>OAMR01000099.1:1840038-1870717 GCA_900205405.1 Echinochloa crus-galli | reverse complement strand
CCTCCAAAACTGGAATCGTCACCGATACGTCTACAGGCCTCACACAGCTGCCTATATAGCCAAGCAAGCACCGCTGCCCATATCTTAATGGTGTTTTCTCTCATGTACAACGGCGACATGTATGTGTGCCAATCAAGACCTCTAGCCCTACAAGCTGTAATCAAATGTGAACATGGTAGGTGTTTCAAACGTGGAATCATGCATTTGCACTCGCCAGCTGTCAAGTCTACTCTATAATTGCGTCCTCCGTGACTCTCTCCGCCCTCTGTTGTGCCTCCAGCACCTCTAACAGAGTACACCATTCTTTGGGGCCCATATGCCTCCCCAATTTGAAGAACTGAACGCTCTTGCGCATCTGCCAAGTGTTTCTCAGCAATTGCACCAAACTTTTTACCATCATCAAGCAAGTCACGCGCCTTCTGCCACCTATTAACAAAGTACTCATTGCATTTTTGGAACGAGTACTCAACGATTCCGGCTACCGGTCTACTTCTGATTCCTTTGAAAACATTGTTCAATGCTTCAGAGTTGTTGGTTGTCATAATTCCGTATCGTTTGCCGCCCTCATCATAAGCAAGTGCCCACTTATCCTTGTCTGCCATTTCATTTTCCAACCATTCCTTTGCTGGCTCATTTAAATCCTTGATTAGGTCTTTCAGAGTGTCCTCAAATCCTTCAACCGTCTCCTCAGCACACAATATTTTTAACTTGTCAATAACAGCGTGCTTCTTTTGTCGACGCCACATATTAGCGGCAAAATGCCTCATGCACCATCGATGGACAAGTGGTGGGTATCCATCCATGTGATCACCGGCACACTTGAGAAGTCCTGCATGCCGATCAGATATCATACACACTTGCCGTGATGGACCCAACACATGCCGGCGAACTAGAGCCATGAACCATGACCAGCTCTCATTGTTCTCGCTCTCGGCCAATGCAAAAGCAAGTGGGACCAGCTGGCTTTCAGGGTCTACTGCAATTGCCATCATCAATGTGCCCTTGTACTTCCCGGTCAAGAAAGTGCCATCGACAAGAATCACAGGACGGCAATATTGAAAAGCAGTGGAGCACTGCGGGAAGCACCAGAATACCCTTTGAAGCACGTACTTCATAACATTACCGTCCGGCTTCATTAACCCCGAATAGTAAGGGTACCATCTAATGCCCGGATTAAAGTGAGCCATAGCATTGAGTACACGTGGGACCCTCGCATAGGACTCCTTCCAATCACCCCACAACACAGCCAATGCGTGTTGCTTTGCACGCCAAGCCTTCGAATACTTCACCCTAAAAGAACTAAAGGCGAAAATGGATTCCACAAGAGATGACACCGACGTGTCGCTGTCTTCTTCAATAATACCTTGAATCCGGCGACCAAGGTACCTTGCCGTCAACTGGGCATGCTCTTGCTTCACCACCACCGTGCTGCAAGTGTGAGGTTGCACCAAATTAGTAATCTTCCATTGTCTAGTGCCCCTCACTAGTCTACACCAAACACGCCACATGCACCCTTGCTTGCAGATAATATCATATCTTAGGTTCCGATCTGAGTGGACAACACTGAAAGGCCTGAAAACCTTAACCGCATAGTCAGCCAAGAAAAATTGCAATTCTTCTAAGGTGGCAAACTTCATCCCCTTGCGAATCTGTGGATTCTCCGTGGAAAGAGTACCCTCCGATTCCATAAATGCGGAGTCACATACAGCTTTGTGGCACATGCTTATGTCCCTAGAATTGGACACCAAAGGGAGTTCAACGTGACATTCCTTAAGCAACTGCAACTCTCGTTCCGTATATGAAAACCGCCCGTCATCACGTGCCACGGATGAAGGTTGCGATGCACCTTCCCCTAATTCTTCTTGTTCCACATCATCCCCCGCGTCCTGCTCAGACACTTCATCAACTTCGACTTCATCCAAATCATCATCTTCGGATCCTAATGATATTTCATCATCATCAACATTTTCTTCCTCTTGCTCAAAATAATCGGCCGCAAAATCATCCGAAGCCACCACTAAATCAAAATGAGGGGAGCTAGCCTCGAATCTGGGTCTGGGATAAATTCCAAACCATCGTAAGGTGGCCATTGCTTAGGATCTAGATATGGTTCAAAGCTTGATTCCCATATCTTAATGGTGTTTTCTCTCATGTACAACGGCGACATGTATGTGTGCCAATCAAGACCTCTCTCTATGTAAGTGCGGCGTTCCAGCCGTGATTGAAAGCACTCCGTTCACACCCACATTTAAGTGTCGCAATCGGAACAAGGTAAGCACCATAAAATGTCATTTGTTATATCAATCGTTGCATTGTAATTCGAAAGTAACATGAGTTGTTTGGTGCAGAATGGTTACCCACTATGTGATTTCTTGGAGTATGATTTTGGTCCCAAATCTTATTGGCCAGATCCTGTGACAGAGAAGGAAAAGAAGAAGGTGATGAGATGTCCTGATACGATGTGTCATTGCGGTGTGAAAGCCATGTATGGCCTAGTTCCATCGGAGTTGGGTGTTGGGTATTACTGTGGCCACATGGTTGGCAATGCTTTAGTGAGTAGTCATGCCAATTTGGATATTTAGTACATTTTTATTCGCAAGATATAAATTTAACACAGCTGCCTATATAGCCAAGCAAGCACCGCTGCCCATATCTTAATGGTGTTTTCTCTCATGTACAACGGCGACATGTATGTGTGCCAATCAAGACCTCTAGCCCTACAAGCTGTAATCAAATGTGAACATGGTAGGTGTTTCAAACGTGGAATCATGCATTTGCACTCGCCAGCTGTCAAGTCTACTCTATAATTGCGTCCTCCGTGACTCTCTCCGCCCTCTGTTGTGCCTCCAGCACCTCTAACAGAGTACACCATTCTTTGGGGCCCATATGCCTCCCCAATTTGAAGAACTGAACGCTCTTGCGCATCTGCCAAGTGTTTCTCAGCAATTGCACCAAACTTTTTACCATCATCAAGCAAGTCACGCGCCTTCTGCCACCTATTAACAAAGTACTCATTGCATTTTTGGAACGAGTACTCAACGATTCCGGCTACCGGTCTACTTCTGATTCCTTTGAAAACATTGTTCAATGCTTCAGAGTTGTTGGTTGTCATAATTCCGTATCGTTTGCCGCCCTCATCATAAGCAAGTGCCCACTTATCCTTGTCTGCCATTTCATTTTCCAACCATTCCTTTGCTGGCTCATTTAAATCCTTGATTAGGTCTTTCAGAGTGTCCTCAAATCCTTCAACCGTCTCCTCAGCACACAATATTTTTAACTTGTCAATAACAGCGTGCTTCTTTTGTCGACGCCACATATTAGCGGCAAAATGCCTCATGCACCATCGATGGACAAGTGGTGGGTATCCATCCATGTGATCACCGGCACACTTGAGAAGTCCTGCATGCCGATCAGATATCATACACACTTGCCGTGATGGACCCAACACATGCCGGCGAACTAGAGCCATGAACCATGACCAGCTCTCATTGTTCTCGCTCTCGGCCAATGCAAAAGCAAGTGGGACCAGCTGGCTTTCAGGGTCTACTGCAATTGCCATCATCAATGTGCCCTTGTACTTCCCGGTCAAGAAAGTGCCATCGACAAGAATCACAGGACGGCAATATTGAAAAGCAGTGGAGCACTGCGGGAAGCACCAGAATACCCTTTGAAGCACGTACTTCATAACATTACCGTCCGGCTTCATTAACCCCGAATAGTAAGGGTACCATCTAATGCCCGGATTAAAGTGAGCCATAGCATTGAGTACACGTGGGACCCTCGCATAGGACTCCTTCCAATCACCCCACAACACAGCCAATGCGTGTTGCTTTGCACGCCAAGCCTTCGAATACTTCACCCTAAAAGAACTAAAGGCGAAAATGGATTCCACAAGAGATGACACCGACGTGTCGCTGTCTTCTTCAATAATACCTTGAATCCGGCGACCAAGGTACCTTGCCGTCAACTGGGCATGCTCTTGCTTCACCACCACCGTGCTGCAAGTGTGAGGTTGCACCAAATTAGTAATCTTCCATTGTCTAGTGCCCCTCACTAGTCTACACCAAACACGCCACATGCACCCTTGCTTGCAGATAATATCATATCTTAGGTTCCGATCTGAGTGGACAACACTGAAAGGCCTGAAAACCTTAACCGCATAGTCAGCCAAGAAAAATTGCAATTCTTCTAAGGTGGCAAACTTCATCCCCTTGCGAATCTGTGGATTCTCCGTGGAAAGAGTACCCTCCGATTCCATAAATGCGGAGTCACATACAGCTTTGTGGCACATGCTTATGTCCCTAGAATTGGACACCAAAGGGAGTTCAACGTGACATTCCTTAAGCAACTGCAACTCTCGTTCCGTATATGAAAACCGCCCGTCATCACGTGCCACGGATGAAGGTTGCGATGCACCTTCCCCTAATTCTTCTTGTTCCACATCATCCCCCGCGTCCTGCTCAGACACTTCATCAACTTCGACTTCATCCAAATCATCATCTTCGGATCCTAATGATATTTCATCATCATCAACATTTTCTTCCTCTTGCTCAAAATAATCGGCCGCAAAATCATCCGAAGCCACCACTAAATCAAAATGTTTCCAGTCTTCATCGAATCTGGGTCTGGGATAAATTCCAAACCATCGTAAGGTGGCCATTGCTTAGGATCTAGAAATGGTTCAAAGCTTGATTCCCATATCTTAATGGTGTTTTCTCTCATGTACAACGGCGACATGTATGTGTGCCAATCAAGACCTCTAGCCCTACAAGCTGTAATCAAATGTGAACATGGTAGGTGTTTCAAACGTGGAATCATGCATTTGCACTCGCCAGCTGTCAAGTCTACTCTATAATTGCGTCCTCCGTGACTCTCTCCGCCCTCTGTTGTGCCTCCAGCACCTCTAACAGAGTACACCATTCTTTGGGGCCCATATGCCTCCCCAATTTGAAGAACTGAACGCTCTTGCGCATCTGCCAAGTGTTTCTCAGCAATTGCACCAAACTTTTTACCATCATCAAGCAAGTGACGCGCCTTCTGCCACCTATTAACAAAGTACTCATTGCATTTTTGGAACGAGTACTCAACGATTCCGGCTACCGGTCTACTTCTGATTCCTTTGAAAACATTGTTCAATGCTTCAGAGTTGTTGGTTGTCATAATTCCGTATCGTTTGCCGCCCTCATCATAAGCAAGTGCCCACTTATCCTTGTCTGCCATTTCATTTTCCAACCATTCCTTTGCTGGCTCATTTAAATCCTTGATTAGGTCTTTCAGAGTGTCCTCAAATCCTTCAACCGTCTCCTCAGCACACAATATTTTTAACTTGTCAATAACAGCGTGCTTCTTTTGTCGACGCCACATATTAGCGGCAAAATGCCTCATGCACCATCGATGGACAAGTGGTGGGTATCCATCCATGTGATCACCGGCACACTTGAGAAGTCCTGCATGCCGATCAGATATCATACACACTTGCCGTGATGGACCCAACACATGCCGGCGAACTAGAGCCATGAACCATGACCAGCTCTCATTGTTCTCGCTCTCGGCCAATGCAAAAGCAAGTGGGACCAGCTGGCTTTCAGGGTCTACTGCAATTGCCATCATCAATGTGCCCTTGTACTTCCCGGTCAAGAAAGTGCCATCGACAAGAATCACAGGACGGCAATATTGAAAAGCAGTGGAGCACTGCGGGAAGCACCAGAATACCCTTTGAAGCACGTACTTCATAACATTACCGTCCGGCTTCATTAACCCCGAATAGTAAGGGTACCATCTAATGCCCGGATTAAAGTGAGCCATAGCATTGAGTACACGTGGGACCCTCGCATAGGACTCCTTCCAATCACCCCACAACACAGCCAATGCGTGTTGCTTTGCACGCCAAGCCTTCGAATACTTCACCCTAAAAGAACTAAAGGCGAAAATGGATTCCACAAGAGATGACACCGACGTGTCGCTGTCTTCTTCAATAATACCTTGAATCCGGCGACCAAGGTACCTTGCCGTCAACTGGGCATGCTCTTGCTTCACCACCACCGTGCTGCAAGTGTGAGGTTGCACCAAATTAGTAATCTTCCATTGTCTAGTGCCCCTCACTAGTCTACACCAAACACGCCACATGCACCCTTGCTTGCAGATAATATCATATCTTAGGTTCCGATCTGAGTGGACAACACTGAAAGGCCTGAAAACCTTAACCGCATAGTCAGCCAAGAAAAATTGCAATTCTTCTAAGGTGGCAAACTTCATCCCCTTGCGAATCTGTGGATTCTCCGTGGAAAGAGTACCCTCCGATTCCATAAATGCGGAGTCACATACAGCTTTGTGGCACATGCTTATGTCCCTAGAATTGGACACCAAAGGGAGTTCAACGTGACATTCCTTAAGCAACTGCAACTCTCGTTCCGTATATGAAAACCGCCCGTCATCACGTGCCACGGATGAAGGTTGCGATGCACCTTCCCCTAATTCTTCTTGTTCCACATCATCCCCCGCGTCCTGCTCAGACACTTCATCAACTTCGACTTCATCCAAATCATCATCTTCGGATCCTAATGATATTTCATCATCATCAACATTTTCTTCCTCTTGCTCAAAATAATCGCCCCCAAAATCATCCGAAGCCACCGCTAAATCAAAATGAGGGGAGCTAGGAAGTGGCAAGGACGAAGTAGGTTGAGTTTCAGTTCCATCATTTTCAATATCCTCCGAACCCATCGCTAAATCAAGTTGGGTTGCCCTAGCAGCGTCAAGTGAAATGGTTGACTGCTGGCTTAGGTTCTCCACAACTACATGATCGGACACAACATTATCAACATTGCGATTACTTCCAACCACACGACATATGTCAACCACCACCTCCATGCAAACCACATTGGCATTCTCAACTATTTGGTTGTATTGGTTCCAATTAAATTCCGAAGACAAGTTCATCATCACATAATGTGCCCGAGCTTTACCACAATCAAATCGACCTCTCAATTTTACTTCATCCACCCCACACCCATACTTTGTTGTCACACGGTCGAGCACATCCCTAAAACTTGGACGAGTATCAAACAACTCTACATCCTCGTTCATATTCTCAAATTCTCCGCCTTCTTTCACAACTCCACCATGAAATAAACGAACTAAACGGTCCATCTACATACACAATACACAAATATATAACCCAAATGTCATATGCATGCATTAAATCCAACAAAACACTACCTACATTGCACCAACAAAAAATTCATACTAACATGTGCATATAAACTACACACAACCATCAACATTTGCAAAATCGAACCATGCAACTAATTCTACACGTTACAATCGCCGGCAGAGACTTCACTACGTGCAAACTAAGCATCCGATCCAACCAAAAAACCTATCATTCATATAAATTTCGAAATCCAATCCTAACCCTAGGTCACCACAACCACTCAATGCCTACCAAATCGTACGGTGAAACAAGGGAAAAACTGGGGGAATACCTTCGGGACGACGCGGGGAACGATTCCCCCTACTTTTCCCACCCCAAAACGGCCGATTTGGGGGGGATCTGGGCCTGGGAGCGGAGGCGGCGGCGGAGCAGCTCGCGGGCGGCGCGGGGCTGGAGGAGGAAGAAGTGAGGGGAGAGAGAGGGGGGGCCGCGGGCGGGCCTGTATGTTGCGCTTGTCGCGCCAGCCCGCCTGGCGCGACAAGCCTGCCGCGCCAAAGCATGTGGCGCGACAGAGCCTGTGCCAGCGTGGCAGCCCGACGCCCGCCCGGCCACGGTGGCAGGCCTGCCGCGCCACATGCTTCGGCGTGACAGAGTTGTTCTGTCGCGCCGGCGCTTGTGGCGTGACCAAAAGGTTCACCGGGTGTAAATAAGGTTGCGGACGGGTTTTTTTTAAAAATATCTTAAAAATCGGTTAAAATTAAAAAAAATCGAGATTGATCACCCTCGGTTAGCAACACATTTTGGATGGACACAACGCAGAAATCTAAGGCACAATGTGGAACAGTTCAGGTACAAAACTCTTGAGATAGCATCAGGGTTGGAGCTTGGAACAGCATTAAGAAATGAATGGTGATGGACAGCGTGTGGAAACATCGTCAGGGCAACTGAGCTATTAGCGCTGTCGGCAGATGGCCATACTGAAGTTCGATCAGTATGGACTAATCATCAGAAATTTGAGGTGTATCGGTGTATGTATATTGTAGTGTACTCCATGGCTTCACAAGTTGAGCCTTGCGTGCTTGAAGAACACGTAGAAGAGTACGGCCGATGAGACGAAGAGGCCTAGCAGTACCAGCCAGATTTGCCACACTGTAGTAGCCAGGAGGGGAAAAATCAGGCAACATCAAATTGCTGTGTAGTAGAGAAAGACCCGTTTGCAGAGACGGACGCGTACCTTTCCATTCAGGAGGGACGTTAAGTTTTGTTACCTCGGCTCCCCATTGATGTGAGGTGGAGATCACAACCCTGCACTATCCAAAGACAAGTATCACAGTGCATACCATGACCTGAACTTTCCACCGGGGTAAGGCATGTTGAGTATGGTGTGGATGCTTGTGGAGGAAACATTTTGTTCGTTCTACTGAGAACTCTAGCTAGCATATGTATCTGAGTCATGCATAGGAAAATTCATTATCAACGATGTGCACCTTTGCTGAAATTGTTAAATATGTCAAGTTCCCAGAGCTACAGAAGGAAAATTCGTTTCCACACTCCTTTGTTCAGGTCATAACCAGTGATCGTTGCTAAGTAATAGAGTGCTTAGTACTAGTAATGCTAACCTATCACTCTAGTGATGTTTGGTTTGTCTCTCTTCTTGCAGCAAAGACGAAACATTACCTTTCGGTAGGGCAAAATTCAATGGAAGAAATTGGCGAGCCAAGATGGACCTTCTTGCTCCGGTGAGCAACTTCCATCTTCTTTACTTCTACGACACAAAAGTCGCCGTCACGGTTTCCTCTAAATAAAGGTGAACAGTGATCCATATTAATGAAACCTCACAGCCAAAGGAAAATCATGTGTTGATGGTCCAATATTGATAGATAGAAAATTATAGTTTCAAAAAAGTGTAACTGGATATGCTCCTTTTCTAAAAAAAAGGGAAAAAGAGCAGTTATATTGTTTCCAATATAATCAATTGGTTGAGAGCATGGTAACAGCATCAGCTACTATGTTCTTGACTAAACTGGATAAATTATTTTAGAAATAAGAAACTACACATATTCCTCCAGGCACAGTTTACCACAATCTACATAACTTTGAATAAAAATAATGGTTTCAGTTCAACAAAGTGCACAACAAGATGGACAACCAATGGAAAATGCAAAAGAAAGATGGGATCTCCTTTAATGTCGAAAAAATAAATATTAGGAGCAGCTTCAAGTTTTGGCAATATAATGCAGGTGTTCTAAAAATAAAATGCTAGATAGAAATGTGTTGCCAGAGTCAATTCAATAGTCAGGATCTCCTTCACTTACAGTGCAAGATACTTCCCATCCAAGCTAATTGAGAGTGTCGAAATAGGTTTTGCAGAAAGTCTTTTGTATCCAATTCTCTTCCAGTTACTTATGTCCACAGCCATAGTCAACACATTATGCCCTATTTCAGAGAAAGATTTGATTATAGCTGGCTGCTGCTGCAGTTATTTAACTTCATTCAAAGGATTACCTTTTACAAGTGTGCAAAACAGGAAAGGTTTAGTTCCATCCCTAGAAAAGCGGCAACACTCAATCTTCTCATCCTGTAAACAAACATAGAGAGAAGACCAGACGAACAATTCAGTTTCGAACGGTTCAAAAAAAAACAGTTCAGTTTCGACAATCATGACCAGGAAATACAATAAGTTATCATACTGTACCTCAGATCTCGTCAAATTAATCAGTGGAGACCCCTCATAAATGTTCCATATTCTCGCAGAACCATCACTTGATGTCGAAACTAAAAATTCTGAATCTAAGCTACATGAGAAGGTTAGAAGCACCACATCAGAAGAATTTAGTCATTTATCTTAGAAAGTAACAGATGTATTGTAACTCTCTTTCCAAGCAAGGAACTCTAAGACAAATGCTACATTAAAACTACCAAGATGATAGCCAGAAGGTATGCTGTGCAAACTGTGCCAGATTGAATCCTATATTTAAGTAGCTAATATACAGCATCAAGTAATAATAAATGCAAGCTTAGATTCATGCAGGAAACAATGTCAAATAAAAGCAGCTTCCTCATTGTTCACCTGATGTCCATGTCATGGAAGGACTTGTGAGCTTTAGGTTCATCCAAAATTACTTGGAGACTTGGCCAATGAAATATTCTGAGATGTCCATCCTGTGACAGTGAAATACAACAGGAAAGTTTAATATAAAAAATAGTAAAAAACAAAATTATTTTGAAAATTATCACTAGAAGAATGATCAGCACTTCGAGAAAAATACAAATCATACCATATCATTAATACAATAACAGTAGAAATTTGAAATATCAAGACAGGATCAGCTCATACCTCACCACCAATAGCAAACTTAGCACCATCGGTGCTGAATGTCAAACAATTTTGAGGCCCAACAGATTGGACAGGCGAAGCATCGCTTGAAATAAGGTGGATACCAAAATCTCTATAAACCAGTTTGAACACCCTACAAGAGTTTCAAAGCATATAATAGTCTAAAAGGAGTAAACACCGATGAAAATGCAAGTGATCCTTTGTATAGGAATTAGGAAACAAAGGGCTTCATATATGATATTACAAGGGGTGCGATTACACACATGCTTAGTCGAAACATTCTGTATTACAAGCCTGAAGAATGGCAATGGCTGGCTGTTTCATAAAAATATCAATTGGTGTAGGAAAAAACAAATTCAGATCAAATAACAGTGAAGTGGATTCAGATGAGGCAGGTAGGCAAGAGATGGGACTTCAGTCCTATACACATAAAAATCAAAGACCTAACAATGTCTATCTAAGGCACATAAAAATTGAAATCAAATTACATATTCAAGTGCGGCCTAAAGTCCGGCCCTCTAAACTATTCAATTTACTTGTACAACTAATGTCATTTTGTCTACAAGGATTTTTTTTCTGACAATTCGAGCAGCACGTCAAGCAAATGTGTTAATTCGTAAGAGACTCACCTGCACCCTTTGGCGGTGGCGCAGACGAACTCCCGGCCGCCGGGGTGCACGGCGATCGCCCGCGGCGTGTCGGCTGCCTCCTCGCCCACGACGACCCTCACCTGCGAAGCCACAAGCAATCGCGAAGCACATGAGTTCAGCTCGCGATCAGACCGCGGCCAGACGCCAGAGCGCGCACGGGAGAAGCAGTCACCACTCACCAGGGGCTCGGCGGCGAGTGCGGAGGCGCTGGCGTCGAACTCGAGGAGGTCGACGAGCGGCGGGGACGAGGCCGTCGCGCCGCGGCCGAACGCCACGAGGAGGCGGCCGACGCCGGGCGGCCCGTCATCGTCCCGCCGCCGTATCCACGCCGCGCAGGTCACCTTGCCGACCGCACCCTCGCCGCCGTCCCACGCCATGTATAGAACAGTAGCGTCGTTGGTGGCCTCGATGAGGTTCTGCAGCTCCGCTTTTGTTGGCGCTTGGGCCTTTTAGGGAGGTGGCCGGCCGCCGCGGCGCGTGGCTTTGGACGGAGGAGTCGGGGCCGGGCGCCGGGCGGAGTGCGCCATGGAATCGCCGGCCGCATCCACTGGATATGCTCGCTCGGGTCGGGCCGGCTGCGCGCCCGCGCTGGCGCAAGCTGACAGTTGAGGCTGGCATTGGCAATTGGCATGACGCGTCGCTGTCTTCCTTCCGCGCTCGTGCCGGAGTACGTCAGAAGAGAAGGGCCTGCTGGTGGTCGTCGCGAAGCCATGATCCGCGTGAAAACGAGTTCATCTCGAGTCGGGTCCAGCGGCGAGTACGAATCGAAAACGAGTTCATTGCCCTGGCGTTACCTCTCCGTGTTCGAGTCTCCACTCCCCCTCGGCCTCTCCTTTCCGGGCGCGTCTTGCACAACTCTCCCCAATATATATCGGAACTGGATCGCATCTATCTCCTTCGATTCAACAGCACCGCGCCGCCGATTCGAGCCTCCTAATCCCTAGCACCCAGAGAGAGAGAGAGAGAGAGAGAGAGAGAAGCCGATTCGATCCTCCCCGTCCCTTTCCCTAGCTACTCTACCCATGGCATCGGCACTGCGCCGCCGATCCAAGCCTCCCCCGCCGGACATTCTATTTTCCATGAAAGCAATCGATGTTCCGCGCTTTATGTTGCTGAGGCACCGCTTGATTGTCCACGGCACCTTGCCCCTGCCCTCACCCCAGGGTGGAGAGAGAGAGAGTGTGATACCCTTCGAGTGCTTCAGCAAGAGGGCCTACGGATGCGGGGAGCACGGCCAGAAGCTGGTGGAAGGCCTCAGCCTCGGCATCTACAACGGCCACCGGTTTGACAGGCCTCCCCCCTCCAGTTACCGGTCCTCTGCCCTGGCCATCTGCCTGAGCCAAGATGCGATCCGGAGCATCGAAGCGGAGCTCGGCGTCCCCGGCGGGCTGGAGGTCAAGGGGAGCGTATTGATTTCGCATCAGGGAGTCATCGTCCTCCACGTCACCTTCCTCCACCGGCACCATAGCAAGCGCACCTACTACCTCGTCTACGACTCCACCGACGCGTCGCTCTACATGATCCCCAGCATCCCAGATGAGCTCCAGTGCATGTACACCCTGGCGCCCGTCCCCGCGCGCGCCTCCAACGGCGGAGGTCACGTGTTGGCCCTGCTTGCGCGTAAGCGCTGGCCCCATCGCCTCAACCGGGATCGGCTCTGCCTCTGCACTCCGGCGTCGAGGGCCGACCACAATGCACCTGACAAGGGCCCATGGGAGATCAAGCTGCAGCGCTTCCCAGAGTTTCCGGACAATTTCTCTGCGGACGTGATGTTCTCGATGGAAGGAAAGTTCTTTTGGGCTGATCTCTCGCAAGGCATCGCGTACAGTGACCTCACGGAGGGCTTTGCGGTGAAGAGTGACTCCATTCTATTGCCGAAAGAGTTCCAGATCGACTACTCAGGCTCGCTGGACTCAGACTCGTATCAGGAGGTGGTGCTGCCAAGGAAGGTGGTCGAGGCAAGCCGGACCATGGGCTCTGTTGAGGGCTCCATCAAGTTCGTCTGCATCGATGGCTGTCTTGGCAATTGGGTTGTGAAAGCACTAACCCTGAACCTGGATAGCCAGCAGTGGGAGGAAGAAGAGGGTTTCCCCTGCCCTTGGATTGTGTTCTGGAAGCAAATTGGCCTGGTCCTGTGCGAAGTGGAGCCGCTGGAGCCCCAGTATCCTGTTCTGATGCCGGACGGTGCCCTCTGCGTCAAACTGCAAAAGCAGGGTCTCGAAGGGCTTGAGTACATCTGCAGCTTTGACATGCGCACCAAGAAGCTCAAGTCCTTGGGGTTTGTTGACCTTGAAGCCACTGGGCCTATGATCCTACCTTCAGATTCCGTCGAGAAGAAGCTCTCCGTCTTTCTAACCCATGGACGCTCTTGAAACGGCTGTCCTCAAGCTCTGCTTCATATATACTTTGTGATTCATATTGTTTCCTGAGTTTGGGTATAGCACTAGTTTCGTTTGCTACACACACTCTTATCTAGCATATGGAGACTTGAGGTTAAGGTTATTTTCCTGCTCTGTTTTTCCACTTCAGCAACTATACTGTACTATTTTGAGACCGGCTTGTCACGGCAGCAACTATACTGTACTATTTTGAGACCGGCTTGTCACGGTAAGGTGAAGTTCCTAAATCCTTATATTTGCCTAGCTCAAATTTGGGTGCATATTTTGTTTTTAATGAAAAACCATCTAATTCCTCCTTGGCTCATATTTTTTTAAAAAAAATCTTACATTTAAAGAATCCCCCAGCCCAGGAAGGTGATGCATTCCCCAGTAAAAAATTGGTCATGTGGATAAAGATCACAGCAGAGAAGTGCACGTAAATTGTTCTGCCTTAATTTTAAAATGTGGATTGTTTTGAGTTTTTAGATACGTAACTTTTACTTTGAAAATCTAGACCAAATGTTTATTATTAATATTTTTAATATATATTTGGTCAAACTTTAAAGTGTTTGACTTCTCGAAGCGCGAGATGTGCATTTATTTTGAGACGGAAGGAGTACTACTGCACATTATATGTCAAGATCTGATAATGTTTGTTACTACTTGTAAAGATTAGCATCTCAACGTCACACCATTAAGGTCATTCCCAACTCAATGACTAGAATGATGTCCATAATATTAAATATGATGACACATAGGATGAAAGATGAGGTATCAAGGGAGTTAATGAAGAAAGAGAAGAAAACTGGGTCTTGCATAAGACATGATTTTTACACAGCATCCAATGTAAGATGAGAGGAGTGTGGCATTTAATTTGAGTACAGGACATTAATGTTTGCTTTGGAAGGGTGGTATCTTTATTGATGTGAAAACTATGGACACTATCAGTAGTGTGGGGTTGGGACTCGGTGCACGATTTTACTATACGGTTACCTAGTCAAATGTGCCAAATGAGTTTCATGGTGACGAAATTCTCCTCACAAACCTAAAACTCTTTCCTCTCTCTCCTATACTACATCAGCATATTTAATACCATGAAACCTCGCTGAGACTGGCCTAACTAAACTAGCTCGTGCCGCCGTTAGTTTTCCTAACATACTTAACGTAGGATGTGGAGACCTTGACTTGGTTACTGGTGAGCCACACATGCCTAGCAATGTGTAACGAGGTGAAGCCTAGCAATGCAATATGGTCTGCATATATACAGGCAGCTAACATAAGGACCTTGCCCGTGTAACGAGGGCACACAGCATGCAGTTGGCTTCAGGATCCGGCACACCACAATCCCGATGTACACCCGTCAACCAATAAATAAACGCTTCGAGGTTCCTATGAATTTCGCAGATACTATTTGTTATCATTCAGATCAATTACACCTCCGCCTTCCTCCCACCGGATCTGGAAAGCTAATGTGATTAAAAAAACTAAAAATATCACCTATTTTCTTAGTGTCCTTTTAGCAGCAGATGTTGGGACTTCAGCCCGTTCGGTTGGCTGATGGCTGGTACTGATTTGTTGTGAGAGAAAAATACTGCTGGCGGGTGGCTGATAATCCAAACGAACATAAAGTTTGTTGGTATATCATGGGATCAAACTAGGAGATTCTTCTATACAATCCAGAAAGCTAAATGGACTGCCAGCCCTAGTACAAAAAACCGAACCGGTTCATCGGTTGGACCGGAAAAACTATGAACCGGTGGCTGGACGGTCTGGTTCAATTAAAAGATCGGTCATACATGTGAACCGGTCGAACCAGCCGGTTTTAAGTCGAATCAGTGAACCAGTGAACCGGTTTTTTCATGAACCATTGATCAATTTGATGTCTAGATATTGGTTTTCAATTTTAAACAATAGACTATTATTTATGTTATATCATCTATTACGTTATATGTAATATCTTTTGGTAATAAATCTTACATATTATTTACATAAACCATGTGAAATAAATATTATATTAATAAATAATGAACCACTGGTTCGACTAGTGAACAACTGGTTGGACTGATGAACCAGTGAACCAGTAGCCTGACTGGTTTGATCTCCGGTCCGGCTTTTCGTACTTGGCTGCCAGCCTGATTTGTTTTTATGAACTTTTCATCATTTCAACTTGGAGATTATGGAAACAGAGAAACCCACAAATCTTTACAAGAACTCTGGCTTCGTCAGATCGTGGAAAACTTGCTTTGTGAATACTGTAAAGCTTCACCTACACAGATTTAGGCATACTTTTAGCTAGGGCTGGACAAAATACTCGTGGCTCGACAGCTCGCTCGACTCGGCTCGTTTTAAATTTTCACGAGCTGAGCCAAGATTTTAGCTCGGTGTGTTAATGAGCCAGCTCGCGAGCCGCTCGCAAGCTATAACAAGCCAAAGCCTATAGCCTGGCATGCATTATTTTATTCATGTGATGTCATGATTCCTGAATATTTGTTGTGTTCAACTTAATTCATGACCTGAATGGTGGAGATCTGGCACTTTGATGGATTGGTCTTTGGTGACCTTGTTACGTATTCATGATTATATTAATGGTGAATGGTAGTAGTCATAATTATGCTATATAATTATAATAATATATGTTGTCGTAACATCATGCTGTGAACTATTATTGCTTCTATTTAGTTTTTGAGCTTGAAATATATATAGAACAATTGCTTTTTTTATTTCAATGTGTCATAAATATTTTTGTATAAAAAATATATATGTGTTGATGATAAACAAGCTGGCTCGTGAGCTAATCAATCTACCTCGAGCTAGCGCTAGCAAACGAGCCGAGCCGAGCAGCTTCTCCAGCTCGCTTTGTTAACGAGTCGAGCCGAGCCAAGCCAACTCGATATCCAACCCTAGCCATAGTGTTTCTATCTACTCCCTCCGTCCGTAAATAAGTGTCGATGGTTTTCGTGCCACGATTTAGATTCGACTTATAGAAAATACATGCAACATTTTAATCTCTGAATAAATTATTAAAAACTAGATTCAAATATCTATCTAATGATATTTATTATGTAACATAAATGTTGATATATATTTTTATATATTCGATCAAAAGTTGTTTCTCGGAAAGCGAAAATGACATATAAAAAGGGACGGAGGGAGTAGCTGAATAGCATTATCCCATTCTGTGAAGCCTTTCTTCTTTTGTTGGCTGTCGTTTTGTTTTAAATTTAACTCTCCTAGATGTTTTTCTTCTTTTTAATATATAGCCATAAAATACCACAGTAGAGGTTTCCCCTACTGCATTTCCCTTTAAAAAAATTGCAGATACTGCATCTTCTCGCCTTGACAAAATGCACTTGAGGAGTAACATTGTCCGCTATCATGATACAGTAAATGTCGTTAGCCGTTGTCACGGCCATGGAGTTCTTCGCCCAGATGCACATTCCACAACGAGATGTTGTGCACGTAACTTGTGACCATTTTCCTATTGTTTAACACCAATTTGTCACTTAGGTCAGTCCAAAGTTTCATGAGATTTCATGCACGTTAAATGGGATGCCAAGTCAGTATTTTAGATGATGTGGTAAAGACTTAACGACGAGAGATGAAATGGTTTTATATCTAGATGAAACTCTGTATACACAGTTTTCAACAAGTCTGCATTGTTTGAGAATCATCAAAATGAAACCTTGCACTATATAGACCATTTCATCTATAAATTAATTGTCTTCTTACTTATAAAATAAATTATATGACATTCTTAAAAACATAAAAATGAAATCCCTACTGGAACTAGCCTTATCATCGAGGTGTTTTTTTTTTCAGTTCTGGTCAAGGAAGTGGTTGCCAGTGGCCTCCGCAGCTAGTTTTTCTCGATAGGGTAACAGAAAACTCGGAAAAGATGGCCATGGCAGTTTCTTAAGGCCGGTTTCAACCCATAGTTTTAGGTAGTTCCTAGAGGAGGGAGAGTACAATTAACATCTATTAGACCTAACCTTCCCAATGCAAAGTTTCTACAGGTAGTTTCTATGGAAAAGAAAAAATAATGACTATTTGCATGTGGTACTAATAGAGAAAGAGATCAGCTATCGCAATAGTTGTGTAACCATCTTGTATAAACACTGTGCATCGCTATTTTATATAAATCGAGGGCACACCATATGCATTTTATTTTTCTTGTCACAAACCAAAATGCCTTGTCATAAACTTTGCGTAAGAAAATAGACAAGCAAGAAGCATGACTTTGCCTACGTTGTGTTAAGTGGTATGCAGCGTTCCCGTCAACAACGAGGTGCTAATGGTGATTTCGAAAATTTCTAGATTTGTCGGGTGCTCAGTCCATCGAAGGTGCGTAGAGTTTGCGTACATGTATTCTTAGGATTGAGTGTGTGAGCGTCTGCGTTGCACTATGTGATTCAAAAAAATGCCAACTGCTGCATTGACGGCCACTCCGCCAGAGGAAATGAGACTGAACTGCAGTGTAAAAGTTTTTTTAAAAAACCGTATTAGCTAGAGACAAACAACAGTCCGAACGAATTCGAAATGGTATGTCGAGACTTCATTTCAACTGGTGCGATCCATGGAAGAAATTGTAGGACGTTGGATGCAACGCAAGGAAAGCTGAGGATGATCAACTTTCCTAGCCTTGGCGAATTCTACGTGTTGGGCCGTGCTTGGTTTCCGAATTATTTTTTCTGGGTTTGCACCAATTGGCTAGCCTCCAGCCCCTACAACCAATGGAAAATGCAAAAGAAATGTTCTCTATAATTCTGTAGTCATCTGATCTGATGAGAATGAACGGTAAGAATGTCAGATGTCCAACTTGGCTTTCCATTTCCCCGCACAACAGGCAGTGCCGTGCGCCCATGCTGATGCAGGAAGCGCTCCTGAGGCGTCTTCCCATGAGGCCATGACCTGACGGCCGTGACATGCAGTGAAAACCGCAACAGCTTCTAAAATCCAAATGTATATCAGGCGTACACAGATTTTTTTTTTCCCCATAAAGGCGTACGCAGATCCAGTCAGCTGTTTTTTACATGCAGTGGTTCCATCCAAGATTCCAAGCGACTCAAAACATCAAAGGCACAGTCGCATAGAGTCATTCGTACACGTGCTTATGCTACACGATGCACCTGAGCAGATTGGAAATGACGCACTGATTCATCGAATAACCCTCACTTTCTCAGATTAACTACTCTGTCACATATCATAGACACATACGGAGTATGGTATATCGCTGTCTACAGACATCATATCTGCTGTGGATGGAGGAGCATCACGATTTTGTAGTAGTTTCGTTGGAAAACTCGTTCTCTAAAGGATCATGGAAACGGATCTCCAAAGTCTCCAACCATAGCAGACTTCAAGATTGGTGGCTTCATCCTTCAGAATTTGGTGTTGCTGTTGCTGCAAGTGCAAACCATAGGTTTTACTACCGTTGGAAAACTCGTCAGCATGTGCCAGGGGGGCATCCACTTCACTCCCCTTCAACTACTGGAGTACTGGACTATGGTATTAATCCTATGACATGCTGACTTCCTGTTTATGGCTCTGGTAATTTGTGATCAAAGCATTTTCTTAGTGCTGCCCTTATCTCCTTCAGCATCTCATCGATCCCAATATGCCTCCTGCAGAACAAGGCCATGGGGTTAAACCGAGTGAGGTGATGTTAAAACAAGATAGGAAATAAGCAGACATTAAACTAGAACGATAGGGTTAGGCTGCCGAGAGGAAATTCACTGGCAATAGCAAAACTGTACATTTGCATTATAAACAGAACATCAAATTTATGATCCTTTTTGTTTCGAAAAAAAAAATTATGATCCTTTCTTCAGGAATATGAACAGCTTGAAACTGAAGGCCTGAACTGAAGGCATCATAAACATGCAACTTAGTTTGGTAAGGTTATGAGACTTACAATACACTTGCAGCAACAACAGCTTGAGGTCTTGGATAGTCCTCAAGTTCCTTTTCACTGCCTTCAACTTTAGCCTCCAATGAGACATGATGTTCGCTTATGCTTCCATTTAGGTTATCTTCGCAGGCATTTTTGTCATGGGCTACTTCACATCCAATTGAAGATATTTCTAAAGCCAGTGATGATACTCTATCATGGGCCTACAAGGAGAGGTGGGATCAAAGCTACAATAGTTAAAACACCTACTGCTAACACGAGGTCAAATCTTCATGATATTAATTGAAGCAGAATCGTTGCCGCTTTCTGTGCTTTCTACCGAACCAACCGCGGACAGCTGCACAAACTCAATGGAGCGCTGCTCACCCTCATCCCCAAGAAGCAGGAACCATCGGAACCAGGGGACTACAGGCCCATCAGCTTGATACACAGCTTCCCCAAGCTGGTTGCGAAGCTGCTCGCCAACCGCCTGGCGCAAGACCTGGCTCGACTGGTGGACGTGAACCAGAGCGCGTTCGTCCAGAAGCGCTCGATCCATGATAACTTCAAGTTCGTGGAACTGGCAGCCAAGACCCTCCACAGGAAGAAGAAGGCCTCCCTGCTTATTAAGCTTGACATCTCAAAGGCTTTTGACACGGTGGAATGGCCCTTCCTCCTCCAAGTCCTGGAAAGTTTCGGCTTTGGACAACGATGGCGTGATTGGATCGCGCTGTTGGTATCCACGGCCTCTACCAGGGTGTTGCTCAATGGACAACCGGGCAGGGTGATTAAGAACGCCAGGGGATTGCGCCAAGGTGACCCGTTGTCGCCTATGCTATTCATCATCCTCATGGAAGTCCTTCATCGGCTCTTCAAGCAGGCCGCAGCCTCGGGAGTGCTTGCCCCCCCTGCGAGCCCAGGTATCCATCACCAATGCTCGCTGTATGCCGATGACGTGGTGTTGTTCATCACGCCAACAGCGCAAGACCTCACCACGGCCAAGGAAATCATGGAGTTTTTCGGAGCCTGCTCGGGACTGCGCACCAACCTGAGGAAAAGCCAGATTGTGCCCATCGCCTGCTCGGAAGAAGAAATTAACTTGACTCGGGACTTGTTTCCTGCCCAGCTATCAGAGTTCCCTATCCAGTATCTTGGCCTCCCCCTCTCTGTTGGTCGACTTCGGAAAGCCCATTTCCAGCCGATTGTGGACAAGGTGAGCGCATGCCTGCCAACCTGGAAGGCGTCGTTGATGAACAAGGCCGGAAGACTCACCTTTGTCAAGTCGGTTATGTCGGCCAAGGTCACTCACACAATCATCTCTCTCAAGATCCCTGATTGGGTTTTCAAGGAGATTGATAAGCGGAGGAGGGGGTTTCTCTGGGCGGGAAAGGAAAGAGCCCTGGGAGGCCAGTGCTTAATGGCATGGCCAGCAGTGTGCCGGCCACAAGAGTATGGCGGTCTTGGAGTCCCTGATTTGAGGGTGGCGGCTTTTGCTTTGCGTCTCCGATGGCTGTGGCTGCAGCGTACTGACGCGTCAAGGCCATGGAGATACCTCGACTTGGATTTCGGTCAAGATGAAGCGGTGCAAAACATGTTCAATGCTTCAATGGAGATCACACTGGGGGATGGGTGCTTGGCCCTGTTTTGGACTGATCGGTGGCTTGGCAACAGTTCACCTTGCATCATTGCACCGGACCTATGTAGGCTTGTCAGGCCAAGGATCAGGAAGAGCAGAACTGTGGCCGATGGCCTGCGAAGCAGGCAATGGACGCTTGACATTGCCGGAGTGCTCACCGTTGGAGCCATTCAGCAGTACCTGGAGCTATGGCCACTCATGGCTGCGGTCCTGCTTAGGCCTGGGGTGGAGGATATCCTGGCTTGGAAGTGGTGTCCAAGCGCCACATACTCTGCCCGATCAGCTTACCGTGTTTTCTTCATCGGCTCGACACGCTTCGCCGGAGCAAAACCCATCTGGAAGGCATGGGCACCTCTGAAGGTGAAGTTCTTCGCCTGGCTGGCCGTCCACCACCGCATTTGGACAGCGGATCGCCGCCTTCGCCATGGTCTTCAGGCCAGGACCGACTGCACGCTGTGTGATCAAGCGCCGGAAACAGTCGAGCACCTCTTTGTTGAATGCTGCTTTACGAGACAAATCTGGTATGCCATTCTCCGTGGTTTGAGCGCTAACTTCCAGAACATACAGCCGGAAGGACAGATGCTGCAATGGTGGCTGCAGCTTCGCGCAGGACATAACCGGGGCAAGCAAAGAGGCCTCGACTCAATCTTCATGCTCATCTCGTGGTGTGTTTGGAAGGAGCGGAACAACAGACTCTTCGACAATGCACCAGAGAGGAGTGTTGGCCAGACCGTTGAGTGGATTCTCCAGGAAGGAAATGATTGGATTGTTGCCGGTGCCAAGCATATGGCAGCGCTGGGATGGCCGGCGGTCACAAGATTTGGACCTAGCAGCGGTGGAGTAGCTCCCTAGCACCTAGGCGCTGTGCCCCGATGGTTGTTTTCACTAGCCGTATAGTCCTCCTTCTGTAATCGTGCCCGTTGCGTGCGCCCTAGCGGCCCGCGTTGTAACACAACAAATTGCTTCTTCTTAATACAAAGATACGCAGCTCTCCTGCGTGTTCTCGAAGAAAAAAAATAATTGAAGCAGAAATTGCATCCTCCAATTAGGAAGACAATAGCTTAACTCAAAATTAAGGAATTGAAATGCGCGTTTGAGAACAAAAAATAAGGAACTGAAATGCACCTTAGGAAGATCAATCTTATTCAGGACCACAACGTAAGGTCGCTCCAGGTATTGGGGGTTATACATCCTTAATTCCTGCAAAGAGATGCATGCCAGGTCACAGTTCAACACTGCATCTTCATGTCAAAAAAGAAACTGCATCTTGACTTGAGAAACAAAATATAGACAAAAGATTCAGCTTTCACTTTCACATATTACAAGCCTGATATCCTATATTCTAAAATCCTATATCTTTCCTCGCTGTCTAGAAGCCTAGTACCGTTATAATCTTAACCGGTCTGCTCTTTCTTTACTGTAATAGCCTAAAAACATTGGGAGCACATTAGTTACAGCATAACACTTTTCACTTTCCCTTGACTTGATTCATTAAGGTTTCTGTATACAAACTAGCAATATGACTCTGCATTTCTGCTCCTGTCAACATATAGAATTTTATTAAACTGTCTCACCACACCACTGATGCTAGTCTAACAAAATTAGGGTTACAACTATGGATAAAATTGAGAAGTAAACAGTGAAAACCAAACAGCACACGGGAATGATGAAAGAAATTAGAAATTACTTCTCTGACAATCTTATAATCGCTAACAGGATCATCTGCAGCAGCATCAAATTAAGGAATTGAAATGCGCGTTTGAGAACAAAAAATAAGGAACTGAAATGCACCTTAGGAAGATCAATCTTATTCAGGACCACAACGTAAGGTCGCTCCAGGTATTGGGGGTTATACATCCTTAATTCCTGCAAAGAGATGCATGCCAGGTCACAGTTCAACACTGCATCTTCATGTCAAAAAAGAAACTGCATCTTGACTTGAGAAACAAAATATAGACAAAAGATTCAGTTTTCACTTTTACATATTCCAAGCCTGATATCCTATATTCTAAAATCCTATATGTTTCCTCACTCTCTAGAAGCCTAGTACCATTATAATCTTAACTGGTCTGCTCTTTCTTTACTGTAGCAGCCTAAAAACATTGGGAGCACATTAGTTACAGCATACCACTTTTCACTTCCCTTTGACTTGATTCATTAAGCTTTCTGTATACAAACTAGCAATATGACTCTGCATTTCTGCTCCTGTCAACATATAGAATTTTATTAAACTGTCTCACCACACCACTGATGCTAGTCTAACAAAACTAGGGCTACAACTATGGATAAAATTGAGAAGTAAACAGTAAAAACCAAACAGCACACGGGAATGATGAAAGAAATTAGAAATTACTTCTCTGACAATCTTATAATCGCTAACAGGGTCATCTGCAGCAGCATCGACAACATGGACAATTACTCTAGTTCTCCTTAAATGTCTCAAGAAATTGCGACCAAGACCCTGGAAGTTCAATTAAACCATATAAGTACAAAGAAAAATAGCAAGGGAAAGCAGCATGAAACTTCTGAAGAAATTTTGTGTAGGAACCAACAAGAACATAGAAGTAAAATCATTACCTTTCCCAGATGAGCACCCTCAATTAGACCTGGCAAGTCTGCTAATGTTGCTTCCGAGGAAAACTGCAGCGCCCCTAAAGCAGGATCTCCACCAAGCCGGCCAAGATTTGGCATTAATGTAGTGAACGGATAGTCAGCAATGTCTGGTCTTGCAAGAGTTATAGCCGACAGAAGTGTTGACTTTCCAGCATTTGGAAGTCCCTGAAGATGCAATTAAGACATTTTATACCAGTATGGCAACACGCAGAAAAAATAGCATTGAAGCAAACCTCAAAATTTGGATTATCAAACATCTGCAACCTAAAAATGAAACAGGACAGACTCGAAATGAAAAACTAAATGTTTTCCTGAAAACTTGAGATGCTTGGATTAGTGAAACACCGTACCACAAGGCCAACATCAGCAACTACCCTTAAGATTAACTCCAAGCTTACTTCCTCACCAGGCTGGCCATGAATTAATACCTGCAAACAAATACAAGATAGGTAATAAAATCACTAAACCTATTATGTACATTGACTAGCCAGCAAAATCAGCTTGACAATGTCTCTTGAATATTTAGGCCATCAAAATCCATCACACTAACAACAATGAATACCAGCAATTCAGTGTTCCATATGTTCAAGAACTTATAGTTGGCAACTGGGATTACCAACATCTTTGGCTTATTCTTCTCATGATCAGTCATTGACCCTAACCTTTGCAAATTTAGGTAAATTTGTTCTTAATATGGCACTGCAGACATGCAAGAAGCTTGACATTTGCAAAGTGCGTGAGAGGAGGCAGTAAACTGGATTGCACTAACTTTTCTGATGGTCCGATTGTACAAACCTAAGCACTAAACAAGCAATCCATTATTAGAAACAGGTCCCTATTTTTATCCCCAACAAATCCTTCCCCGGTGTAGAAGATAAAACAAAGACAAAGTGATGTAAAAAGGTCTTTCAAGCTACCATCAAATCCTTATGAAAAGTCATACTGACAACTTACCTTGTCACTAGCATCACGCATGATGTTTGGTGATAAAGCCATGGCTTTCCTCCTCCTGTACTCAGGCACATCTATCAAGCTGATCTGCAAAAATAAACTAGATCTGTAAGGCTGGCAGTTCATAAAAAATATGAGAAATAAGAGGGAATAAACACAGTGAATGATAAAAGAAATCTGCAGCACAGAGATGGGACACAGAGATACTTGAAAGAAGCAAATTTACAAAGCTAGGCAGTTAGAAAGAGTCAGGACATTCACATTATGAACAAAGTAGGTAAAGGAATTGATATTTGTAGGCATTTCTTAAATAGTCTGCAAAATAATCCCCAACACCTGAAGTCATATATAAGTCAGTGACTGAGTGACTAACACCCATTTTAACACACCAGCACCTGTGAATGATCAAGTTACAGATCTTTGCTAGAGCACTCAGAATCAACAAGCAGCTGGGCATGTTGTCTATCACACTAGGTATCCATAGCAATAGCATTGGGGCCCTTAAAAAGGAATGTTTCAAGAAGCCTGAAGACTATGCGTTTGGGACTAGGAATCCACATTTCCTTTGGCATCAGCCTGACAAAATTAATAAGAAACAACTCACCCCGCCTTGTCCACCTCTAGCAACGAGCACTTCATCACCGGGATGGGACAAATCAGCAAGAACAGTCCCCTTCTTGCGCTTCACAACAGTTCCTGCAATTCGGTGCCAAGCCATTGACTACGGACCTATCTCACACAGACAAAAAAGCTCGGAATTCACAGCACAGGATCCACAAACCTACAGGCACGGGTATCCTGAGCGTCTCCCCGGCGAACCCGCTGTGCATCCGCGAGCTGAGCGTGCCGCCGCCGGCGCCCACGTTCCCGCCTCTCTTGGCGCAGTAGCGCGCCTTCTCGTGGAACCGCAGCAGCGTCTCCTCCGCCTCGTCGGCGTACACCACGATGTCGCCGCCGTGCCCGCCAGTCGGCAGAGCCACCGACCCGTCGTAGTTCCGCTTGTACGACACCTTCTTGCTCTTCTTCTCGCCCCTGTTGAACCTGCCGCGGGGCTTGGCGGCGTCGGCGGATGGCGCCGGCGGCATGGCGAGCACGGCGCCGTGCCCGCCGTCGCCCGCGCGGACCGCGACCACCGCGTGGTCGAAGTACTTGTGCGCCTCCTTCGACAGCGACGCCGGCGGAGGCGGAGCGGCGCGCGTGGTCGGAGCGGCCTCCTTGACCCTTGCCGCCCGGCACGTGACCGCGAACGGCGGTGTGCGCCTCCTCGCAAGGACGGGGATGGGAACTAGGCACGTGCCATCGGGGATGGCAGCGCCGGGAGGGTGGGAGGGGAGGCGGGGATGGAGAAGCGCCATGGGTGGTGTTGCCGCGGCGTGGCTGCAGTGGCGCGTGCACGGGGTGGAATGGATGGAGATAACTGATTGGCAAGGTGCGGCGGTGCAGCATCCGCCGTTGGACTGCTGCCACAATTACATCGCGACCGTTGGACAGCAGCCAGCCAGTAACCACCAGCTCAAGGGGCAATGGCAACTTAAGTTCTGTATGTTAATTGGTAAACAATCTTTTCTTTAATTACTCAAAATCATGTACCACGTAGTATGGACTTGTAGCTGTGGAATGTTTCCTTGGACAGCACAAATTAAAAGTGACAACTAATAACCCAAACAATACATCATGCTTCACACTTCGGCTCCATAGATGAATACTCTCAGGAACCAATCATACATGAAGGTACTAACAAATATGAGGGGCACTCTTAACCCCGAACACAAGTCTTATCTACTCTAATCACAACTCTACGAGGCAGGCCCGGTCCTGGAGGGGGGCGAGAGGGGCGGCCGCCCCGGGCCCCCGGCTCCCAGGGGCCCCACCCCAGGTATGCATGCATGTATGTAGTAGGTATAGGCGTATTTCTTTTTTTTTTACGAACAACACTCGACGAGTGCGTTTCTATTAATATAGCAGAAAAAATAAAGACTACGACTCTGGCAGGCCGTAGGCAGGAAACAGAAAAGAAAAGAAAAAAGCAACAAACTCGCCCGGTTGGATTGGGGCGTCAACACGGGTTACCGCTCGACTGCACACGGTGACCGGTTGGATTGGGACATCAACGCGGCCACACACAACTCACAAACGGCAAAGGGGCAAACACAGCCGCAGCTTCCACCTACACCCGCACACCTGCAAGTATCGAACTACTAAAGCAAACCGGCGTCGATAAAGGAGCCGAAGGGACGGACACCACCACACCTAGAGGGTCACCGCTGTGCAGGACCGACCGCCGCCGTGCTGCTGCACCCAACCAACCGTCCGACGGCATGAAACCACCGAGTCCGAAGCAACTCAACGCGCGGGGGCCTCGCCACTTCCGCCGTCTCTCGCGTGCGCGGGGACCTCCAACCCGCCACTCAGCACGCCTCAATCTCGTGTGCGGGGGCCTCAACCCCGCCACACGGCACCACGCTCTGGACTCGTCTCAAGGATTACCGTCGAGGAAGCAAGAAGAGGTGCCCCGCTCCCCCGGGAACTGTCTCAGACCTCCAGACCACCGTCGTGGTTCGAATCATCACGTTGCTTTCCCTCTCGCACAAGACACCGCCATCGGGTCAGAAAACCGAAGATGTCGCCCGCGCCGTCTTCCGACGTTGTTTCGCACCAGGAGAGTTCAGCTGCGCTGAAACATCTCATTACAGGCCAAGACTTTAGCCCGTTAACAGCCCAAAAAATAAAGGAAGAAAAGAAAAAAGAATTAGTAGGCCACCACCCCCAATGGTCTGCGAATCTCCATGTATGTTGTGTAATTAATTCAGCCCAAACAGCCCATTAAGCATTTGCGGTGGCTAAAAAAATGAATATGAATCGGCGTATTGGATCCGTCCGTTCGTTTTTTGCGTCTTTCATCGGTCTGTTTTTTTCCCACCTTGTTGCTACTAGTTCTGCCCCCGCGCGGCGGCCGCCGACCTCGTCGCTGCACCGCATCTCCCTCGCGCCCTCCTTGTGGCCGCCCTGCGCCGCATCTCTCCACGCGGCCTCCTTCCGCGGCCAGGCGGTTGCTCTGTCTGCCATCGCGCCAGTCCCCACGCCGGGACCGCGCGTTTCAGGCCAACGGTCGCCGCTCGCCGCGCGCATGAGCCGCCGCGTCCGGCCTGCCTCCGCCCGTCGCGCGTGCCCGGCGCTGGGAGCCGCCACCGCCGCATCCCTGGCCAGATCCGCTCGCGCCCAGTCTCCGGCCGCCGCCTCGTGCGCCCGTCGCCTTCCCGGAGCCGGACGGCCATCTCCTTCGTCTATCGCCGCGCCGCCCACGTGTGCGTCGTCCCACCGACAACTTGCCTTGGCAACCTGTCGACAGGTTCCACCTGTGACCTACCCCCGCGCCGCCAACACGGCGCGTCAGCCAGCCATGGCTACGGCCCCGCCGCCTCCTATCATCGTGCTGAGCCACCGAGTGGATACGTTTGATCTCACCGGCGAGCCAGAAGGCGACGGGTGGACGAAGATCGAGTGCGCAAGCAAGAAGGCTTACGGATGCGGGGAGCACGGCCAGGAGGCGGTGGAAGGACTCACCCTCTACGTGCGCCTCGCCGACGACTACGTCGTCGCCGAGCTCGCGCTCCGCATCAGCGACGCGGCGATTCGAAGGTTCGACTCGGAGCTCGAGATCTGCTGCCCCCGCAGGAAGGACACGCTTGTCCGCCACCCGATGAGATCCGCGGGCGCCGTACTGATGGCTGATGAGGAGCAGGAGCAGGGCTTCACCGTCATCGACCTCGTCTTCTCCCGCAACTTCCGCCGCGATCTCGCCTTCTTCCTCGTCTACGACCACATCTACGCGTCGCTCTCCTTGATCAAGCGCCTACCAGATCTATGGAACGGCGCTATAAAGCCCGTCGTCGCCAGGCGCCACGGCGGCGATTTCGATCTGTTCCTCATGGCTTACCAGTTGTATACGGCGGCGGCGCCACGCGACATCCTGTGCGTGTGCACACCGGAGACGAGGGCGAGCCCATCAGCGCCGCCTGATGGTCCGTGGCTGATCAAGGAACTTGACTTTCCAGATGAGGATGAAATCCAGAAGCCATTCAACACTGACGTGGCCTTCTCTTTGCAAGGCAAAGGTTTCTGGGCTGATCTCTCGCAAGGCCTCATGTACTGTGACCTGCACACCACCAGCAGCGACGTCGACGACGACGTGGATTTCGGCTTCATCAGGCTGCCTCGTGAGTGCCAGCTTGGGATGGTGCAGGATGATGTGATGATGGGTGAGATGATGATGATGAGTAATGTGCCGATGAAGCTAACCCGGACCATTGGCTGCGTCAGGGGCACCATCTGGTTCGTCTGCATTGATCGAGCCAATGATTATGTTGATGCCTTGGTGAAGATATGGGCTCTGAAAGTGCCCGAGGGGAAGTTGCAGAGAGGGCAGTGGGAGATATTGGAAGAGTTTACTGAACGTTCGCTCTGGGATCTGGGCAGCTTCAAGGTGACGGGATTGCCGAAGGTTCCGCTCCTTTACCCTATTCTCACAGCGGATGGTGCCCTCTGCCTCTTGCTGGCCAAACAGGTGCACCTGCAGGTGCAGGTGGAGGACTGCATCTGCATGTTCCGTGTGCGTGGCAAGAGGGGCAAGAAGCTCCTATGGCATGGGCGTGTTCACGGCTACCCTTTCATTGATCCCGTTATCTTACCTTCCAATTTCCCCCAAAGGGAGCATGGTTGGCACACGATGAAGGTCGACGAACACCGTCCTGCACCAGGGTTAGCGGCACTGGCATGCAGTAAGGCCGTGTTTGGGAACGATTATAATCCACTTATTTATGAAAATAAGCGAGAATCCCACCAAACGCCCTGCTTATTTTCGCTTATTCTTTCTTCTGTGGTAAGCTGCTTCAGAGATTTGTACTACAAGAAGCGAAAAGCGAAAAGTGGAAAAATCTTCGCTTAACTTATAATATAATCGTGGCTGAGAGAAGCGTTCCTCACTGCTTCATTTGATAATTGCAACTCATGCTTGCTGAAATTGTGGACAGTGTCTCCTCATTTCTTAGCTACATAACATGGCATAGCTTATCATCTGTCTAAAATCCTGGATTGTTGTGTTTTGCATGTTCATTAAGAGTCACAGAGTGTGATGAAAGGCACGTCTGTTTTGGTTTTGACATGGATGTTTAACACCCTCATTCCAGTCAATCTGGCTCATATGCTTTCTTTTGATCGAGACACATGTTTGCTTATTTGTTCATCCTATTGTTGGACCCGATGTTCTGTTATTATTGAAAACCATATTCATGAACGGATGCCAATCTGCTATGTGCCTTTGTCTGATGATTATTGTCTTTTGCTGGGCCGAAAGTTGATTTTATAGGGGCTGATTGGTTCCCTGCATAGAGGCCTATCCAGGCTTATGGGGGCCAACATTAGGCTGATTGGTTGCCTGCACAGCCCGTTAGCCAGGCTCCGGGGGGCCAAAAGGCCTGTACGGCCTGCATAGGCTGGAAACGCGAGGGAGTTGCGTTTCCAGCTTGTGCAGCCTGCACAAGGCCCGTCAGGGCCACCCGCTGGTTAGGCTCACCTCCCCCGTCTCCTCCACCGCGGAGCATGAGGAATGGCGCAGCGGAGGCCGGTGTTGGCGGCGTCGCGAGGCCACCGAGGAAGGGGTGGCGCAGCAGTGACGGCGGAGGATGGCGAGACGGAGGTCGACGCGGTGGAGGACGGCGCGACGGAGACCAGCGCGGTGGAGGATGACGCGACGGAGACCGGCGCGGTGGAGTGCTGCGGTGGCGCAGCAGTGCCGGCGTGGGCAGCGCGGAGGTGCTTGTGGGCACTATGGCAGCCGAGGATCTCGTGAAGATGCTCACCATCGGCAGGGGCGCATGGAGACGAACGGATTTCGGCCCGGAGGAGATGGCCGGCGAACGCGGCGAATCGCCGGCAATGGCCGTCGGAGGTGCTATGCGACAGCCACAGGGCCGCCTGGGCAAGGGGCGGCGCCGCAGAGGATCGGCGGCGGGCCAGGCGGTGGAGCGGTGGGGCCGGACCGGCGGAGGACGGCGCGACGGAGGCCGGCGCGGTGG
>OAMR01000099.1:1802692-1831077 GCA_900205405.1 Echinochloa crus-galli | reverse complement strand
CATCAAGCTTCATAGTTCGGCTCCATTGATGAATACTATCATGAACATACAGGAAGGTACTAATAGTTACGAATGGCACATTCTTACCCCCGAACACAAGTCTTATCTACTCTAATCACAACTCTATGAGGCCTTTGATGCAGTAGGTGCCAACAAGGAACCAGCCAGTCATCACTGCGGCAAAAGCAACAAGGCCAATCAGGAACGTTGTGCCACCAAGGAGGGTACCGATGCAGAGCACCACCACGAACGGCAAGAAGGTCTTCACCACAGACGCCGTGCTCACCCAGCGGCCTTGTAAGAACATCACAGCAGCCAGGCTGACCACATTCCATTTGTCGTGGCCAGTGTAAAACAGCCGGTTGAGATTGTTCACGACAAAGGAGTGACAGTTACAGGTGAATAGGTTATAGTTCCTGTTCTGGAACTCTTGCGTGCCTTTCTTCAGCGCGCCGTCCCATGTGGCATCTCCTTCAGGTTCAAGAAGCTTATAGCACTGCAGATTCCAAATGATGGATGTTTGGTAAGCACTAGCATGATTCAAGCATTCAGCTGTTCAATGTTATACACAGTGAGAAGTCATAGAGAGAAGCACAAACAGCAGGGTACAAACCTCGTCACAATTTACTTGAATGTAGCGCGCAACAGCTCCAAATGCAAAGTTGTCAACTGATATAAAATTTGGGCCAGCGAAGTCCAGAATCACACCATCTTCTCTGCAGATACCAATGTGGCCGATAAATGGCACCAACCATGTGATGAAAGGTATTGGAGTCCATACGATACAACAAGGAAAGCGAGCTCTTCTTGGGTCAATCTGACCGAGCTGGATTCTGTCATTTTCCATCAGATCAGCAAGTTCAAGCAGTGGGTCGATAGGACGAGGCAATTTTCTGCAACAGAATGCCGAAGACAAAAATATTAAGCACTCCAGGGAAACAAATGGGATCCATGTGGTCAGGTAACACAAAGAATGTACACAATAGGTATCTGAACAGTTGAACACATGACATTGAAATATCTAACACTTACAAACATGATTTTAAAGGTACCGAACAACTTAAATTCACTTGCAGAATGAGGCCTGCAACAAATAAACTGACCAGGGTGATGCTCTACCTCTCGAGGAACAAGGATTTGTCCCAAACGAGCCATCCAACTGATTACAGATAGAATCGTCGAACCCATGGATAGTAAAAATGCGACCCAATCTAAAAGGTGATGCAGACATCAGCTAACTAATCAATTCAGCATACCCGCTAGAACTTTAATCGACCACAGGCCCAACTTGAACTAAATATCAAAAGGGGCCCGGCGCCGCGCAGACGCCGGGCGAGCAGGTGAAGCAGAGGACACCTTGGACCTCACCACCAGTAGTCGTCGGCCGATCGTCTCCGGCGCTGAGGACGCCGTCGTACGACAGCGGGAACCGCCGGATCTGGAAGCCCCCCGCCGAGGCAACGGCGGCTAACTCGCCGCTCGCAGCACCTCACCGTCCCCTCCGATCCCTTCGCCGGCGGGTTCCGGTGGCGAGAGCTCGCGATGGGGAATTGGGAAGGGAGGGCGAGGCTAGAAGATGGAAACTGGGCTGGGCCCTATAATCTGTATATGGGCCAAGTTATATGGGCAAAGTTTGAGGCCTGGGCTCTGGGCCACTGAATCGCGTCTCGGCTCGTTCCAGTTGGGATTGGTTTTCGAAAGGGAAACCTACATAGCTTCCACAAGTTTTTTTAGCTAGTTGGCTTTCAGTGTTTGAGATTGGTACATAGAAGATGAACGGACCAGATTATTGTACGGACAACAGCAAAAAACGTGCACGTGAGGGACAGCTGCATGCTGCATGCCGCATGCATCGCACGGATTCTATTTGGATTTTGATCTTTGATTTCATTTTTTTTCCAAACTATAAATCATTTTCCAAATCCGTTTGAACCATCGTCTTAGTTCGAATTTATGCAACAAAACAAGCTCCAATTTGAATATATTTCATATTTTTTATAGTTGTTTTTTTTAAATCAACATTTACCGTAGACTAGTTCAACATTTACGATATACAATTTCAACATTTTTCTAGAAAATGTTGAATTAGTTTTCCAAGTGTGTTGAACCAATATTCTTAAAATGTTGAATTAGGTTGATAGAAATGTTGAATCTGGTATCACATGAAATTGTTGGAGGCTAATAAAATTTCGTGGCAAAAAAGTTTCGAATATAGTTACGGGTGCGATTGTTTTCAACGGAAAAAAAATATTGTAGGGAAATGAATAGGGGTTTGGAGTGATCATAAGTAGTACTATTGTGTTTTTGGGCCTAGTTGGGCCTTTAAGCCATGTTGCTTAACCAGCACATAGAAACCATATAGGAGCCCCTTTTCGAAAGGCAAGGCAATTGGAGTTTCCTTGGCGTCCACGCGCGCGGCCCCGACCGACTCGGAATCCCAACCGCAAGCGCCGTCGTCGGACTCGGCTCGCCGCGCCGACTTCCTCCTCCCCTCGACTCCTCCCTTCCCCCGGCTACAAATACCCACGCATCCCTCTTTCCAAGGCATCTCGTCCCAGTCGCGTGCTCCAGGCTCCAGCCATCAATCCACCGATCCAAGAACTCGCCGCGAGAAAAGAAACCAAGAACTCGCGCCGCGCTCAAGCCATCGATCAATCCACCGCGAGGAAAGAAACCTAGAGCTCGCGCGGCGGTCGGCGACGTTGCTCGATATCAAGCTCCGATCCGGCCTCGCCGCGCTCGTCCGCGCGCCGTTCTTGGGGGGGAGTTCTTGCCGGGCGAGAAGCAGAGAGATGGGGAGGAAGGCGGCGCCGATCGGGAGCCGGTACGGCCGCGTGTGCGGGGAGCTGCTGGATGTGGAGTTCCAGGGCTCGGAGTTCATCTTGTACGGCAGCGGGCAGGATTGACCAGCACGCGTCCACGCCGGCGGCAAGGAAGAACCGATCGATCGAGACATTCTTTGTTCGAGATGAAGAGTGGGTTTTGTAGTTCCTGTCTTTGATTCTTTCTTTCTTTTGGCCTTTGATTGGGCGAGACGAGAAGTTTTTCCTGCTCCTGAGGGAGTTTAGAATTGAGGCAGCACTAATGTTCTTGATTGATCGAACTGAAAATCTGAAACTAGTCTGACGAGAGCGTAGTTATCCATGATCATTACTTGAATTTCAGAATCTGTTGGGCGTGTGTAAAATTGTTAGTGTTACGATCATTGACGGTTGGTTCATTGTTTAATTTCTGGATGAACCTATAATGCTGACGATCTGTGCTAAAGATTCCCTAATTCTTGGATGTTTTGATGATGTCTGAGCAAGTCAACAAGAACTGTCGACAGAAGCCACTGACAAAAAATTGGAAATTTTGGCATGGCAGCCTGTAGCAACTGACGAGCTTAGTATTCTAATAATCACATGGGTATTGCATTCTCGAACACGCTCCAAACAGTGTAGTGCTGGTTTATCTTTCTGCCCAGCAGGCTTGTGCTCGACAAGGGAAATTCATGCCCAAAGAAAAAGATTAACATTCAAATATATAACATTTTTTAGCACTGTGAGTTACAAATATATGGTTTCAGCTGCAATACCATTTTCAGAAGCTAGACATTCTCAATCATTTCAACTAGGCCCTTGTTTAGTCGTCTCACAAAGTAAAAAAACATAACTGTACAATTAGTTTTTTATTTCATCTATATTTAGTACTCCATACATGTGCCGACATTTTTATGTGATGAGAATCTTCTTTTTACATAATAGAATTTGAGATCTAAACAAGGCCTGTAGCTTCTTCTCGACGGAATCTGAAGGCAGGATCATAGGCCCAGTGGCTTCAAGGTCAACAAACCCCAAGGACTTGAGCTTCTTGGTGCGCATGTCAAAGCTGCAGATGTACTCAAGCCCTTCGAGACCCTGCTTTTGCAGTTTGACGCAGAGGGCACCGTCCGGCATCAGAACAGGATACTGGGGCTCCAGCGGCTCCACTTCGCACAGGACCAGGCCAACTTGCTTCCAAAACACAATCCAAGGGCAGGGGAAACCCTCTTCTTCCTCCCACTGCTTGATCTCCCATGGGCCCTTGTCAGGTGCATTGTGGTCGGCCCTCGACGCCGGAGTGCAGAGGCAGAGCCGATCCCGGTCGAGGCGATGGGGCCAACGCTTACGCGCAAGCAGGGCCAACACGTGACCTCCGCCGTTGGAGGCGCGCGCGGGGACGGGCGCCAGGGCGTACATGCACTCGAGGTCACCTGGGATGCTGGGGATCATGTAGAGCGACGCGTCGGTGGAGTCGTAGACGAGGTAGTAGGTGCGCTTGCTATGGTGCCGGTGGAGGAAGGTGACGTGGAGGACGATGACTCCCTGATGCGAAATCAATACGCTCCCCTTGACCTCCAGCCCGCCGGGGACGCCGAGCTCCGCTTCGATGCTCCGGATGGCGTCTTCGCTGAGGAGGATGGACAGGGAAGAGGACCGGAGGTAACTGGAGGGGGGAGGCCTGTCAAACCGGTGGCCGTTGTAGATGCCGAGGCTGAGGCCTTCCACCAGCTTCTGGCCGTGCTCCCCGCATCCGTAGGCCCTCTTGCTGAAGCACTCGAAGGGTATCACACTCTCTCTCTCCACCCTGGGGTGAGGGCAGGGGCAAGGTGCCGTGGACAATCAAGCGGTGCCTCAGCAACAAGAAGCGCGGAACATCGATTGCTTTCATGGAAAATAGAGAGTCCGGCGGGGGAGGCTTGGATCGGCGGCGCAGTGCCGATGCCATGGGTAGAGTGGGGGAAGGGACGGGGAGGATCGAATCGGCTTCTCTCTCTGGGTGCTAGGGATTAGGAGGCTCGAATCGGCGGCGTGGCTGTTGAATCGAAGGAGATAGATGCGATCCAGCCATATATATTGGGGAGAGTTGTGGAAGACGCGCCCGGATCGAACACGGAGAGGGGGAGGCGAGGGGGAGACGAAGACGGAAAGGAGATAGATGCGACCCAGGGCAATGAGCTCGTTTCGAGATAGAACGGAGATCCTCCGTCGGATCTGTTTCAGTGCTGGTTTATCTTTCTGCCCAGCAGGCTTGTGCTCGACAAGGGAAATTCATGCCCAAACAAAACGATTAACATTCAAATATATAACATTTTTTAGCACTGTGAGTTACAAATATATGGTTTCCGCTGCAATACCATTTTCAGAAGCTAGTACATTCTCACATGACATTGCACCCTAGCTGAATAACACCAGTAACAGTCCCAATCATTTCAACAACTAGGACGAAAGCATGCAAACCAATCTAACTGACAGAAACTAAACACATTGTTCCCTGAGTCTACTCTCTGGCTCTCTGCTGGCCGCTGTCGCTCCTATCTGAGCATTTTCTGCCCGGCCCGGCTGCTCTATCTGTAATTCTGTATAGACCACGGCCCCTGATCCAAATTCAATTGAACCGACTGACCACGCATACCCAACTTTTTAAAAGAAAAGGATAAAGCAAAACCACGAAAAAAACGTATACCCTAAACATCCCAGTAAATATAAGGAGTCAGCATATCATGATCAGGCAAGACACATACTGATGATTCACAGGTACCTCCCCAAAATATATATTGTTCTTAACAACAGATTTGGACATACATGGAACAAGAAGCAATCAGATAAATCTTTGCAACTATGCATGTTTGGTGCATCAAGATTAAGAGATACAAGCACAAATAGGCTACAGTAATTTAAGGGACAGTGTCATAACATCGATGGCAGCTGCGGAAAAATCAAAAGCCCAGAAGCAAAAATCTGGCAGAGTCCAGATATGTAACAGGAGATAGGCAACTGTCCTCTTGAGTCCCGACGCCTTTCAGCATGCTCACCAGATGCTCTCTGACTTTAGTTCCAATCCCTTCCTGCCAAACAAAACAATCGATGATAGAACGGTTAACACAAAAGGGAATCAAGATTCAAGACAATGTATATAGTTATAACGCACAGATTCAGTAAATATGAATAGCGTGCACAGTTCATATGAAGCAGTGTAGTAGTGGAACTATGGAACAACCTGAACGACGACGGCAAGACCGATCGCTGCATCTGGCTTCGCTCGGTTGCTTCCTCCTGCGTGTTGTCAGCACTTCCTCTCTTGGAGGACCATAGCACTTTGTCAAAAAATTGCGAGGAAGGATAAAAGACTTAAAGTCACCACCATAATCACGAACACTTCCGGACCACAGGAGCCTCTTGCTGCGCATGTCGAAGCTGCAGATGTGACCATGCTCTCGTGGCATGTTAGACAGCAAGAGACAGAGGGCGCCGCCCGGCATCAGGACAGGGTACCGGGGCACCACGTCCCTCGCCGCCTCAGCATCCATGAAGCCGTCGGCCTGCTGCCTCCTCCACATCTCTTTCCAAAGGCATGGGAACCCCTCGTGCTCCTCCCATCGCCGGCGATCCATGTCCAGAGTCCACACGTTCACCGTGTGGCCGCCGGCGTGCGGCGTGTGACGGTCAATGCAGACGAACTGGATGGCACCCCCAACGCAGCTAATGGTCCGCTCCGTCTCCAGCGTCGTCGTCGTCCCCATCGTCTCCTTATCCACAAGGTACCCGCGGGGCAAGCTGATGAAGCCGAATTCCACGGCGGCGGCGGCGTCCCCAACGCGCAGGGCGTTGCAGTGCAGGAGGCCCTGCGAGAGGTCGGCCCAGAAGAGCCTGCCTTGGAACGCGAAGGCCTCGTCCACGGCGAAGGCGTAAGGGAGCTCCGGCATGCGCCGCGGCCGTACGCGCCACAGGCCGGCGGGCTCCGCCGCGTTCGCCCTCGTCTCCGGAGTGCACACGCAGACATGGGTGTTGTTGTCGGGCTGGAGCCGGCGCTTGCGCGCGAGGAGGACGAGCTCATGGTCCCGGCCGGCGCCGGTGCCGGTGAACCTGGGGACCGGCGCCAACCTGTAGGAGGGCTTGAGCGCAAGCGGTAGGGTGGGGATCATGTAGAATGAGGCGTCGGTGGAGTCGTAGACGAGGTAGTAGACGCGGTTGCTGTGCTCCCAGATCTCGAAGCTCAGGAGGATGACGAGGAGCTGCTCGGTCACGGTCTTTACGGAGGCCTCGGCGGCCACAACGTTGACGCCGGGGGGGAGGGAGCCGGGGGTGACGCCGAGCTCGGCTTCGATGCTCCGGCGCGCCTCGTCGCTCAGGGCGATGGACAGGGACGAGGTGAGATCATCGGCCCGGTAGTCGTCGTCGTCGGCGGCGTAGCGGTGCAGGTAGAGCGTCAGGCTTTGCACCAGGTTCTGGCCGTGCTCGCCGCAGCCGTAGGCCTTCTTGCGAGAGATCTCGATGCTTGGCCAATCTTTCGCCGGAGTGACGGTTGCCCGCTCTTTCCCTGGCGGTCTGACGTCGAGCCCGTCGACAGCCATGCTGCACTTCAGAACCATGAAGGGAGCCGCCGCCGCAGCATCCATGGCTGATCGACGCGCGGTGCTGGCGTGGATCGTCGGTGGTACAGGGAAGGGGACGATCGAGAATCGATCTGTGCGGGGCGGTGCTGACGTACGGATTAGATCTGTCCCATATTAGAAGAGAGCCCGATCTGTGCGTCGGTGCAGGCGGTTCGTGCACGTTCCGTGGGAGGAGGTGGCGCGCCTGCGCGGACTCATCACCGAGGCCTCTGAGCGGGCGCGGCGGCTGGCGGCTCCCGCCGAGGACCTGGACCGGGAGTGCTGGCCGGAACACGAAGTGCCTGCCGCTGAAGCCGTAGCTATCATCCACTCGACCCCGCGCCTGCTCGAACGCCTGCGCCGCGCACAGCGCCTCGCCGACGCCGTCCTCATCCCACTACGTGCGCTGAAAGGCCTTATCGACCACCTCATCAGCACCAACGACCCGCGCCCTCGCGTTGGTGGAGGGAGAGGAAGATCGGCGACGACTCCGCGGCCTGCTGCTGTAAGCTCTCAGCCCATGTTCTTCAGACGCAGCGAAAGCATTTAGGCTAGCTAGGCAGCCGACTTATCGTTTTTTTTTTGAAAGAGCAGCCGACTTATCGTCATTCTGCGTTTTACAGCAATTTATATGATTTCCAGAGACAAAAGATTATATGATTGCTTAAACAAAAGATTATAGGCCTTCTTGCGAGAGATCTCGATGCTTGGCCAATCTTTACCCGGAGTGACGGTTGCCCGCTCTTTCCCTGTCCTGACTTCGAGGCCGTGGACAGCCATGCTGCACTTCAGAACCACGAAGGTAGCCGCCGCCGCCGCCGCATCCATGGCTGATCGACGCACGGTGCTGGCGTGGATCGGTGGAGGGAAGGGGATTGAGAATCGATCTGTGCGGGGCGGTGCTGACGAAGAGAATAGCGATTGATATCGTTGTTTCAACGAATCGTGATCATCCCGTAGTTTTTCCAAAAGACCCCTGTTAAAGATTATTTCAATCTATATCTATATCTATACCTCTGTACCTAATTATAAAGCACAGAAGGAGTCTTCGTGTTGTTTTGCCGCGTGGTCTTCGTACGTCGTCCAGTGGGCCAACACACCTCCCCTTGTGCTGCGTCCTCTCTTCCTCGATCACGGAACAATAACAGGAAAAAAAAGTGCCCGCCCCTTCTCTTTTTTCACGTGAAAGCAAAACTAACATAATAACGCTTTACTAAAAAAACATAATAACGCTTTACTAAAAAAACATAATAACCATACATGCAGGTTTTAGTACTCAACTGGCTTATAATACATACATTATTTATTTAGTTCTAATCACTTATGATCCATGTCGAACAAAATTAGCATAGACCAGAGAGCAAAGGATGGACGGTAGTTTTGATGTTGATATAATATAATTTTTTCCTTGATCTTAAAAAAATAACATGAAAAAAATTAATCCTTTTCTATTTCTAAAGTGATATATCATCACATCACAAATATGAACTAATCTTATATGTTATATTAGTCTTAGCTTTTCGTCCATTCGTATATTGGTGCTCGAGCTGGACGTACTGCATTGTTGACGCCGCCGGTAACTATATGGATCTAGCTCATTGGTATTTTGTATGGACATGTGTACAAACAATGAAGGGTGGATAAGGACAGATTAAAAGATGAGCATCAGGTACATGGAGGCGATCTCGATGTCGAACATGATACTACAGGAGGTTACGCACACTGATTGACAAGAAGGGACTTGGGCCGGTAGTGAGCTGCCTCCATCGGGCTTTGATCCATGAAGGCCTCGAGAAGCTGGGGCATGGTGACAACATGTTGGAATGAGATTATGAACTCACATCCTCACAGGTTGATGGCCATGGATTGGCAGTGGAGGTGCACTTGAGATCGGATCTAAGGGGTCCAGCAATGATGTCTAAGCAAGAGTCACGACAAAGGATATTAGGAAGAGTAGCAGCTGTGATTGCGTGCCTTCCATCGATGATCATGTATTTTGAGCCTAAGGTATAAACACACTAGAAAGGAAGATCACACAAAACTTCATACTAAAAAGATAATTCAACTAGTAGTTGACCGTAGCAACGCACGGACAATTTGGCTAGTCTATCACTAAAACAGATAAAATATATCACTGAAAATTACTCCGTTTTAAATTATAGTTCGTTTGACTTTTTTGACTCTAAGTTTGATGGTCTTATTGAAAATTTTATTAAAATTATCATTTTTATAGCTTACTTATTAATAAAAAATCTTTAATACTGTTTTAAATTTGACTATATTTGCACAATTTTTTAAATAAGATAAGCGGTCAGTCTTATGATAAAAAAAGACAAGCAAACTATAATTTAGAACGGAGGCAGTAGTACCCAGCATATGGGTATATGAAGAGCGCAAATTCCTTTATACCCCACCCAAAGTCTAGAACCAAATAGATAAATTGTTTCAATAAGAAAGGTTAAATTATGCTGTATATATAGCAAACAAGACAGACTTAGCAGCAAGGCAGATATATATAAAAAGACCAAACAGCAAGACAACCAGAATAGAAGTCTTAAAACAGTACTTGCAACAATTCCATCCAAACAGAGTTTCAGGCCTTGAAGACCAAAGCTCAGTCAGAACCTAGCTACTTCGAATACCAAAATGACAGTTCGAGCCGCGGCCTGACCAGACCCGGGCTCCGAATGGTTGTAACGCCACATGGATAATTGTTCAAGCCTTTCGTGGAACATGCGCACCTTGATCCTGGCCGGTGCGTGTGATCAGTGTTGTATAGGTCGCGAGTAATCACCCTAGTAGCACAAGGTGCCCCTCCTTAGGTTGCTTATTCTTGTAATAGAAAGGAATAGGGTTTAGGTGGTGTACTAGGTTCAGGCGCAACACAAGCGTCGTTGTAAACTTTATCTATCTCTACCTAATTAGAAAGTAAGGATTGATTCAGCGGTACGTTATAATTTTGAAAAAAAACCTGAAATTTCTATTAATCAACCCGCGGTCCTTTTATTAGAATTTTTTTTAAAAAAACCCAAACAGTCCTGTCTCTTTCCCACCACGGTCGTTCGCGTCTCTGCGGCGTCGGAAGGCCCGCCTCTTTCCCTCCACCGCGGTGCCCCCGAGCGCTGTCTGCTTCGCCGCAGTTCCTGCCCAGTGGCTGCCCCCGCTTGTGCGCCCAGCCTTCACTCCGCCGCCGCCTGTTAGAAAGCGTTGGTACGCCCGAAAGAAAGTGCCGGTACTCACACCCCAGCTCTGGTCGTCAACGACTCCGTCGAAGGCCCAGAGACATAGCACAATCGCCATGCCCTTCTGTGAGCCGAACTCATCCCCCAAGACTACCACGCCGACGACGACGTTCACCGCCAGCAGCACCGTCATGCATATGCCGCCGTGCAGCGCCAGCCACGTCATGGCAGAGGGCGAGGAGAGGAGGGAGGACAGGGTGATGACGGGCACGATGGCGTTGATGTTGGCGAAGAAGAGCGGCACGCCGGCGGCGAGGGCCAGCATGAAGGCGAGCTGCATGGAGAGGAGCAGCGAGGTGGTGGAGACGGGCAAGTAGGAGGTGCCGGCGTGCCACACGAGTACTCGAGTAGAGCAGGTTGTTGAGCACCATCACAGGCAGAGGAGCACGGAATAGAGCAGCAGCAGCGGCGTGAACCCGCCGAACAGCCTTCCCATCCCCGGCGCCGGCGGAGCAAGGAGGACAACGAGAAGCCGGCGGACTGGACCACCGTCGTGACTCACGAGCCAATGAGTTCGAGCCGGCGGTGCGCATGGGAGAAGAAAATGAAGAGAGAGAGAGACCAGGGTGCTCTGCAAACTGGCAAAGAAAGAGGCGCATGACTAGTGATGTCCATAGCTTCCACATCATCAAGAAAATAGTACAAGACACCATCCTCCCAAAGCAGACACTAATGCTCTATGACTAATTAAATGCTGCTTCTCTCTCATCTTATCTTGGATAGCGTGTAGAAACCATGTCTCATGCAAGACCTGGTTTCCTCCTCTTTCTTCATTAACTCACTTGCCACATCATCTTTTATCATACATGGCATCTTATTTAATGCTATGGACATCATCCTAGTCATTGGGTTGGGATTGCCCTCATGCAACAAGGAGACAGTTAGAGGAGTCAATGCCAAATTAATGTAGAAAATCACAAAATGAGAATAAATTATTATGTCCTTTTTCTTCTCCTTTTTCAGTCACTTTAATATTTACTTTCAGATTCACCCAATAGATTCAATATATGTCTTTTATTTTTGCTTAAATAATATAACATGAAGCACCAACAAATTGGTTGATTATAATGAAGCAAATTAATCGTAGCACCTGAGTTATAATCACCAATATGTTACAATGTGATCACCGTAAAATCAGTAGTAGGAAATATACTAAGGTAATCAATCAAAGGCTAGTTTGCTTTGAAGGCTTATTTTTTTACCAATCATGATTACTGAGCTTGTTCCTTTAAGTAAGTTGTTTAAGTGATTGCCAACTCTGGGAATAAAATGCTTAAAAAATGGTAGTTTGCCTGGTTTGTTCTCCCAGCAGTGATGTGAATCTTTAGTTTGCCTCCCAGCAATCTTCATCTATAATCATCATTTTTTTTAGTTTAAATTGTTGGTCCCACTATATTTTAATCTTCATTCATTAGGTATTTTTGCTAGACAATGAAATCATAAATGGAAGGATCTCATCAGTGTTTTGGATTTGAGGAACTCATAAGTTGTGAAAACTAATTTTGTTTGTTTCTGAGGATACATACCCTTTTAGGAATGGAAAAGCTAAGTCATACGAAAAGCTCAACATCTTTTGAAAATTCAGGAGCAACAATGCATCCATTAGCATCTTTTGGAATTGAATAACCTTTTAGGAATGGGAAATACTCAAATAATGAAAAACACTATTGCAGAATATGTAAATAGGTTATGTTGTATTATATGATTAATAAGTAAATTTTATCTAAGATTAATTGTCTTGTGTCGGTCCCATGATATTCAGGATTTTTTTATGTCTATAAATATGATATAATTTTATTTTAATATGATTTAAACCCGTAGCAGCGCACGGTCATTTTTGCTAGTCTTTCTTAATTCAAAGATGAGCAATCCTCTTGCGTATTCGATAAAAAAAATAACAGTTCGAGCAACCATGCTCAGATTCAAGACAAGTCCCTAAGAAGAAAAAAAAACTACCAGAAGCATCTACCACCTCTCGAACATCTTGGAATATCAACCCAAAAGGAGATCATCCTGTCTGCCAAACTTGGAGTACCTCAGCAGTAGAAAGTCCCTTCTGGACTAGCGCCTGCCCGCCTGCTGCAAGGTGGTGGACCACCGTTAGTGACGACTGATTAACCAACTATTTTGGCATCTAGCACATAGAAGAGTAAGAGGAAACTATGCAGGGGGCAGGAAAAGTCATATTTACAGGACAAACCACAAAGAACAGTAACACTAGCCAAAAAAAAAGAAAGGATAATCATAAATCCAAATAGATGGAGATATGTGTTTAGAGCTGACAACAATATCCTTGGTTATTCATGCCAATGGGAATTTTGATAAGATCAAGGCTAATAACCCAGACTGCTGCTGGCTGTATGCTATTGCCAAGTCATATACAGCCATTACAATTAGCTCACATCTCTAATAGATCGGATGTTTGGTTGGCTTTATGAAAGATCAGAAAAACATGCTGGTTCATAGTGTGTATAACAGAATAACATATAACTGGTTAATTCGAGGATTATATCATAGATTCACTTTAAGCAACGATGCTCATCTTGATATACCTGTATGACATATTATTTCACAATGACACAATCTGATGGCATATAGCAGCACATTACACGAGTCTTTTAGAAAAGCATTCACCAAAAGTACAGCTAAATAAGCTCAAATATATACACGTTCGGTAAAGGCAGCAAATCAAAGGTTCAGTAAAGGCAGTAGATCAAATATGTTGGCAGGTTCAGTGAAAGGATACAGGTTCAGTAAAAGTAAAATCAAATATCTTAACAATAGGAAAATGAACAAGCTACAAAGATCGCACTCCACAAAAAACAAGTATGTTGACAGATTAGATATCGGTTTTTTATAGCTCCGCGGAAGGAATTCCTCAGTCCGAAAGCATTGTCACGAGGACTAAATGTCACCGGTTTCGAATTACAATTTACAGCACAGCAAGCATGCCATGCTTGTGCCAGAACTGGCACACATGACATCGGTTTTCGCGTCATACATCAAAGACATGTTTCTCCCAGAGACCCTCCTAACTACTGAATCACATACGGCAGCAGAATGTTCAGCTGCTACTCACACACGCACAAAGAAAATACCAGGTGATCATCAGATTGGGTATTGTGGAACGGGCTGATCCCTTGGCACCGGCGGAGAGGTCCTCTTGGACCGGCGACCCCTGTCACAGACTTGCCAGAGGCGGGTCTAGCGAGGCTAGGGTTTGGAAGGGGCGATTAAGACGATTTAGGTGCAGATTTGGGGCTTCATGCTTTGATTTGACACACGAGGAAACTATCTGGCATGTGTGTAGTCGATTTGATGCTCGGGGCATTGATCTGGCGGGGGCAGAGGGGATTTTGGTGCGGCGACTAAGGCGCAGAACACGGGATCAGGAGGAGGAAGATGCGCCGGTTGAGTCGCCCAAAAAGGCTGGGAACGGGCGGGCGACTGATTCACCGCCCGCCCAATTCTCTCTCCTCCTTTCTCACTCTTCCACCTAGGATTTATATGACGTGGATACCCTTACAGCCTGCTGACTAAGCCTTATTATACTTGCTCTAACAGATTGCAGACTACTCTAGCTTGCAGTTAAAATCGTATCAAAGAACTATGTTTTCTCATGCTTCCAAGTATGCATTAATTTAATGAACCAAGCTTCAACACAACAAATTGGGATAGGAAACAGACGAGATACAACAAGAACTTACCTAGTGATGTTAGGGGCATCCAGACTCAAAGGCAGTAGCTGCTCATGTTACTGTAGGCCACAAGGTATGCTGTTGCTGTCCATGCAACTTGATTCAAAGCACTCGATCTTGGATGAAGTCACATTCATGGTCCTGCTTTTCATGTTGACTTCGAGGAGGCATGGCCGAGGCCCCGCCAATGCGAGGTAGATGATCTCAGGATCTCTCATGTGTACGAGGGGGGATTTCACTTGGATCTTTTCCACTTGAGAGTGAGTAAGCTTGTTGTCCGTGATGAGGGCAAAGAAGTCAGCCTCTTCCATCATAAGACCCTCCCGCCAAAGCCTCTCACTCGTCAGTGTCCATGACTTGATGGGAGCCCTTGAAACACCCTGCTGTCTGCCATGAAACCAGGCGTCAACTGGTGCGACATCAATGAACTTCATGGCCTCTCCATCCTTGGTCACACAAACACTTCGATATGCAGACAGGGGGCCTCTGGCATGCAGAAAGGGGTGGCACCTACCTGGGTAAGGACTGATGGGCAATGAGACAAACTTGACCTCTGGATCCTGGCTAAAAACATTACAGAACAAAATACCCCTCAAGTAATCCACCCAGCAAATGAAATCACCAAAAGGAATCACTGCATCAGTCTCCCACCAAATCAAGTCTTTCTGCTGAGACTCATGAAGGCAGATGGGCACGCACTTGGTTGTGTGCCATGTGCCTTCCTCACCAAAGATGCGGCAGAGCTCGGCTGTCACCTGGCAATTGCCGGGTCTTTTTGAACGGACTGTAAGGTGTGCCACCACGAACCCTCCGCTCTCACGGCAGAGAATACCGGCGTTCTTGTCTGTGTTGCAGTTCATGAACTCGTGATGACAAGTGGGGAGCTTCGTCAGAGTCCGTACGGTAGCCTGGTAGACGAAGAACTCATCCCTCTTTTCAGGGAACGTACCCCTCCTGGTCATCGGGAAGAAAAAGCGCAGCAGGATGGAGTTGCGGTGCGCCGCCACGGCTTTAGCGTCCCAGAAGTTGTCGATCTCGGATGTCTTGTGGGATGAGCCAGCACGACTGCCCTCGTCGGCAGTCCAGTGATAGACGAGGTAGGAGATCCTCGGGGGCGTCGCCGCCATCAAACCGACGCCGATTTTGCCGCCGATGCCTGTGGAGACGTACACAAGGGTGCTGTTGTCGTGGCGGCGTAACGGCCGGAGATAGCAATCAAGCATCACCCAATCCGGGAGGCTGCGAGCTTGCCTCTTAATAGGACGAGATCCGGCCGCATCGGAAGAACCAGATCCGGCCGCATCCCAGTCCATGACGAGGAGAGGCAAGGCGATGGCTACCGGGAGAGGCCGGGGCGATTGAGTTTCGCCGGTGCGGGTCGGCGGCGGAAGAGAACTAGGGTTTGCGGCTGCAACCGGCGGACGGGGGATCGAGTGGGTACCGAGATAGTATAGGTGGAGGTTAATGTTTTTTATAAAAAAAACACATTGTATTTTATCTAAGAACCTATATATCTCGTCTTTTCTCACCGTCCCGCACCGTCACACATATATCTCGTGTTTCCATATCATTTATATCTTCATCGTTTCCCGGACATCGTGTCTACCGAGAATCTCTCTCTTATTGTACTCTCCATCGATTATAGAATCGGCGACGTACATGACTCCCGCGTGCCTAAACTCATGAATTCCCCATCTTTTTATCGTTTTCTCATGTTGCCTGCATCCGGCGTCGACTCGTCATCGTTTCCAGGTACAACATCCATCGAGGAACTCTCTTTTTCTATGCTCCTTATCAAACGTGGAATCAACGACATTCATAGTTCTGGGTCTCTCTTCACTCGTAGCAACACACCAGTATATTTGCTAGTAAAATAATAGAGTAAGGATAAATTCAGTGGTATATATTATTTATAAAAACAAACTGACTAGTGGTATATCAAATATTTAATAATGCTAAAACAGGAGTACATGCTGGGAGGCGATTTCGTTGCCGCTGTGTTGGACGTGAAACACGAGTTTGACCTTGGACTCACTAGTGGCTAGTTTGGGGACCCGGAGCCGTCGGGTACCTCGCATGTGGCCATCGACGGCCCTGAGTCTGAGTCCAGAGTGGTAAAGCGCGAGGAAGAGGAAAACTAACTTCCACGTGGTGCAAAGGAAGAATTTAGATTCCTCCGTTGCAGCTAGTGGCCTGCACTGTTGGGAGGAGTCGGAGTCGTCGGAGGGCACACGCCGCCGACGTTGTTCCCGTAGGTGCAGTTGGACGGCTGCGCCGAGGAGTTGGTGCCCGTCAACTCCACCGCCACGGCGTGATCCAGCGCCGCGACGGCGATGGAGCCGCCGCCGTGGCTCACCACCGGCCGCGCCGCCGTGCCAACGACACCGCCGGACGCGAGGACGACGGCGAGGACAAGAACCGCCGCCGCGAGCGCCGACGATCTCATCATGTGAGCGATGGTTTTGGAAGCTGCCGATCGGTCGGAAACAGCTTAATTCCTAGCTTGAGCACGCTGCCGTGTGTCTCGACTCCAAGGCGTGGCGTGCTTTCATGTGATCGAGCTTCTGTGCCGTTGCAGCGTGTATGCATGCTTATAAATACACGCATGCAGGGAAGTGCTGTGGAGATGAGAGGGAGAGACGTTTTGAACTGCCATTTGACCTTGGGGAATGCTTGTCGATCTTCCACTTCCAGGCGAGAAAGAAAACCAGGCGCTGGGTTTGGAATTGGAGCGCGCATTATTCCTCAGATTCAGACTTGCAGTCCGCACGCAGCCGGCAATCCGGTTTCTTCCTTCAGTCGAGAGGATCGGAAGCAACAAGGAGGCTCGATGCATTCTAATTCCTTTTTGACCTTTTTTCGACGTGTCAACCTGACAAGTCTCTCGTCGTTGTGCGCATGCTTGACTGTTGGACGAAGCTGGAAGCACTTTGGAAGGCAGGGAGCACTTGCTGCTGCTGCAGTGCTGCAGAAAAAAGGGCTCGGTGAACCTGGCCACCGGAGCTCAGGGGACGTGGCTGCTCAGCTCGGATCATGGGACGGGCCTAACACGCGATCGATCGAGCCCTTTCGGCTCTGGTCTACTCTGCTAGTCCGCGCGCGCGTGTTGGATTCAGAGCCCACCGCAAACTCCGCCAGCTTGCCATCGTCGGCGCCGGAACACGCACGCACGTGGACGCGCACGGGCGCCGCGCGACGCGCGTGGTCGACCGGGAGGGAATGGGGCGGCGGCGAAGGGAGGCCGGAGATGTTTTCCAATTTTGTTCCAACGTTTTTTCAGTCGTGGGTGGGTGTACGTGTAAACTCTGCTCTGAACCTGTGGGGCTCCTTCTGGGAACAGGCCGCGAGAAGGAAATTGTTTCTTACAAATTCTTGCGTTCTGAACGTGTCCTGAACTCCTGATGGCTAAGTGAGCCTGAGTAAACTGTGCAGTGGCAGCATTCTTGCATCAAAATATGGGTCGATTCGCATCAGATTTTTTGCAGACATTGGCTTGGCCAGGAGACTCAGGACAGGGAGCAACCCCAAAACTCTCCCAAAAGAATAAGAGAAAAACAGGGATTCTGTTTTGAAAAAAAAAAGGAAACAAAGCGCTATACCATCTCCAGAAAGAAAAACAAAGAAGGCACTCAAAACTCAAAGGTGCAGATATACACTGGTCACTCGGAAGCACTAAAACTCTGCAACGCAATGCACATGACTTCACACGGAATGCTCGGCGCACTTGCATACCCACAATCACACCCAGATGGGCAGATGACAGCAACCGCACGCACATGCTCCACTACAATCAGGCAATCAGCTCATCATTATTTACACCCTGCAAATTGACAACTGTCGGTTAACTCAGACTAAGGATAATAATTCATGATAACCCAAAAAAACAATATTCGTTGGATCAGAGTTTCAGTAGAATTCAAAAGTTTTCAGCTCAGTCGGTGGGAGCTTCAGCTGACTGAAACAAGGAATTACCTCTGCTAGACTGCTACAGCAGTCGCCAGTAGCCCACCATCTTCAGTTAATCGTACTCGTTCCAAGCGATCCCCATCTTCCGGAGCTCCCTGAGGCTACCAGCGATGTCGCGTATCAGCTCCTCGCCTGCCTTGCCGTTTCTCAGCGAGTTCACGCTGTGCTCCAGGAAGCTCCGGTCCGCTTCCAGTGCCATCAGTCTCCCACTGACTTCAGAGATCTCGTCTTCAAAAGCAGTCAGGTCATTCTCACTGACCATGGCATGGTACTGCCCCTTTGGATCATGTACTTTGCAGTGGTTCAGGTCCCTGAAGCTGTTGCCATTTGTTCCTAGATTCTTGTTGAATACCGAATCATCTATTTTGTCGTCCTCGTCGGCATTTTCATATGCATCCTCGCTGTTTCTGTCATAAACTGAATCTTCTCTTTCATCGGCATCGCTGAGGTTGGGCAATGGAACATGCTTACTATTGTTTGAGAATTCATGAAGCTTCTGTCTCAGTTTCCTCAAGCGTTTCGAGATGTACATCTTCTCGTCCTCAAAACCCGAGAGTGATTTGATTCCGGGGATGCTGGAACCATGTTCTTTCGGACTTGAAAGGCGCATGTGGTCACGTATTTCGTCAACAACCAACATATCCTTAAGTTTCATCTTGTAACCTTCGATCTCATTTTGGAGGTTTCGAACCGTTTCAGTCATCTTCTGAAGGTCCTCGCGGTCGTACTCGCTTTGCTCTTCCATCGTCCTCTGGTACTGCAAGGCTTCCATCTGCATTGCTGCCTTCTCTTCCTGCAGTCTAGTGATCATGGCCATCGTTTGGTTCGCCGCGATAGCTGAAGCATTCCTTTCTTCCTCCAGCTCCTGCCAAAGACGGCTTATTGACTTGCGGTCCAATTGGATTTGTTGCTTCAGTTGATCAACTGTGCACTCTCCTTCGGCTTCATGCACCGTGCTCTCAGAGACACCTGAATAATTCCTATCAAGGGAGAGTGCTCTAGTGATATTGTCAAATATGGCTTGTTCATGTTGGTTCTGAACAGTAGAGCTATCACCGTCAGGTGCCTGTGAAGCAGTAGAAAGCTGTGACAACAGTGACTTCAAATCTTCATGAACTTTAAAAGAATCATTCCTTCTTGTTGTATGAGTAAATTCAGCTTTATTTTCATCTTCTATGGTGTCTGTTTGAGCTGATTTAGCGGCCACTGATAACTCCTCGGTAGAACTAAGAGCATTGTGCCAAATATCATCTTCTGACTTATCTAATGAAAAAAGGTATAGCATTGTAAGCATACGAAAAGAAATAATTGTAAATACGGAAAGCTACTTCAACATATGCTAAGGATAAATGGTTAATCCAGACCTCTTGTGTCACAATCTTCAGTAATTTGCTGCCCATCTTTGACGGGAAGATCAATTGACTGGAGTTTTGCCTTCCTATCATCTTGGATGTTGCCCAACTCTTCTGAATTTTCAGACAGCTCAGGAATTTTCTCCTGTGAGTAGACATATGGAGGCATGTCATCTGCAATCTTTGTTAGTGGATGTCTCGATGCAGAACCTTCGTTCAAATTATCATTGTCATCCTTTAGCAAACTTCCAACATTACCAGCAGTCTGCCAGGACTCTGATTCAGTGTCAGAGGTCTTCAGCTCACTGTACGCAACATAATTGATCTCATCGATACTCTGATGATCTCTGGAAACAACTCTACAGATCCCCTCGATGCCAATGCCACTACCTTTGCTCTGAAGAACGACAAAAGGATGTGACTTCACTTCCATTGGCCTCGAGCAGCAAGAGCATAGAGTGTCCTTCATGGCGGTCGTTTCAGATGCCTCATTCCTCAAAGCGATGTTGTTTCTGCAGCCTGCATTGTCATTGCCAACACCGAGTTTCCCCACCAAGGACCGGTATGTCTCAAGGTTCGACTTCTTGTCAGTAGCAAATGAAAGAAGGCAGGCCTCACACATACTGTGGACGTCAACAAGCTTTTGGTGGATGTGGCAAAATGCCCATGATGATGCTTCAGCCTTATGAGAACTGCACATGAGGTCGCGGTAAAATCCCTTCTGCGCCTTGCCCGAGATATGATCCAACCTTGTGCACATTGGGCATGGCGGTTGCAGCTTGCAAAGGTGTGCAAATGTCGTCACCAAATAGGAGAGTAACCCCTCAAGCAGCAACAGAAGCATCAAAACCCATTCTAGGACTATTGAAGATAACAGAGCAGAGAGCTGCTGATATCTTGGAGGTTTGCCATTACTTGTTCTCGAAGCCATTGTTGTTAAAGATAAGCTGGAAATCTGTCACTGGATAAATAGTCGTCTTTCTTGAGACGACAAGATTTTGCGAAAGATCTGCAAACAGAATTCTGTCAGCTTACAGGTGAAAGGGATAGCCAAAACTCTGAAATTTAAACGAAGTAACCACTACAGCACCACCAATAGTCTTCTAGTCAGATTCAATACGAGAATACCCTACTCAAATTTCCATTTTTAGGGGAGAAGGAATGAAGGATTGAGGTTGTTAAGGATGGAACTTGTGATTCCATCCATACTAGGGGGGTTCCAAAGCAGAATCTTCATCGCGATTACCCATATTATGTCAACGATAGTCAACAAGATTAAAACAAAACTTCCAGAGCTTACAGCATCAAAAGAAATGAGATTCAAATTATGACCAACAAGAAATTCATCTTGTACTGGATCGACCACAACAATCAGCAGCAAGAACTCAAAGAACAGCCAATTCACACAACTTCCAATTCCATTATCCCAGTACACCGATCAGATCAAGCAAACCAAACTAATTCAAGAATTCCAAATTCACATCGGCAATTAAAGAAACGGAAGATCAAACGGCGCATCTGACATACCTTCATTACATTTCTGAGGTGATCATGGGTGTTCTGCTTCTTAGGATGGGGGACGGAAATGAGGAAAGGAACAGCATGCTCAGATCTCCCCCACTCCGTGTCCCCGGAGCACAACTCGCCAACTACCATGGACCAATAAATAAAACCGAAAAACAAAGATTTTAAGTGCATCAATAATTAAATTAAAGGACATGGAAGAAGAAGGTATCAAATGGAGAAATTTAAAGACAGTACCGCTCGGGAATTCGTCATAACAGGCTGTGATAGTACAGAAGATTAGGCAAAGAATAAATAAAGAAAGAAAAGAAGAGGCCAAGCGAGTGCTGATCTTTTCTTCTTCCTTTTTTTATTTTTCAAACTAAACGCTGCATACGTGACTTTCTCGATTTTCCATCAAACCCTGTCAACCCTTTTTTTATCTATTTTATTTTCAAGCTCGGGTCACAGTTAAAAGTCGATAGTAAATTGATATCTTGCGTTGATATCATCCATCCACTCCATTCCCATATCAACCTTGGATCTGACGCTGAAACGTGAGCCCATGTCATTAGACACTAAGGGTTCAAGAATATTTGCAAAAATTACCCACATTTGTTTGTTTTGAAATGAGGCGTAAATTGCAGGCACAATCCACCCTGATTTTGGCTGCATCTTTCTGATACCAGTCTGGAATTCATTTTCCTACCAGGATTTCAAGGTAAAACTGGCCATCAGTCGATGCCACGAACAAGGAGTACTGGAGAATTATGGGATCAAACTGCAGTACAACTGAAGGACACACTCACACAGATGGAGGAACGGAACTTCAGGATCTACAGGCACCTCAAAAGCCCACAGGGTTTCCAAACCTGGGGATACATCAAGCAGAACGATGCCATTCCAACAGCTTTTCAGCTCACAGATTAGTATAGGGGCTTCAAAAGGACCAAGACGCCGACTGACCGACTCCTTGCAAAGAATCTCGAGTAATATACAACATGGAGCATCACATGGTCCCATCAACAGAGGTCTTACGAGTACAAGGGGAATGAAAGAAAATGGATAAGGTCCAGCAGCGTGCACCGTCCTTGGCCCTACAGCCTTCTTTTTGGGGGAGATATGGGATGTAAATTAAGTGCAAAATGCCATGGAAATGGAAATGGCTAAGAGTTAGGTAATTAGGTTTGTACAGCGAAAATCGCAGCATTGCTTCATGTTCTTCAAAGGGCCTTCAGCTCAGGCTTGACTGCTCTGGCTTTAGTCGCCACACCATTCTTCGGCGAGCATTGTACTCTGTTAGCATCTTTAGAACTTCCGATGCTGTGACGATGTGACCGGGCAGATGATGCGCTATTGTTTTTCCCCTCTGGTGTCTGTGCTGTATCACTGCAACTCTTTCTCCTTGAACTTGTAAACTTTGGCGATTTGGCACGAGTAGGAGGCACCTTGAAAGAACATAAGGCAAAACTCAATTTCCGCCAGAACCATCAAATAATGGAAAACAGTAGCCAAGTATACTAATACTTCACACAATATATTCATGCTACAAGCAATAATCATGCATTTCTTTTTTTCACACAAAAATCATTCTGAAACACTGCTTGCTCAAGCTAATTATACCGATGTCATTACTCTACAGTTAGTTTGATGTTAGGGGCAACGAAAAAGGACACAACGTCCATTTCATTTAGCATTATATGCATGTTTCCCTCTTGGTATGTTACTATACCCTAATTCATTCAGTCACAGGCTCACAGCTAAAGGTTTTAATTGAGAATTAGAAACATGGCATATTGGATTTACCTTCTTAAGTTCAGCCTTCGGTGGGGGGCCTTCTTGATAGAAGCTTGGCATGGGTTTTGCTCTAATGACCAATGACTTCCTTAGTTGTTTTAAAGCAGCTTCTTGCTCTTCCTACCCAAAAAATGGACATAATAAGATTAGTTAAGGATAGATATAATGCAGTAATAGTACCTTCCACATAGGCAAGACTAGACAATATTAAAAGAAAATCTAGCACGTATTAATTGAATATTTCCATATACTGTCAATATGACTTGTCGATTAATTGAATGAAACAGTATATGATGGTCAATGGCATCGAACAACGATATCTAACTTAGCACAACATTAATTAGATGCCTATGATAGTAGATGGCATTCAACCAACCATATTTAAATCAAAGCAGAACACCATTGATTAGATGACCAAAACAACCCAGTCTTGTTCTTTATACATTATGTGCTTACTAAAAAACAATGAGATGTTAGATTGAAAAAACAGAAGAAGTTTACGACAGTGAACAGGAATTATAACTGTTTATATGTGATGAAACTATTAATCATGTATGTAAATTTAATATATCTCAAGTTCCCATTACTTATATGTGCGAAAACCTTTCACACCTCAAACCTCAGTCACATACGGAAGAAATGAAAAAGAACAAGGGGAAGGAAGAGATCATACTAGCGTGTAAGTAAAACAGAAGGCAGGACTATGTGTGGTCACTGAGAATCTTCCATTAATTTGTAATTTTGTTATAAGGAAAAGGTAACATAAAGCTCCCTTGAGTGTACTCAGAAATAACCCGATTTGAATATGGCCCTTATAGTTGCTATTATAAAAACATTAAAACAACACTACTATTTAGATAATATGAACAATCAATAAAAACTCAAGTGACCTGACCTACTACTGATTGCTTACAATTCCCAAGAGACAGATCAGAATTAAGAAGTTCTTACCTTTTTCCTGGCATCAGCCTCATCCTTCTCTGCTTCCAAAGCCTTATGTTTCTCTTCTAGTTTTGTGTAGAACTGGATAAATTAACACCGTGAGTACGAATAAGAGAGATAAGTTAACCAATCATCTGGAAATAATGCGAGCAATTATATACACACCTCCTTCCTCTTGTCAGCACGGTTAGCACACACAAATGAAGGAGCAACGGGAACAGTTGTCTTAGTTCTACCAGCCTTTGTTGACGTTGTAGTTCTTTATGCAGCTCAGGAAAAGCGTCACATGCAACTCAGTGTGCTCGTAAAATAATTTGTTTCCAAATTTGAACAATTAGCTGAGAACATATGCATCATCTTAGCAATGGTTGCCGTGTGCATAATAAAATACTGTCAATTTAGAAGACACAGAAAAGGACCATCATGACCATGCTTTCAAGTTCACAGAAATTCAGTGTGTAACTGTTCATCATTACGTATTCAATGTGAAACATAAAAGAATTCAGTGCTTAATTAATTAAACCCAGAATATAATTTTCTGGTTACCTTTCAGCATGAAGATTCAAATACATTATTATTCCATCCTTGTGCAAATATAGGTGTGAAAAATTAGAAGTATTAGATGCATAGCTATGGAACATTACAACGGAAAAGAAGCTCAACAAATCTAAGTAGACAGAAAAGGATACGAGGAAGTCACAGAGCAAGAGTCCTCTTCCTGAGGGTGAAATGTCTGCTCAGGCTGCAAAGTCTTCCTAGGTGCAATTGGCGTACTCTGAAATAAATAGCCAGAGAAATTCTGTTAGTATAGCCTCATATTTCCTAAAAGTTTACCGAAGAATATTTTCAGACAAAGAGAAGAAAAGAGATATGTCCCCAATTAATTTAGAGATGATATAGATTCAGTTTTGTTCAACAAATTTTAAGATACTCCCATGTGGGAGAAAACCACAACATGGAGATTGAAGGGCCCTAGTCTGATCAGATAGCTTCAATACATAAGATATAGAATACATATGATATTAGCTAGTAAGAATTAGCAATGTCTAACAATTGCACGACAGATAATAGGGCCAAAACAAAAACTTGCTGGGCAATAACAGACCCAAACAGGAGGTAAACTAAATAATGTAGGTAGTGTCAACATCTAATGACAAATGTGCAGATGGCCAGGAGTCCAGGACCATAGAGTACCTTCTTTGTCATGCTTGCTGGAGAGATGCTAATTTTATCACCAGATTTTTCCTTATTGATAGATGGACTAGTCACACCACCATTTCCTCCAGAAGATCTTCTTTGAGCAGAAAGGGAGAATGGTTGCTGAACAACACGTTTAGGCCTCTCCGATCCAGAACTTGCAGACTTCGCCGGGGACTTGGGGGGAGCAGACTTCTCTTGATCAATCAACTTCAGTGAATCTTGATTTACACACTTGTCTTCCTGTGTGTCACCTTCCACATCTAGGTCCTTGACAGGACTAGCTTCTTGGCCTTCCGGGCTATCGTCTTCATGATTGGCACTAGTGGCTTCATCGCATGCATCAGTGTTACTGTTACCATTTGGATGGCATATAACAACACCTTCTGATTCTTCGTCTGTAGAAATTTCCACAGCCTCTTTCACAATCGGACTGCAGAGGAGAAATTAATATAGAACAAATAGACATATTAGGTGGGGAGCTGGAGTCACATGTGAATTCAAATAGAAGAGAAGAATAATTATACAGTTCATAGTATAATTGATGTAGCTGGCTCGCGCCACCATCATGGACAAAAAGATCCATGTTACAAACTATTCACCACAAATATCATGTCCCCTACATTAGAAATACTGCAATCATGTTATCAGGTAACTGGATTAGCATGTCCTCTTAGAGCATTCTGGCAGAAGATTACCTACACACACATATACTCGGCTATAAACAAAAATGGCATTTTATTTGGCTTTCTTTGAGGTAGGTGACTACATAGGTATACCCCAGCGACAAAATTAGTTATATGTGGCTTCCTGTTAGGAGTTTCTGAGTTGGCTTATTTGTTTTCTTTATTACACATCCTATGATTTCTTAATGTTGGTACGGAGTTGATATCTTCTGATGTTTGTGACCAAGATGTCAACACTGTATAAACAGTAAAAGATCATAGGATATGTAACAAAGGAAACAAATAAGGTAACTCAGAAAATCCGTACAGGAATCCATATATACAATATATATATTGCCTGAAACATCAAATCAGATGTTCAACAAATGTCAAATCAGGTGTTTAAGAAATGTTAAATTTTGTTCCTGCAGGTTTAGAAACACATCCATAAGAAATTTCAAAGCACCGTAGAATGATTTCAGCGTGTTCAGCAGGATGGGACAAAAGAATGTGCAAATTTGCCTCTTCAAAAAGAAGCAGCCCATACCAATAATTTCCTACTTGGTAATCCCCCAGCAGTTCGGTGCATTGACATAAATAAATTATTGAAGAAGCACCCACTGGGCCTCTTGAAGAGTGCATTGCTTGGGGGAAGCTACTGTCCGTAATAATCTTGTACTAAACATGGTACAAACACCCAAAGACCCGAGGGATGCTATGCAAAACCGACAATTTATAGCGACTCACATGCCAAATACTTACCCTTCTCTGTACCCGAAGGCTACACATCTGCAAGGTCAAGCTACGTCTAGAACAAGCAAACCCTAACTCAAAAGACTAGACCAAGTTAAAAATCATACGAAAATCACCAAACATCGTGTAAATCACAGACGCCTCAACCAGATCTACCAATCAGCTAAACGATGAGCTCCAGCGCCAGCAATGCTGTCGGAGGACGCCCACACCAAATCCCCCGAAACAGAGGGAAACGAGCGGAATGCAGGTACAGGCAGTGGCATTACGTGCTCTCGGGCCCCTTATTGGAGAGATCCCACCGCCGGCGCGCCGCCGCCGGATCCCCGCCGCTCTCGCCGCTGGCCGCCATCGAGGGACAGACAGAACCGCGCGAGCCCGCCCGCCGCTTCTTCCACCAGCTATCCCCCTGTCTCTTATACACATCTCCCTTTAATTACTCATTATTGGGGATTCCTTGTCTACTGATTTTGGGATGTTTACTACTGATTTGCAGTAAATTGGGCATAGAAGCAGCCAAAATAGTATCAAGATTTGAGAAATTACCATGGATTTGCAGAAGAGGATGGACTTCCTTGAGGGCCAAAGGCAGATTGAGGGAACCATGGTGCACTGGGGGGCGGACATGGTGCATTGGGCGGTCGTCGTGGTGGGGATACTGCTGGTGGAGGCTGCGGGTTGTGGTTGCTCCCCGACGAGGTGCCGCCGGAGTTGGATCTTCTAACCCCCGGCCTTTCCTCCCTTTGGTAGCCATCGATGGAAGGTCCTGCGCCAACGACGCCGCCAGCGAGACGAGATCGAGAGAGATGAGGTCAACGCGATGAGAGATCAGAATGAACGAATGGGGACGTACTTGCCAGCGCTCTTGAAGGTTTATGTGAGCTCACAGATGGGACGTACTGCCGGCCGCACTAGGGTAGCGCCGCCGGCGCACTAGGGTAGCGCCGCCGCCAGCCTCCAAGATTGGAAGGGGGGAATGGCCAGAATGGAAGGGAACATATATGGCGGGCGAAATTGGCGCGATGGAGGATTTGTGGCGCCAATTCGCGCGCCGCGCGGGAGGGAGAGCATGCGCTGCGCGGGAGGAGCAAGAGCGCGCCGCGCGGGAGACGGGCGGCGCACTGGATCTCCTCGGCGGCGCTGATGAAACGCGAATGGCCTCAGTAGGGTGTCGTGGAGGTTACCGATGTCTTGGTAATCGGTGAGCAGCGGTGTCGTGGTGATGAAACGGTTCCAATCTCTTTCTTCATAAATACAGTGCCATGTCATCAAAATTGCCTACATGGCACCATATTTATTGCCCTGCCCATGAAACCCTTGTTGAGACTGGCCTTATCACCCACCATTGTTCTCATGCACGCCCCCTATGCTGCAAGTTGCTCTATTGTTTTGCTTGCTGTCCAGGCCGGTTTATGATTGACTAAGGAAACCTTTTATTGCTGCTGTTGTGCCTGCACTTGGACGTTTTTTTTGATAAGGGAATTTTTATTGGAATCAAGATTGTTACATCGAGATGATTAAAAAAACCTTAAGATCCTTCCGACCTCTGCATAGCTAGGATGCACACAGCCTTAACGAAAAAGAGAGAAAAAAAAGAACACACTAATGACCCGCAATCCTTAGACTAGACTGCCACCCATGTGCCCGGGTAAAAAACTCCTTGGCCACCTGCGCCAATCGTTGGCATGCCGCTGCAACCATATCTTGTGAGGTTGGCTTCTGTAGGATAGCCCATGTACGGAGCCAGTGAATAACCGAATAGATAACCTGCAAAGGGGTAGCAACATATTTCTTTCAAATATCAAATCATTTCTGCATAGCCACAAGGACCAACAAAAGGCCCGTGCCCCAAGTAAAACAAACGGCTTTAGATG
>OAMR01000099.1:1779581-1793048 GCA_900205405.1 Echinochloa crus-galli | reverse complement strand
TAGCTGATTTTATTGTTGAACATCGGATTGATGATATCATCTAATTAAATACCGATCTTTCATCATGATGACGTCATGCGGTCGGCAGTATGCTTTCTTACGCGCTCTGCCGAATATGCTGTGAGTGCCTGTATTGCCGACAGATAGCTTGTTCATAGCTATATGCCGATCAAGATTGGCCTTGCAAGCCGTAGAGATGGAACTGTCTGGTATCATCCGGCATGTTCCAGGTTTTATATCTAAACATTTTTTCTTCCTTTGTCAGTTTCAGGGAAAATTGACTGGCACGCTTACAGGATTCAGACGATCGGGCACGTGTGAAGCCAGCTGATTCGGCTTGCTGTGTGCTTGGCGTGAGAAGCCGATTTTGCGTCAACACACTTTTTGGCACGCCCGGTGGGACCACAAGCTTTGAAGATGCCTGATTTAAAGGATATTATGGACGTTACTCTTGAAGAATTGCCTGAGGAGCATCAACAGATGGTGAAAACTGCTGCAGAACAATTCATCAAGAAGTGTTTGCTGTCTTTTGCCAAGAACAGGAGTGGTGCACCGTTTCTCAAGACAGACCTGCCAAGAGTTTTACTGCCTGGACAATCTGATCTTAATGAAGAAGAAGAAAGGGAGAGGTTCTCTGGTCTGTTATACAAAGCTCTGGGAGATACAATGACCAATCATAACGCTGCATTCTTGAACAGCTTTAGATGCATAATGATCAGCATTTTTGGTCAACAAGTGGACAAGCCTTTTGAACAAGCATATGGGCAAGTTGGTGGACCAACATATTTTAATGTTCAAAAACCTCATGGTAAAGGAGCTGCTGAAGAAACTGGAACTTCTGGTTCCAAGGGTGCGAATGGTCAACCAGTTCAACAAGATCCTCAGCAAGCAATACCAAAACCTCGCACATATGGTGAGGCGGCATTCGGCACCACAGCAAATCCACCTGCTTCTGCTTACAAGATATCTCCTTTGAATAACAGGTTGCAGAGGGATATGTATGGGAATGGATATACAGAATTCATGGATTATAATGCTATTGATGCTCTTCCGAATCCTGGATATGCTAATACAGGAATGTCCATTGGAAGGCCAGGAAATCAAGATGCCAATGTTGACCTCATGGTACAAAAAATGGCCGATGTGTTGCAAAATCAATTCGGTCTGAAGCCCAAAAATCAGGGGTACATGTACTCCTCTCCTTTCCCAGAATGGTACCAAAGAGTGTCATTGCCTAACAGAGTCAAGGTTCCTACAGAATTCACTAAATTCTCAGGGCAAGATGATACTAGCACTGTGGAGCATATAGCTAGATACTTGATGCAGCTTGGAGAAGCCTCCGCAGATGAAGCCTTTAGAATCAGATACTTTCCTTTGTCCTTGACAGGTCCAGCATTTACATGGTTTGCTACTTTGCCTGCTCAATCAATTTGTACTTGGAAGGATCTGGAGCAGAAGTTCCATGCTCATTACTATACTGGCAGCACTGAGAAAAAGTTGGTTGATTTAACTAGCTTGAGGCAGAGAAATAATGAAACACCTACAGAATTCCTCAGGAGATTTAGGGAAACCGTAAGCATGTGCTTTTCTCTGAACATACCTGATGATCAATTGGCTGGTATGGCTGTAGCTGGGATGCTGCCTGCAATTCGTGAAAAGTTATTCGGGATGGAGTTTGAAGATCTGGGTCAGTTGTCACAAAAACTGGCATTAATGAGTAACCAAGCATATGGTTTCAAGAAGGATGGTAGATTTGCCAAACAAAATGATGTGGCCGACATTTACAACCAATTCCTCGAGAGAGCAGATCAAGGGGATGAGTATGAAGATAATGAAGAAGTGGCTGCAGCAGAAATAGTGTGGGGCAAAGAGCTGATTACTGTGAATCAAAAGTGGGTCAAGCAGACTAAAGGTGCTTATGATTTTGATGTAACCAAAGCAGACAAATTGTTTGATTTCCTTGTGAAAGAAGGCCGAATCAAGTTACCAGAGGGGCATTCCATGCTTCGGCCGGATGGAGTAAGAGACAAAAAATATTGTGGATTCCACGACAGAAAATCTCATTCCATCAATGCATGTAGAGTCTTTAGAATGAGAATCTCATTCCATCAATGCATGTAGAGTCTTTAGAATGAGAATTCAAAAGGCTATACAAGAAGGACACTTGAAGTTTGATAACAAGATGAAATTGGATAGCAATCCGTTCCCTCAGAATATGGTTGGGTTTTCAATCAACTTGGTGAATTCTGTTGCACTTGAAGAAAAAGGGAAGATGAAAGTTTTAACTTCAGAAAAGGCAAAACAAAGTGGCTCAGTTGACCCCACTCGGCAAGTCACGATTGAACAGATTCACAAGAAAGATCCTCGTGCCCCGAATTGTCAATTTGAAATTGGGAAATCCTCTAAGCCTAGAGTCACTTCACGTATTCTTCTCAATAAATGGCAACGACAGCAAGAAAAAGAGCGCTACCAGAGGCGTAGATATGAAGAAGAAAGGTACAGAGAAGAACAAGAAAAATTTGCACGGGAACAGGAACGTGCACATTGGGATTGTGCTTTCTTCAGACATTGCTGGAACGAGGGTTTAAAGTTGCCTACATGGAATAATTGCCCTGAATGCAACGATAGACATGATGAATATAGACAGGATACTGTCAATCGCCGATCTGTCCATGAAAGAATTGGCAGAGTACATCTTAGTGATGATCGGCGTTTTGATGATCAACCAAGAAAGAGGCATGCTGATCACAGGTGGGTTGATCATGAAGAAGAAGAAGATCATGGGTATATTTGGCAAGAAGGGCAATGGTGTCCACCTGGCTTAAGGAAAAGCCAAAAGAGAAGAGTACAACGCTTGAGGAATCAAGAATTAAAGCAAGCAAGGCCTAGGATGAAATCAGTATGGCGTCGAAAGGACAGACCTGAAGAAGATGATCATTCGGCTCCTACATGCATGGTATGTTTCTTGCCGAATGAATTTATGGCTCCTGCTGATCAAGTTGTACAGGAGGAAGCGTTGTCAGAGATAGATGAAGTCGAACAGCTAATGGCACAATTGATGCTCAATAAGCAAGCTGTCTTTGAAGCTTTTAGAATCAGATACTTTCCTTTGTCCTTGACAGGTCTAGCATTTACATGGTTTGCTACTTTGCCTGCTCAATCAATTTGTACTTGGAAGGATCTGGAGCAGAAGTTCCACGCTTATTACTATACTGGCAGCAATGAGAAAAAGTTGGTTGATTTAACTAGCTTGAGGCAGAGAAATAATGAAACACCTACAGAATTCCTCAGGAGATTTAGGGAAACAAAAAGCATGTGCTTTTCTCTAAACCCTGAAGAAAAAGGAAGATGAAAGTTTTAACTTCAGAAAAGGCAAGACAAAGTGGCTCAGTTGACCCCACTCGGCAAGTCACGATTGAACAAATTCGCAAGAAAGATTCTCGTTTCCCGAATGATCAATTTGAAATTGGGAAATCCTCTAAGCCTAGAGTCACTTCACGTATTCTTCTCAATAAATGGCAACGACAGCAAGAAAAAGAGCGCTACCAGAGGCGTAGATATGAAGAAGAAAGGTACAGAAAAGAGCAAGAAGAATTTGCACGGGAACAGGAACGTGCACATTGGGATTGTGCTTTCTCAGACATTGCTGGAACGAGGGTTTAAAGTTGCCTACATGGAATAATTGCCTGAATGCAACGATAGACATGATGAATATAGACAGGATACTGTCAATCGCGATCTGTCCATGAAAGAATTGGCAGAGTACATCTTAGTGATGATCGGCGTTTTGATGATCAACCAAGAAAGAGGCATGCTGATCACAGGTGGGTTGATCATGAAGAAGAAGAAGATCATGGGTATATTTGGCAAGAAGGGCAATGGTGTCCACCTGGCTTAAGGAAAAGCCAAAAGAGAAGAGTACAACGCTTGAGGAATCAAGAATTAAAGCAAGCAAGGCCTAGGATGAAATCATATGGCGTCGAAAGGACAGACCTGAAGAAGATGATCATTCGGCTCCTACATGCATGGTATGTTTCTTGCCGAATGAATTTATGGCCTGCTGATCAAGTTGTACAGGAGGAAGCGTTGTCAGAGATAGATGAAGTCGAACAGCTAATGGCACAATTGATGCTCAATAAGCAAGCTGTCTTTGAAAAGCCAATCCAGAATCGACACATGAAGCCACTATATTTGAAAGGATTTGTCAATGGGGAAGCCTTTAACCAAGATGTTTGTCGATGGTGGAGCTGCTGTGAATGTGATGCCATATACTACATTCAGGAAGCTTGGCATGGGCCCTGGAGATTTGACACCAACGAGCATAATTCTGAATGATTTTGCTGGAAATCCTTCAGACACCAAGGCTGTGTTCATGTAGATCTAATGATTGGGTCCAAGGTTCTGCTCACAACTTTCTTCGTCATTGAGGGCAAAGGGGCATATAGTTTGCTGCTTGGAAGAGATTGGATCCATGCAAATTGCTGTATCCCATCCACCATTTCAGCTGGAGAGTTTCTGGGATTTTTTGATACATGAAGGAGGAATAGGAGTTGGCAAGAAAAGCATGAAGGCAATTGATGAAATTGTTCCTCCAACTAATCTTAAAGAGTTACAATCACTGCTTGGCAAGATAAATTTTGTGAGAAGATTCATATCAAACTTGTCACAAAAGGTGTTACCCTTCTCTTCACTGCTGAAAATCAAAAAGGATCAAAAGTTTGTATGGGGTGACGAACAACAAAAGGCTTTCGATGAAATAAAGGAGTACATGAAGGAACCACCAGTATTGGTACCTCCACAATTGAATAAGCCTTTCAAGTTGTACGTGGCGGCCGATGCCCAAACTATTGGATCGGCCCTCATACAAGAATTTGAAGGGAAGGAAAGAGTAGTTGCATACCTTAGCCGAAAATTACTAGACCCTGAAACAAGATATTCGGCTATAGAGAAGCTTTGCTTATGTGTTTATTACTCATGTACAAAATTTCGGCACTATTTGCTAAATGCCGAATGCGTTGTATACTCAAAATTTGATGTAATTAAGCACATGTTGTCAATGCCAATTTTGAATGGAAGGATTGGCAAATGGATTTTGGCCTTATCTGAATTTGAATTAAGGTTTGAATCGGCAAAAGCTGTCAAGGGGCAAATTATTGCTGACTTCATTACTGAACATCGTGATTCATCGATAAATTTGCTTAACATTACTCCTTGGGTGTTATTCTTTGATGGGTCTTCATGTGACAAAGGTGGTGGAGCAGGTATTTTATTAATTTCACCCAAAGGAGAAGTATTTGAGTTTGCTATTCCCATTCAATTTACTGTTACTAACAATCAAGCTGAGTACGAGGCATTGCTCAAAGGACTCCAGTACTTGAAAGAAGCAGGGGCCATTGCAGTCGAAATCTTTGGAGATTCAGAGCTAGTTATAAAACAATTGAGTGGTGAATATGAATGCAAAAATGATATCTTGAGGAATTATTATGAAGAATGCAAGCAAATTTTGAAAGATTTTCGATCAGTAATTCTACAACATATTCCTAGAGGGGATAATGAAGAAGCAAACAGATTGGCTCAGAGTGCATCGGGTTACAGAAAAAATCAAGAAGTATTTGCCACTGATGACTGTGCTTTCGGGAGTGATCTGGCAGAAGATGATTGGAGGAAAGAAATTGCTGATTATTTAAAAGATCCATCTCAAAAGGTCTCTAGAAAGCTCAGGTATAAAGCTATAAAATTTGTTCTTCTTGATGGAAGTTTATATTATAAATCTTTGGATGGGGTATTGCTGCATTGCTTGAATCAAGAAGAAGCAAAGAAATTAATAAGTGAGGTTCATGATGGATTGTGTGGAGCACACCAGTCGGCTTACCGAATGAAGTGGGTTATTAGAAGAACTGGTTATTATTGGCCGACAATGTTGGAAGATTGTTTTGAATATTACAAGGGATGTCAAGACTGTCAGAAATTTGGAAACATTCAGAGAGTTCCAGCATCGGCTCTGAATCCTATTATTAAACCATGGCCATTCAGAGGATGGGGAATGGATTTGATTGGCCAAATAAACCCTCCATCTAGCAAGGGGCATAAATTTGTACTTTTGGCCACTGATTATTTCACCAAGTGGGTCGAGGCAATTCCATTGAAGAAAGTGACATCAGAGAATATGGTTAGCTTTGTCAAGGAGCATATCATTCATAGATTTGGCATTCCTCAAACAATCACTACAGATCAAGGGACTCAATTCACATCCTCTGAATTCAGAGACTTTGCTGAAAGTATGGGAATTAAGTTATTAAATTCTTCTCCTTATTATGCTCAAGCTAATGGTCAGGCAGAGGCTTCTAACAAGATTATGATTAAAATTATACAAAAGAAGATTGATCAGAAGCCAAGAAGGTGGCATTCGGTACTCAATGAAGCATTGTGGGCTTACCGAATGGCCCCTCATGGGTCTACAAAAACGTCTCCTTATGAATTGGTATATGGACATCATGCTGTTTTGCCATGGGAAGTGCAATCAGATTCAAGGAGGATAAAATTGCAGAAAGATTTAAGTTCTGAAGATTACAGTGACTTAATGATGGACGAATTAGAAGATTTGCATATGATTTGTCTCAAAGCCTTGGAAAATATTGAGAAAAATAAGGTGCGGATTGCTAAATATTACAACAAGAAAGTGAAGGTCAGGCAATTTGCAGAAGGGGATTTAGTCTGGAAAGCATTATTGCCGATTGGTACTAAATACAGTGCATTCGGTAAGTGGTCCTTAAATTGGGAATGCCCTTTCAGAGTGGTTAGATGCGTGCCTGGAAATGCATATATTTTGAAAACTTTACTGGGAGAAGAATTCACTGCTGCTATAAATGGAAGATATTTGAAGAAATATTATCCCAGTATTGAAATTGATCGTTGATTAGTATGCTAGTCATCAGCATGGAGTCAAATAGCCGGATGGATATCCAATGCCTGTTACCGATTCATTAGTTGATGCTGCTGCTGGATATAAAGTGCTCAGTTTCATGGATGGTAATGCAGGATACAATCAGATTTTTATGGCATTAGAAGATATAGTAAAGACAGCTTTCAGGTGTCCTGGACACATAGGGTTGTTTGAGTGGGTTGTCATGACCTTTGGATTGAAAAATGCCGGTGCAACTTATCAAAGAGCTATGAATTATATTTTTCATGAGTTGATCGGCAAGATTGTGGAAATATATATTGATGATGTAGTAATCAAGTCATTGGATCATGAGTCCCATTTGGCTGACATAAGGAAAACTCTAGAATGCACCAGGAAACATGGGCTTAAGATGAACCCGAACAAATGTGCTTTTGGAGTTTCAGCTGGAGAGATCTTCGGTTTCCGAATAGCCGATTTGAAGTAGGAGAATCCTCTAAACCTAGGGTTACTACACGCATTCTCCTCAACAAGTGGCAGCGTCAGCAAGAAAAGGAACGTTTTCAAAGGCGTAAGTATGAGGAGGAGAAAAGAAGACATGAAGAAGAAAGGCACAGGGAAGAACAAGAGGAATTTATCCGAAAACAAGAACGTGCTCATTGGGGATGTGCTTTCTTCAGGCACTGTTGGAACGAAGGCTTAAAGCTTCCCACGTGGGATAATTGTCCCGAATGCAACGATGGATATGTTGAGTATAGGCACAATGATGTCAATCGCCGATCTGTCCATGAAAGAATTGGCAGGATGCATCCTAGCGATGATCGGCGTTATAATGATCAACCAAGAAAAAGGCATGCTGATTACAGGTGGGTTGATCATGAAGAAGAAGAAGATCATGCTTATGTTTGGCAAGAAGGACAATGGTGTCCACCTGGCTTGAGGAAAAGCCAAAAGAGAAGAGTACAACGTTTGAGGAATCAAGAATTAAAGCAAGCAAGGCCTAAGATGAAATCAATATGGCGTCGAAAGGACAAGCCTGAAGAAGATGGTCATTCGGCTCCTACATGCATGGTATGCTTTTTGCCGAATGAATTTATGGCTCCCACTGATCAAGTTGTGCAGGAGGAAGCGTTGTCAGAGGTAGATGAAGTCGAACAGCTAATGGCACAATTGATGCTCAATAAGCAAGCTGTCTTTGAAAAGCCAATCCAGAATCGACATATGAAGCCATTATATTTGAAAGGATTTGTCAATGGGAAGCCTTTAACCAAGATGTTCGTCGATGGTGGAGCTGCTGTGAATGTGATGCCATATACTACATTTAGGAAGCTTGGCATGGGCCCTGGAGATTTAACACCAACGAGCATAATTCTAAATGATTTTGCTGGAAATCCTTCAGACACCAAAGGCTGTGTTCATGTAGAACTGATGATTGGATCCAAAGTGCTGCTCACAACTTTCTTTGTCATTGAGGGCAAAGGGGCATATAGTTTGCTGCTTGGAAGAGATTGGATTCATGCAAATTGCTGTATCCCATCAACCATGCATCAACAGCTCATTCAGTGGATAGATGATGAGGTGGAGATTGTCCAAGCAGATGATTCAATAAGCGTGGCAAATATGGAACCAGCTTTTTGGGAATATCAAGGCATAGATTGTTTCTCAGGCAAAGACTGGGGAGAAGGTCCTGTTGCACCAGCCAGCAGTGATCAACAGCCGATCGAAGCAGTCGGCTCTCATAGTAATTTTTAATGGAGAATCCAATTGATGGAACTGATGGAAAATTAGGACGTGGATTTGTGTCGGCCGATAAATTGGAAGAAGTGGACATTGGAGATGGTGACAAACCAAGGCCGACATTCATCAGTGCAAACTTAGATTCAGTTTTCAGAGAAGAGTTGATTAAATTATTAAGAGAATACAAAGACTGCTTTGCTTGGGATTATTCGGAGATGCCTGGTCTAGACCGTTCTATTGTTGAGCATCGGTTGCCAATCAAACCTGGATACAGACCTTACAAGCAACCACCCCGAAAAATCTACAAGGAAGAAGTGTTGGCCGATGTGAAAAAAGAGATTGAAAGGTTACTAGACGCAAATTTCATTCGGCCATGCAAATATGCGGATTGGATCTCTAATATTGTTCCTGTCTATAAGAAAAATGGAAAAATGAGGGTTTGCATAGACTTTAGAGACTTAAACAAGGCTACACCCATGGATGGATATCCAATGCCTATTGCTGATTCGTTGGTTGATGCTGCTGCTGGATACAAAGTGCTCAGTTTCATGGACGGTAACGCAGGATACAATCAGATTTATATGGCATTGGAAGATATAGTAAAGACAGCTTTCAGGTGTCCTGGACACATAGGGTTGTTTGAGTGGGTTGTCATGACCTTTGGATTGAAAAATGCCGGTGCAACTTATCAAAGGGCTATGAATTATATTTTTCATGAGTTGATCGGCAAGATTGTGGAAATATATATTGATGATGTAGTGATCAAGTCATTGGATCATGAGTCCCATTTGGCTGACATAAGGAAAACTCTAGAATGCACCAGGAAGCATGGGCTTAAAATGAACCCGAACAAGTGTGCTTTTGGAGTTTCAGCTGGAGAGTTTCTAGGATTTTTGATACATGAAGGAGGAATAGGAGTTGGCAAGAAAAGCATGAAGGCAATTGATGAAATTGTTCCTCCAACTAATCTTAAAGAGTTACAATCACTGCTTGGCAAGATAAATTTTGTGAGAAGATTCATATCAAACTTGTCACAGAAGGTGTTGCCCTTTTCCTCACTATTGAAAATAAAAAAGGATCAAAAGTTTGTATGGGGTGACGAACAACAGAAGGCTTTTGATGAAATAAAAGAGTACATGAAGAAGCCACCAGTATTGGTGCCTCCACAATTGAACAAGCCTTTCAAGTTGTACGTGGCGGCCGATGCCCAAACTATTGGATCGGCCCTTATTCAAGAATTTGAAGGGAAGGAAAGAGTAGTTGCATACCTTAGCCGAAAGTTACTAGACCCGGAGACAAGGTATTCGGCTATAGAGAAGCTTTGCTTATGTGTTTATTACTCATGTACAAAATTTCGGCACTATTTGCTAAATGCCGAATGCATTGTACATTCAAAATTTGATGTAATTAAGCACATGTTGTCAATGCCAATTTTGAATGGAAGGATTGGCAAATGGATTTTGGCCTTATCTGAATTCGAATTAAGGTTTGAATCGGCAAAAGCTGTCAAGGGGCAGATTATTGCTGACTTCATTACTGAACATCATGATACATCAATAAATTTGCTTAACATTATTCCTTGGGTATTATTCTTCGATGGATCTTCATGCGACAAAGGTGGTGGAGCAGGTATTTTATTAATTTCACCCAAAGGAGAAACATTTGAGTTTGCTATTCCCATTCAATCTACTGTTACTAACAATCAGGCTGAGTATGAGGCATTACTCAAAGGGCTCCAATATTTGAAAGAAGCAAAAGCCATTGCAGTTGAAATTTTTGGAGATTCAGAATTGGTCATAAAACAATTGAATGGTGAATATGAATGCAAAAGTGATATCTTGAGGAATTACTATGAAGAATGCAAAGAAATATTGAAGAGCTTTCGGTCAGTAATTCTACAACACATTCCTAGAGGGGATAATGGAGAGGCAAATAGATTGGCCCAAAGTGCATCAGGTTACAGAGAAAATCAAGAGGTATTTGCTACTGATGACTGTGCTTTCGGGAGTAGTTTGGCAGAAGGTGATTGGAGGAAAGAAATTGCCGATTATTTGGAGAATCCATCCCAGAAGGTTTCTAGAAGACTCAGGTATAAAGCTATAAAGTTTGTTCTTCTTGATAAAGATTTATATTATAAATCCCTGGACGGAGTATTATTACGTTGCTTAAATCAAGAAGAAGCAAAGAAGTTGATGAGTGAAGTGCATGATGGATTATGTGGAGCACATCAGTCAGCTTACCGAATGAAGTGGGTTATTAGAAGAACTGGATATTACTGGCCGACAATGTTGGAAGATTGCTTTGAATATTATAAGGGATGTCAAGACTGTCAGAAATTTGGAAACATTCAGAGAGTTCCAGCATCGGCTTTGAATCCCATTATCAAGCCATGGCCATTCAGAGGATGGGGAATAGATTTGATTGGCCAAATAAATCCTCCATCGAGCAAGGGGCATAAGTTTGTACTTTTAGCAACAGATTATTTTACCAAGTGGGTTGAGGCAATTCCATTAAAGAAGGTGACGTCGGAGAATATGGTTGAATTTGTTAAAGAACACATCATTTACAGATTTGGGATTCCTCAGACAATCACCACTGATCAAGGGACTCAATTTACATCTTCAGAATTCAGAGATTTTGCTGAAAGTATGGGGATAAAATTACTGAATTCTTCTCCTTATTATGCTCAAGCCAATGGACAGGCAGAAGCTTCCAACAAGATCATGATTAAAATCATACAGAAGAAAATTGATCAAAAGCCAAGAAGGTGGCATTCGGTACTCAATGAAGCATTGTGGGCTTACCGAATGGCTCCTCATGGGGCTACAAAAACGTCTCCTTATGAACTAGTGTATGGACATCATGCCATTTTGCCATGGGAATTACAAACAGAGTCAAGGAGAATACAGTTGCAGAAAGATTTAAGTTCTAAAGATTACAGTAACTTGATGATGGACGAATTGGAAGATTTGCATATGATTCGTCTCAAAGCATTGGAAAATATTGAGAAAAATAAGATGCGAGTTGCCAAATATTACAACAAGAAGGTAAAAGTCAGGCAATTTGCAGAAGGTGATCTAGTTTGGAAAGCAATATTGCCGATTGGTACTAAATACAGTACATTCGGTAAGTGGTCACCAAATTGGGAAGGTCCTTTCAGAGTGGTTAGATGTGTGCCTGGAAATGCATATATTTTGAAGACATTATTGGGAGAAGAATTTGCTTCTGCTATAAATGGAAGATATTTGAAGAGGTATTATCCCAGTATTGAAATCGATCGGTGATTGATATATTAAATTGCCGAACAGCCGATATTCGGGAAGAAATCGTCTTTAGAAGGAAATTGACAGAGACATTGGAGGAAAAGAAAAATGGCCAGTACTGAATGTATTGCCCTTAGCACAAAATATATTACATCAGGAGTTCATGCAAGATCACAAAAGATAAGTTTTATTGCCGAAATTCCATAAATCCCTAGTACAAACTACTGGAAGAGCCTGTTCAAAACAGACTGGGGATGAATGGAATCGGCAATGGCAGCACCATGGCCATCAAGACGATCAATGGAGGCGTCAATGTCATCGATGTCTTCTGGGTTGCTGTTGGCGAAACCAACCGGCATCCTGGAATAGTCAGTGCCGGTGTGCGTCGACATGGCAACGAGACCCGTAGCGACGCCCAGGCGAACGCCATGGGAGGCCACCTCGTCGACACGGCCTGCCACCGCACCAAGGCGTGCCTCGGGTGTGTCCCCTTGGGCGTTCACCTTGTCCGCCAGCTCCTCCACCAGCGCCTTCAGTCGATCAAGTTCAGCATCACGCGCTGCAAGGTTACAAGGGGATAACAGATTAATATCATTTGGAAGACGAGGTTGAAATTGAGCAGATTGCAGGACTCACCATCAATGACTTCGAGCAGCTGCTTGCGCTCGTGCTGCCATTCAAGGTCAGCAATCCCGGCTTGCTTGGAGATGACCTCCAACTCGCGGCGAGTGTCGTCACGCTCCGCTTTGAATCGGCGAGCATCGCCGTCCGTGTAGCGGTAGTCGTCCGATTCGAGAGATCGATTGGACGAACTCAAGGAGTTGGGCGCCGCAGGAGCAACGGCTGGAGCTGCAACTGGCACACCAGCGCCGGCAATCCATTGGATTACCCTGAAAGAACAAAGAGATTCGTCAAGAAAGAAAGAAGAATCTTGAGAAGAACGGAGAAAGGCAAGCAGCTAATCACCTGCGGCGAGCGCCAAGAACAGAAAAAAGCGAAAGGAAAATTTAAGATGTGATTCAAAAAATGATGCCGAATGTGCTTGAAGAGGAGTGAAAATTACCCGGAGAACTTGATCTTGGTCCGCATTTGAAGATTGAAAGCTTGAAAGAGCTGATGATGCTAGGGTTTGGATTTGGCCGAAGTTCCGAAGATTCGAGCAAAGAGGGTGTATGCTAAAAAGATTCAATCCAGTTGCGGATTTCTAGTCAATTCCGAGATAAATTATCTTTTATCCCGAAATTGAAGGGGCATGTGTTAACACCAAAATTTGGCACCAGAAAGAGACTGACATGTGGGCCGGGATTGGTAAAAGATATCGTTCGGAAAGGAAAGCTTGTCTTCAAGGGCGTTCGGCAAAGGCATTCTGCGGTCGGGAGTCCGTCGCACAATATTAGAGATCCATTCTGCATATCTGCATGGCCGAATGAAATTTGCTTCCAATAATCTTTCAACCTCCTTTTTCACATCGGCCAACACTTCTTCCTTGTAGATTTTTCGGGGTGGTTGCTTGTAAGGCTTATAACCAGGCTTGATTGGCAACCGATGCTCAACAATAGAACGATC
>OAMR01000099.1:1732745-1779193 GCA_900205405.1 Echinochloa crus-galli | reverse complement strand
GCTGCAGAGAAGCTTTGCTTATGTGTTATTACTCATGTACAAAATTTCGGCACTATTTGTTGAATGCCGAATGCATTGTATATTCAAAGTTTAATGTAATTCCTGGCTTAAGGAAAAGCCAAAAGAGAAGAGTACAACGCTTGAGGAATCAAGAATTAAAGCAAGCAAGGCCTAGGATGAAATCAGTATGGCGTCGGAAGGACAGACCTGAAGAAGATGATCATTCGGCTCCTACATGCATGGTATGTTTCTTGCCGAATGAATTTATGGCTCCTGCTGATCAAGTTGTACAGGAGGAACTTGTTTATTAGAGATTTACGATCGTGCTTTCACATTTATCATGCTTTATGCCCGTTAATCGGTTGTATTTAAGTATTGTAACGATCATCTAATTAAATACCGATCTTTCATCATGATGACGTCATGCGGTCGGCAGTATGCTTTCTTACGCGCTCTGCCGAATATGCTGTGAGTGCCTGTGTTGCCGACAGATAGCTTGTTCATAGCTATATGCCGATTAAGATTGGCCTTGCAAGCCGTAGAGATGGAACTGTCTGGTATCATCCGGCATGTTCCAGGTTTTATATCTAAACATTTTTTCTTCCTTTGTCAGTTTGAGAGAAAATTGACTGGCACGCTTACAGGATTCAGACGATCGGGCACGTGTAAAGCCAGCTGATTCGGCTTGCTGTGTGCTTGGCGTGAGAAGCCGATTTTGCGTCAACGGATATATAGCAATTGCATTGGCTGCTGGCACAGATAGCACTTGCGTGAGCTATACCTGGCTGACCGTTCGATTCGATCATTGTCCCCTACTATACACACCACCGAAACAGAGAATTTCGCTCAAGCAACTGACATCCCGTTTCGGTTTGGCGTGTTTCGGCAGGATTTCATGCATGGATCGGAGTGTATGAGAGCACACCCAGCAAGCTTTTTTCATTTTTTTTGTCTCACCGAGCAAGCAAACTACTCCTTTCGTATCAAAATATTTATCGCCATCGACGTTTTTTCTACAACTTTGATCATTTATCTTATTCAAAATATTACGTAAATACCATCCATTTTGTTTGTCACATGCTTTACTATTTGGTAATGACTTCTTTCCAGCCAGCCGGCCGTGCGCTTGTCGCTCGGAACGGCCGGCTCTGTCCAACACCAACACGCCATCGGCAATCTGCGAGCGTTGTCTGCCGCTTTAACTTCGTGTAGGACCCAGTAGCCAGACAGATGAGGAAATTTCTAGCGTTCAAAAGCATCAGGCTATGTGTGGCTGTTCATTTCCTCTCCTCCCCATATTTCATTCTCCTTTCTCTCTAGGTTCATGTCTCTCGTGATTCCGGGCGATTTTGCTTCCTCATCGCTGTTTCCCGTTGATCCCCCGAGAAGGAAATGCAAATCCAAGGCAGGGGGAGCGGCGCCCCGAACATGCACGGTGAGCCCAGTGCATCTCTCCTTTTTCGCATTCGATTTCTCAAGCGGCATCGACGAGAACTGATTTGGGGGGAGGGATTTTTTCGGTTGATGCAACTTAGGGTTTCAGGAGCGAAGGGAGAGATGAGGGTCCTGATATTCCAGAGACAGAGGAGGAGCGGATCTACGGTGAGACACATTAGTTGTTTTTGTTCCCCGGTGTTTCACAGTGATGCGATTTTTCTGACGGGGGGATTTCGTATGTGTGTGCATGATTTTGGCTAGATGTCCATGGGGAAGCTACAATACAGGAAGGATTTGGTTTCAGGGAGCATCGCACATGGAGGTGAGAATCACATCCCCGCTCCCAGTCCATCTCTCTTTTTTTTTGCATTTCATTTCGCTGTGTTTGCTTCGAGATGAACAAATTGATTTGGGGAGATTTTTATTCGATTGATTCAATCCAGGATTTGGGGATCCAAGGGAGCCGCAGGGGCTGACATCCCAGTCGCCCCCCTCCCCCGGTGCCCTGTTCTAGCATTTATCTGCATTTTCACTGTATTTTTGTTTGTTTTTTGATGTGGCAGATAGAGGTGGTACTGTGTAATTGCCGTGGATTCTTAGAAGAATAGGCGCTGCATGCAGAGTGAGTTTCAATGTGTGTTTTTATGTAGATATAGGCAGTTTTTTGCTTCGGATGCTTAACTGAACAACCTTTTTTGCTGGGAATCTGGGTGACTTGCAAAAGGATCGTGACAGTAAGCTGATGGGCAAAGTTTTGGATATAATTAGTGAAAATTACCTACTGCTTAGCATTTTTTGCCTGCTGGTAACTACAGGATTACACATATCATTCATGTTAATGTAGAGTTTGCTAACAATTGTAGCTGATTACATTGCTGTTTTGCATGGGTTTAAAGACCTTTTCCCATTGGCTTAACATGAGTGTTGGTAATGTTCTAGAGTACTGCTTTTTTTAATTGTGTGTGCAGCTATATAATATGCTGATATATGAACTTCTATCAAGCATGATATATGAAATCCTAGATAGGTAAAGTACTATTGGTTTACCCACTTTGGTATTCTTGGTTAAGCAAATAATCGTACTTAGATAAGCAAAATATTGTTATTAGCTAGGCAAAGTATTGTTATTAGTTACGATCAGACTTCAGTAAGGCCGTGTTTTTTTTGTCTTGCTGCACACACACCTTTGTTGACCATCCATCTATGATTAGAAGCATCCTGGCATTTGGTCTCTCACCCACATGGTATTTTTCTTAGTTAGGCAATGTACTGTATTTAGATGGGCAAAGTATTGTTATTAGTTAAGTAATGACGGATAGAATATAGATTATAATAACTTGAGTAAGCAAAATAGTGCAATTCAGTAGGCCATTTTACAACTTTTATGAGGCAAAACAATGCAAGGCAACAGGCAATTTTTCTTGTTTTCACCAGGCAATAAACTTGTTTGAACAAGTCAATCAGTAGGCAATCTTTTCACCTCATATTTCGCTTAAATTCTCCAATTCATGTTGATTTTCATCCTTTGCTACATTGCAGCTATCCATGATTCGGTGGTGCAGGGAGAGGTTTAACTCAAATATGATGTGCAGTAATCATGAAGCAGCTTAACTAAACAATTAGTCTATTTACCATATATGATTGCCTCTAAAGAATGGTGATATCATTAGGTAATGCCATTACCATTTTCTTTTTCAAATTGCTCCTAGTCTCTAATGCTTCAATTTCAATAGTAGGTCACATATAAAACATTGTATGTGACCAAATTGCTTCCATCAGGCAAAATAACTTGGTGATGTATTTTACTACTTCCATCAGGCATAGCAATGTAATTCAGTAGGCAATTTTACTACTTCCATCAGGCATAGCAATGTAATTCAGTAGGCAATTTTACTACTTCCATCAGGCATAGCAATGTAATTCAGTAGGCAATTTTACTACTTCCATCAGGCATAGCAATGTAATTCAGTAGGCAATTTTACTACTTCCATCAGGCATAGCAATGTAATTCAGTAGGCAATTTTACTACTTCCATCAGGCATAGCAATGTAATTCAGTAGGCAATTTTACTACTTCCATCAGGCATAGCAATGTATTTAGTTTTATATTTATTCATCTATTTTAACTTGGTGATGGCTGGCCTCCATGGGGGCTGGAGCATCGCAGCCATGACCTCTCTGATGTCTTCCTTTAGAAATGAAAGCTTATTGTGCTCTAAATTACCTCTTAATGTGGTGAAGGAGCACGTGCGCCTAATGGGTGCGCAAGGCAAACAATCGAGTATAGATAACTGTAATATCTCTATGTCTCTTTTTGGTTTGATTTCTGGAAGTGATGGGACAAAAGTACTTTATTAGGCAATAATATGATTCTAAAATAGGCAAAGCAGTGTACTCCATTAGGCAATTTATTTATTTATTTAGAATTTTATAGTTCATTTTGAGTCTGAAATCTATTGGGTTATTTTGATTCTGAGTCAATGATCTTGTGGATGGTGCAGATTAGGGGAGATGTGGGAGAAGATGGAGGTAAGGTCATGTTCTCATTTTTCAATCAGTTTCACTTCATGTGGATAGTTTGCTCACCCTCTACAGAAATTAATTGTCGATCTGCAAGTTTGATTGTTCTTTTATGTTTATAATACAGTGGGGAGTCTGAAATCTATTGAGCTTGATTGTTTTAGTTCAGAGTTTACCTAAACTGAAAGTTATTTTTCTGTTAGCCTCAGTTAAGCAAACTAGTGTTATTAGTTAGGCAAATTACTGCTATTAGTTAGACAAATTACTGTTATTAGTTAAGCAAAGTAATGTTCATCAGTTTAATTTAGTAGGTAAATTATTACTCCCAGATATAGCATGCTTCATGTGTTGTTTAGATTAACATAACCTTTGTTTTCTCATCGTATGAGTTTAATCCACTGACAAATTGAATCGATTCATATTGGTTTATGTGTAGTTACTGTAGACAGGGCTAATCATGTGGCTCCATCTAGAAAATTTACTTGCTGTATCTGGACTTCACCTTAGCTAAGGAATGATCGATGGAGATGTGCGAGTCAGTGGCTGGGGTTCGACAAAAGCAAGCCAGTCCGTCGCCGGGGCTCCAGAATTCCGACGCATCTCGCTGTAGAAAACCACGAGACCGCACCAATAATCTGCACATCCACATCTCAGCGTGAAGGGAGCTATCAGCGGCGGACGGGCACTCGATGGAATTGTGACCCGAGGAGCCTGGTTTTTTTTTTACAGGATGGGCGTGCTGGTACGTGCGTGCCTGCCGCCCTGCGTTGGCACGCGCTTGTTCGGCGGTGAGACAAAGGACGTCGTCGCAGGATGGGGTGGAGACTGGCCGGAGACATGTGGAGGGGGGTTGCGAGGCTAGCCAGGTTTCGTGTTGCCGGAGTTGTCTATCTGCAGAGCCCGCCCACCTGCTGTCACCCCTGACGGCCTGACCTGATCGAATTTGTTAGGGGCCAACACGCCCTCAAACTGCGGTTACCATCAGATCAGGACGCATGGATGGATGATGCGACCAGGCTACATACTGATGCTGTGAGTGTTGTCAGCATGGCACAGCGGCACAAAGGTTGCACTTGGCCTGCGATCCAAATCTTTGCATAGAAAAATCTAGGCAATAAACTTGTTTGAACAAGTCAATCAGTAGGCAATCTTTTCACCTTATATTTTGCTGAATTTCTCCAATTTGTATTGATTTTCATCCTTTGCTACATTGCAGTTATCCATGATTCGGTGGTGCAGGGAGAGGTTTAACTCAAATATGATGTGCAGTAATCATGAAGCAGCTTAACTAAACAATTAGTTAACTCGTTTTTTGTTGCCTGTGCATTCCTGACGTGTGTAAAAAAACAAATTGCTAGATTGCTCATGATGGATCTCTGAATTCATTTGTACGGAACGATATATCTATGCCTGTTAGATTACTGATTTGTGTTGGGAACTAAATTGCCAGACTACTGCTATATATTATGTGTCAATATGATGTTAGAATGATTTGCTGCTGCTAGACCAAAAAACTCTCTTGCACGTTAGCAGCTGTTGCCAGAAAGGGGAAGCTACTAATATTCTAAACGATTCAAACTTGCTAGAAGAGGGAAGGTAATTACCAGGTTTTGCTAATATTTCCAAAAATGGCAGGGCCGTACCGGAGGACAATATTACGGCCGGCCGTAAATTAGCCAGGTCCTTACTATTTATAGGTATTTTAAGCTTGATTTACCCTTTTGCATATTTACGATAGTTTTTTACAAATATTTCGATACGGAGGGAGCAATAAAGTAACTAACCATCATGTGATGGTTGCGGAGTAGTAATAAACCCGCGACTTGTGGAACTCGGCAGCGGTGAAATCTTGTGCAATTCATCCCGAATCCAGTTTTCTGGCGGCACCGGATGGATTTTAAGGTTGTGCGAATACATATGTTTTTACCGGCCCTGCGTCGCGCTCGGCGGTGACAAGGACGTCGCCAGGCCATCAACCGGGGTTGGTGTTCCAGGGCTTTTCTATCCACAGCTAGCCCATGGTTTTATTTCATTTTTTTTAAAAAAAAAACAGCTAGTCCATGGCACAGCCTGGACATGAAGGCTGCTACGTCATCTTGGGGCTAGCCTCTCGTATTACGGGTGTGCGCAGACGTGACAGGCTAAGGCAAACAGCTAGCAGTGGAACATTTTTTTGTGAGATACACGTACAGCGAGAGGCGCAGGCACCGGCTTGGGTCCGCCGTGATGGCTCCGTCGAGGCCTCTGGACTCGCAGAGCCAGTCACGGACGGATTTAGATTTACAGGACGCGCTAAACGGATTGTTACCGTATGGTTGCTGAATTTTTATTAGAATAAAAAAGAGTAAACGACTCGCCGTAGAGAACTAAGATGACGGAATCCAAAAGAACAGTCTAACAGAAACTACTAAGAGGAAGAAGAAACAATTAACTTGATGGCTAGAACTTGTAAGATTATTGAGCAGCTAGCGGTGAGCCAACAGAAGCTGTGGCAACTCCTCTTTGATGATGGAAGCGACGTCAACTGCCTCTGCCTGTGTTGTTTTGAAAGGAACCGGCAAAAGATTCACCGGCCTGCATCAGTGCAGGGCACTAGCTGTCCGTTTTCGTTGCATCACAGAGCAGTAGAGCACACACACATCACATGCATTAGCGTTGCTGCATCCCTAGATGCTCAATCCGCCGTGCGTGAGGGCGCAACCAAGGGGAATCGACAGAGGCCATCCGCCGAGGCCGCCGGTCATCCTAAGACGAGAAAGAACTCACTTGTTGCATATAGCTCAAACATCACGCGACGCATTACAAAATCTCAGTCGGTGTCAGTTTGCATTTGGGGATAGAACAGTGACCGGACGGCAGATGAATTGAAGATGATCACGGCAGATCGATGAACACATCAATGGAGTTTGGGGACTAATAAATCTAGCTCCTAGTGATCTGTTCTTGGCAGCTAGTTGGGGGCTAGTGCTGTGTACTATAAGTGTATCGTCTCGCCACCATGGAAGCAGATTGCCCTGCCGATCGACCGGACATCAATGGGGTTTAGGGAGAGTCAAGGTCCGAGTGATTCGATCCGATCTGCAAAGAGCAGCGTATCACTTAGTTATTCATCATCAGCTCGTCACGGATTGAATTGTTACTGATCAAATTCCGCTCGGACAACCAGCATCCTGTCTCGGTTTCACGTATTCTTCCCGGAAATTATTTGATCTGAGCGTTTGATGAGGTAGCTAGCTAGCTATAGAGGCCAGCAAGCTTTTGCCTCAACGAACAAGCAACCCTCCATAACATTCACACGCTGGCTAGCTAATTGTGGCACAGGCTGCCAATATTTCGAGCTCGGCAGCTTGTACATACGCTTCTTTTAGTTAGTTTCAAAGTTAAGGAATAAAATCCCGGCCTTAACGTTCAGTAGTGGACGTCACTCTACAGCCGTCCACCACACAGCATCACGTGAAAATTCTCATGCTATTCGTACAGGACCCAGCTCTCTGATGGAACAACCCCGAGAAAGAAGCTTGCAGATCGAATGATCGATGGAGATGTGCGAGTCAGTGGCTGGGGTTCGACAAAAGCAAGCCAGTCCGTCGCCGGGGCTCCAGAATTCCGACGCATCTCGCTGTAGAAAACCACGAGACCGCACCAATAATCTGCACATCCACATCTCAGCGTGAAGGGAGCTATCAGCGGCGGACGGGCACTCGATGGAATTGTGACCCGAGGAGCCTGGTTTTTTTTTTACAGGATGGGCGTGCTGGTACGTGCGTGCCTGCCGCCCTGCGTTGGCACGCGCTTGTTCGGCGGTGAGACAAAGGACGTCGTCGCAGGATGGGGTGGAGACTGGCCGGAGACATGTGGAGGGGGGTTGCGAGGCTAGCCAGGTTTCGTGTTGCCGGAGTTGTCTATCTGCAGAGCCCGCCCACCTGCTGTCACCCCTGACGGCCTGACCTGATCGAATTTGTTAGGGGCCAACACGCCCTCAAACTGCGGTTACCATCAGATCAGGACGCATGGATGGATGATGCGACCAGGCTACATACTGATGCTGTGAGTGTTGTCAGCATGGCACAGCGGCACAAAGGTTGCACTTGGCCTGCGATCCAAATCTTTGCATAGAAAAACCTGCACGAAACAGCTGCTTATCTCTCTTGGCGTCAATGCAAAAGAACGATGAACTAATTGGCTCACGCCTAGCGATCGATAAGCACCTGTTGCTGCTGATCATGGTCCAGTTCAAGTGAGTTACCGATGCTAGTGGTAACCTGGAGCCTACAACTAGCGAAGTAGCGAGCAGTGAAAATCTCGTGAAATTTAAGCAGCCAGTTCTGGGTTACAACAGCTCAAAAGCGTAGAATAGAACCTCTCAGCTTTTTTATCTGGGTGAGTGGTTGGGGGCAAAAAAAAAAGAATAGGAAGAAGTAGTACCAGTACTACCCAGGCCTTCCGACGACGTGTCACAAGGGACGGTGTTGGAGCTAAAGACGTGTCACATTCGTTCCGCTTTTCCTTATAATAAAAATTACGGCAACTCTCTTGCCGTTTCGTTCAAAAAAATGTGTGGACGATGGCCGTCATTTTTTAAGCGTTTTGGTCGTTCATCAAGCTTACACTTCTTGCTCGCCGATTTGTTGGTTCTTCCGACACACTTACCTTGGGGATCATTAGTAGTGCTGGCGTCTTCAACATTATCGTTCATCTAAGAAAGGAAGGAGCTTCAATGATGACACATGTTTGCAAATACGCTTAGCTTGGTGCAAATGGAGAATTGTTAAAATGCTGTTGACATGCAGGAGCTTGATTTCTTGCTAACTAACGCGCGCGCTTAAACTTCGACGCGTACCGCGAATTATTTCAACTCGCTTCTATACTACTAGTCCAATCCATCTGCCGGTCGGCGTAGTACTCCCTATATGCGATGAACGCTGAAGTCTAAATAACCGTGTGACCTCGAGTAGAAATGTAGAATTATTGAACAATAGTTTACTTAAGGGTCCGTCTATTGATTAGTCGAGGAATTAACATCCAACAACTAACCCTTCATGTCATCTACTGCCTTAGGTCGTTGCCGTCTTTTCTTGCGTGTTTTCCCTTCCTTTCTTCTTCTTCTTTTTTCTTTGCGAAAAGTATTTTTCCTTTACTGTCCAGTGTCCAACCATCCATCGCTGCATGCACATGCGGCCATACCTTGCCTCGCACCGTCTCTTCTTCCATTATCGTCGTCCCTCCCACGCACCTTCCCTTCTACCGGCGTTGTTCCACAGCTCTGACTGGCGGTGTCCTAAGTCCCAAATTCTAAATGATAATCTCATCACTCATCAGAGACCATGCCGGCCGGCCTGAGCCGGAGAAAAGCAGCGTCGCCCAAAAATCCAGTGACAGACATCTTCAAATAAATTTAGCGGCATGTAGCTTTATCCTTGTTTATTCCACCTGATGTCTTTAGTTTATGCCGGTTACTAATACAAAATCCTCTCCTTGACTCCTATACCATGGATTACAAGAAGAAATCGTCTCGATAAACTCTATGTAGCCGTGTTCAACAAATATATAAAAGTACATTCTTTATATTCGTAATAAATAAGCTAGACAAAGAAGGAACTCTTAAACTCTTTTTGGAGGAGGAAAAGTCCATCTGTCCAAAGGTAGCAAGTTGAACATGGAGTATTCTTCTCAAAAAAAAAAAAGTTGAACATGGAGTACTACGTGGAAAATGATGAATACGCAAGAGTACGCAACTCCGTACCGGCCCATGGCGCAACCATCTCTTCTCCGCAAAGAGGCCTCCCCGAAATGCCTACACGGGCCGGACCAGCTCACTTAGGCCCAGGATTCAGCCCAGCAGCCGTATACCACCCAAACAGCCCACGCGCGCGCCACGTGGCACTCTTGGCCACTATATAATCCCCTCACGAACGCTCTGCCAAACCCTACCCGCCGCCGCCTCCTCCTCCTCCTCCTCCAACCAGCGCCTCCGCTCCCATCTCCGGCTCCTCGTCTCGAGCTCCCCGTCTCCACTTCGACCATGGTGAGCGGAATCTCCCCTGAAATCCTATCCGATTCCTCGTCCTCTTCCTTGACCGTGGTGAGGCTTTGTGGCAGGCGGATGTGGATCCGGAGGTAGCGGCCGCGGGGCAGCCGAAGAAGAGGACGTTCCGCAAGTACAGCTACCGCGGCGTGGACCTCGACGCCCTCCTCGACATGTCCACTGACGACCTCGTCCAGCTCTTCCCCGCGCGCGCGCGCCGGAGGTTGCTACTTTCCTCCAGTGGTGTGTCTCTAGCGGTCTGTTTGGGCTTGGTTTGATCTGATGTTTTTGGTCGGCGCAGGTTCCAGAGGGGTCTGAAGAGGAAGCCCATGGCGCTCATCAAGAAGCTGCGCAAGGCGGTGGGTGTCTGATTTACTTTTGCTCCGAGTTTAACACTGAATTGTGTGTTGCTAGGCTTGTGTAGATCTGCATTTGTTTGTGCTTTTACTGAGCACTGAATAGGATTGCTAACTGCGGGGGTGCATTACTGCTGCTAGGCGTTAGTATTTCTGCTTTAGTAGCTGTATCTGCCAGTTTAAGCATTTTAGGTTTTACCAGGATAGATGACTTTGTAATTTCATGGGCCAATGCATAATGCAGATATGTAATGTTGATCTAACATTAATGTCATTTTGCTTGGTTTTGACATGTCAAGCAGGATACAGGCATAGCTCTGTGTCCAATTGATGTCAATGATAGGTCATTGGATAGGATAGGATGATCAGTTCTCCAGTGTTGCTTGTTGCTATAGGTCTAATACCTTTCTTAAAACTTATTGTGGCCTGGCTGATAGATATACTACAGTGTTGCTATTGTTTTTACTGGAAATGGATATTTATTCCTCAAATTCTATTTATTTTTATAGAAGGCTATCATGCTTATTTATCTTGCTAGGTGTTGCTATTTACATGAGTTTGTTGGTTTATTTGTATCAAGTAAAAGCCACAGCGCTTCATGTGCTTGTTTGTTCATTTTTTTATCACACAGTATTAGTTTGTTTTTCATGAACATCACAACAATAAATTTATAGCATGTACATCTGTTATTTTGTTGCTTCATTTGAACCTTGGATTATCATTGTTATGTTTGTGCATCTGTCCTCACCTGTTCTGTTCTTTTTAGTACAATAAAGTATGTTATGTTAGTATAACCTTGTATCTTGGCATGCATTTTGGAGCCTGGAATTTATGTTCTTTTAATCAAAGAAATAGTAGTAAAACCGTTTTGGTGGATAGGTAATAAGTATTTTGGTAGCAAAATGCCATACATGGGCACATGGCAGTTCCTAGTAGGTTAGTTGCATCTTAGCTGCTTTCAGTTCTACCAAGGACTGCAATTCTTCGTTGTTTAAGAGAGGTCTACTAGTCTGGTGAATCATTTTACCATTTTGTCAACATTTTCTGTTTCATACTGATTTCAAGTTGATCTGCCAGACAATTAATCTTTTATGCTTCTCTTTTAGTAACTTTTTGGACTATACATCTCAATATCTATTCTAATATAGATCATTTGGCCCTGCAAATTTATGTAAACAGAAAAAAGATGCTCCTGCCGGTGAGAAGCCAGAGCCTGTGAGGACCCACCTCCGCAACATGATCATTGTGCCTGAGATGATCGGTAGCATCGTCGGTGTCTACAACGGGAAGACCTTCAACCAGGTTGAGATCAAGCCTGAGATGATTGGCCACTACCTTGCAGAGTTCTCCATCTCGTACAAGCCTGTCAAGCACGGTAGGCCCGGTATCGGTGCCACCCACTCCTCGCGGTTCATTCCCCTCAAGTGAGGCTGGATATGGAGTTTTGTTCTCTTCCAGAGTTTGGTTCTCTATGTAGTTTGAGCTGTCAAGTTGAACCCCTTATACCTACTATGTACTGAGCGGTCTCATTGGGCGTACCCAGTGCCGTAGGCTTCCCGCACCGTGCGGGTCTGGGGAAGGGTTGTAATAGCGTCCAAACCTTACCCGCACAAATATGCAGAGGCTGGGGCTTGAACCCGGGACCTTCCGGTTACAGACGGTAGGCTCTACCGCTGCACCAAGCCACTGAGCGGTCTCATTCCGGATCTTTATTAACTCTTATGTTATTTTGACATATTATCGAGATCACCATTTCTGCTTTGTTGCATGGAAATTTACTTCAAGCATTGTGTTATCTATTATTGCACTATAATTGCTGTTGCTATGCTGTTCGCTGCTCATTTTACTGTGCTACTGGGTCCTTTCTACAACGAGATCAGATTTGCAGTGCTGTATATTTGGATAGATTGGCATGCTCGCCCTGACAAGTGATATTTGGCTGTCGATAGTAGTCGGAATGGCAAAGACTTTCTGGTCTGTTTTGGAATAGGCCATCTGTGTTTAATTTGCTCTTTTCATGTGGACAAATGGCCGTAATCTGTGCCTACTTTACACTGTTGGTATTTGTAATCGGGGTTCATGGATCCACTCGTTCAACTTAATTTGAGATAGACAAAGTAAAAAATAAGTTCCTAAGCTGAAATAGAATGAATCAACGGAATCCACCCAACTGTTCTAATGCTGTTCATGTCTTGTTTAGAAGAATTCTGTGTGTAATACTTCTCATTCTGTTGTATGGCTAGTCCTATCTTGGCCTTGACTAAGCCAGACTAGCCCAGGCAATAGAGTCATGTTTGATTGCAGGCACTAGCTAAGCCTGTATTGTATTGGTTTATGTTGGGTTGCTTGGTAACCAAACGCAATGAACCTGCATTGTTGAAGCCTGGCTCCTCTGCAGCCATCCAAACAGCCCCTACGTAACTTGTTCTCTTCCCCAACCAACTGTGTTCAGTCCAGGCAGCCGTTCAGGATAAAACATCCTTTATGCTGAACGCGTTACGTTACCGCATTCATGCTGCGTGCATCTGCAGGGTTTACCTTTCCTACATTGGTTGCTGCTGAACAGAGCAGCTCAAAAGGGTTTCACAGCTTGTGAAAGCAGTTTGCTACTTTGCTCCCAGGCAATAAGTGTGTCCTGCACTTCAAAACCGTTCTCTATCTCCACTGCCCAGAATATTTTCTTCTGCTCAATCTCTCCAGTCTCTGCTCAGTCCCTTTATTACCTCACGGTGCATCCTTATTTTCCTTGAATGGAGTAGCGCTCCTGCTTATGATTAGTTAAAAAAAATATGGTAGCTACTTAGAATGGTTATGTTTAAGTGATGAGACATTTATATGAAAAATCTTCCTAAATGTATTACCAGTCACAAGTTTGGTGGATCAAGTATACCGCAGTTTGAGGATGTTGAGATATGTTTGGAGTTTCTACAGCTGCAGCCTTTGAGAACTCATTAGCAAAGAACTTGATAGTTCTCTTTGCTACTGCCTAAGATTTTGTTTTTGTGTTTTTCCCTCCCGAACGGCGGCTGATTGTGTTGACCAGTGACTGTCCTACAGGCTAGAGCCGCTGCTAGCGGCCGTTCCTTAGTTTTTGTAATTTACATTAACAAGGACAAATCAGCAGTCAAATTCCTATTCGTTGGCTTGTTTGTCAACTAGGTCCCGGTGCTAATGAAAACTTATATCATATCCCTAGCTTCTAGCCGCGTGGACCTTTTTCAATTCAAGACAAGACTAATTTACAAATTGAATTCAATTAGTTTTTCCCCCTCAAGGCATCTCCTTTCATTCCAATCCTGCCCTTTTGGCCTTGCAGCTGGCATCGTTGCCTCGTTGGTCAGGCCGAAGAAGTGCTGCAGACCATGAATGAAAGTTAAAACAAATCAACAGCGCTTGCTCCCACTAACTGAATAATTTGGTTTTGGAGCAACCGGATTGTGAGCAAAACACCATCTTCTTATTGCACTAAAAAAAAAAGGTATATAGCCAGTAGTCCAATATCCTACTGCACGTTTTTTCATAAGAAAATTCCTCTACCGCAGTATACAGAGCAACTAAGCTGTTAGTCTGTAACTGAAGAACAAGTTGCAACTGAAACTGGAAAACAGACTGTACACATCAGATACAGCCTTACAGCACTGATTTATTATTTCCACTAATTATATAAATTATATATAGATCAAATCTGCCAAGATATGCTAAAAAGTAAGTATATACTAGTCCATAAGCCCTGCACATAACCATCAATAATCTCATCACCAAGCAATGTCGAAATAATTGGCCGCCAGCTGCGTCTCTCCTGAACATAATCATGATTAGAGTGTCAGTAAGATCCACGGCACGGGGCGCGCGCACATGCTTAGCGCCACTAATCATCGGCGCTCATCGTGGGGGCGCATTTAATGCCCTAACGATCCTGCCGATCGATCACGCATGTGGATATCTCTTCAGGCCACAGCCGATCCAGCCAGATTAGCAGCTGACAGTTGCGGCTTAATTGCATCGCGTGCCCTTTTTTTTTCTTTCTTTTTTAAGGGCAACGGCATCGCATGCTTCGCTCTGCAAGGATGAACAGCATGAGGGCAGGGGAATAGGCGATTATTAGGAATTAATATAATTATGGTGCGTGCGCTGTGATGCCAATGGCGATTAGGGCTCCACGGAATCCGCTTAACCGCACGCTCATGGCCGCTCGTGATTCGGGAAAGAGGCGCGGCGTCGCACCAAACGACCCGTGCTAGCTGCTGGTTGAAGAATCTGTGATAATTCAGCAGGCGGTGTGTTCATGTTCTTGAGCCACTCGTGTGCCTCGCATCCGCAGTAGATATAGCCAGAAAGATCAGTTAGATATGAGGAAACAATAGCTGGTCACACGTGAATTCTTCATGCAGCTACAGTACTTTGCCGTGATCAGAGAGGACTAACAAGTGTAAAACAATGAAATCATCTCCCTACGCTATTAACTTTTTCTTAAGATGTTTAACCATTTATCTTGTTTAAAAGTTTAGTCCAAATATTTGTACTACTTAAGTATCTTGATGATTAAGTAAATAAATAAATAATATTTGTATAATTTTTTGAATAAGACAAATGGTCAAATTTATGAGAAAAAGTAGTAGTTAATTTTGGATTTGGCGTCCAAAAGCACAAACTAGAGCCCCCATCCATCGCAAAGAATATAAAATGTAGCTACACAAACACAAACACGGAACAAAGGCTTGATAGCGCGATCGAGTTCTCACTGTACATCTTGGAAAGAATTCATGCTACTTCTTTAAAGAAAAATCCATGCTACTTTAATTTAATTCCAGTTACAGCTCTGCTTGCTCTTGGTTCGTTTGTACCAGCAGTCTGAACAATCCAAAGGCAAGGAAATCCTTGGTTCAGAGATTTGCCCGTGGATCGCAGGAGTCTCCGATGCTCTCAGGCTTCTGCCGCGGTGGCGGTGAGCACCGAGGGGTCGAGCGGCTGCGCGTGGTTGTGCTCGTTCTCGTAGGTGACGATGAGCATGGTGGCATCGCTGCGGCACCGCTCCACGTGCTTCCTCGCCGGGCAATCCTTCTTGCTGCTGCACCGGTAGTACCCCCTGGATGCACAATTGAGATCATAACATGTTCATCACTCCTCTCGTTCAGAACTGCATACTAGCTAAATAGGACTACTAAATATGTGCTAATAAGTTCTGTTCTTTTCGTTGTTTCTGAAAAAAATAGTTGAGAAAACAGAGAGTTTTTCAGAGTAATGATCCCCGGCCAACACGGACATTCAGACTAACCAATGCAGCAATTCTATTCCAAGGCGATTCTAGAGGCAGCCAAGCACGATGCAAAATGCAATTGGTCCGACAATGATAAAAAGAGTAGAAGTATAGCACAAACAAGATGGCATGGCAGCTTAATTGGCACAAGGATAAACTTATCGAGTACAAACAAAACAATGGCGTGAAGAGAGATGCTCAAGCCTCAAGATACCTTGGGTGAGGAGAGCCTTTGATTGGTTGCTGCCCATACTTCCTCCACGAGTAGTTATCCGCCGGTATATCGGCGTTCTTGTCGCTGATGGCCGGCACCCTCACCACCCTCTTCTCCCTCGGCTTCCTGCGCAAATTTGATTTCATCAGCAACAAGAAGCATCATGTCAGAATCACAGCACCTTGCATTTGCAAGAAGAATCTCCAAGCAAGGGCCAGACCAAGGATGCAAATGGCACATACTTTTTCTTTGGGCAATGGCACTTGACGCTGCCGTCCTCCCCTCTCTTGGCGCACGCCTTCTTCGATTTCATCAGCAACAAGAAGCATCATGTCAGAATCACAACACCTTGCATTTGCTAGAAGAATCTCCAATCAAGGTCCAATCCAAGGATGCAAATGGCACATACTTTTTCTTTGGGCAATGGCACTTGACGCTGCCGTCCTCCCCTCTCTTGGCGCACGCCTTCTTCGCCGTGGCGGCGGAGCTCGTCGCGGCGTCGGACATGGTGATCAGCTGGCTGCTGATGTTGGTGAAGAAGGACGTCGCCGCCGATGAGGTGCACACCGAGTTGTTGTCGAAGATGAAGCTGATCACCTCCTTGGCGCCGCCGCCGCGGGGAAGCGGCACCGGCACCTCGATGTGGAATTGATCGCCGCTCGGCGGCGTCTGGTCGAACTGGAAGCTCTTCTGCTTCCTCGCCTGCTGCGGCTGGAACTGGATGTGGGTGGTGGTGACGGCGGCGGCGGCGCAAGGATTGGGCGCGGGGACAGCTGCTGCAACTTTTGAGGCGTTCATCTGCACCGCCGCCATGGCCGTGGATGGAAGCACGCCGGAGGAGTTCAACTCCAGCAGCGGCGTCTCGAGGAATATGTTCCTGTCAAGCTTCTTGGCCGGCGTCAATGTCACGTTGGCACACGGCGACACCACCATAACCGGCGCCGCCTCCTTTTCTAGGCTTCTCACCGGCGCAACGCTTCGCAACGCCGCCGCCGCCGGCATCAGCGGCGGCGTCGGAGTACTACTTACAAGGTGGCCGCCGTTGGGAGTGTGGCGCGGTGCCAACGCCGGGTGATCCAGGAGGCAGTTCGCATCCACCGGAGACGCCGCCGGCGGGCTCCTTTTCCCGACCCTTGCTCTGGCATGGCCGAGCCTGTTGCTCAGGACGGTGACCACCTTGCCGAACCGGGCGACAGCCTCGTTGGTCTCCGCCGCCACGGGCATGGGCCGGAACGGATCGCCGCCGGAGAGCGAGAGGAAAGCGACAAGCTTCTTGCAGCTCTCCACGGCAGCCAGGTTGGCTTCCTCCACCGCCTCCATGGCGATCAACAAACTAGCACACCTACCAAGAATCCAAGTGACAGTAGCACACTGCTAATCTTGATGTGGTGCAATGGAATTGAATATCAAGGTGAACAAAATCGATCAGAGATCAGATTTTGACCGTGCACTAAAAGATGCAACGATGCAAGCTGGATTGAATATGAATTGGTTGCAGATGAAATGAATTGAGTGGAGAGAAGAAAGGTAGAAAGAATTGCAGCAATGGTGGCGTCGGAAATAGTCTTTGCAGGATCTTCGTGTGAACATATGTGAGGCAGGGAGAGGATATGTAAGGCAGCCTCTTTGGGTCCTTCACTTGTGCAGGAAGTAATTCTGGTGAGTATGATATTTCCAATTGGAACTGAGAGGTGGAGCACGATCGGAATAAATTTTAGGGAAGTCAACGAAGGTGATGATCAAATGATCACGGCCGTCGGTACAATGGACGGCACAGATGGCTTGTGATTATTTCAAATATTTTTTAGTTGTCAAAACATCCATTCTGAGTTATCAACTATATCTTCTTGTCTTTTTCTTTTGTTTTTTAAGCCAGTCAATTACGAGTGTGAATTAAAGCTGACAAGATGTTAAAAAATATAGCAACTTACTCAGTGAAGACTCAACGCATGTTGAATTTATTTATTGGCCAGCTCATTGTCTGAATGGATCAACAGTTCGACATTGTGTGGTTTGCCGGAAATTTAGATTGTTTTTGTTCATTGTGACTTGTGAGTGTATGCCCCACAAAGCTAGCTGTTCAAGTACTCCAGCTTGACGTCGCAACACACGATTTTGATATAGAATTGGCTGATATTTTAGTCAAGCCTAACCTCCTGTAACAGATATATGATACGTTTACATCCTTTTTTATGAAATGCAATCAAAATATTAGTGGCCTGTGCTAATTGACTAGTGCTTTAAAGATACATTGGATGGGTATGATTTTAGAGACCCGCATTTTTTTATTTTTTAGATGAGAGCAAGAACCTTATTTTTTTATTCTAATGAAAATTTTCTGAATAGTACACTAGAGCAAATTATGGAGGGCCCAATTTCGACCTAGTGGAAAAGCCAGGTCAACATCAACCCAGCCCATCTGTGAGGAAAGGCTCTGGGGTCTGGGCCATCTAAACATTTCCAAGAGCATCTCATCGTGAGTTGACCAGTCGCATTAAAATAAGTTTTAGTATAAAGGGGCACGTAGCGTCTTGATCGGTGAAAAAGAGAGAGAAAAAGAGAGTCGCCGAGTTGACTTGTGGCTCGTCAGTTATCTTCATTCGTGTATCAAGTTTACATTTTTTTTCTTGTTCAGTGAAGCGGAGTAAGTACTTTTCAAGAGAGGGCCGCATCAGCCTAGCCGAGCCCATATGGCCATATCTTCGGGGACTAGCTCTTGGCCCATTGGATCATCGTTCTTACCAAAAGAAATCTTGAAAGGTGAAGAGCCAAAGCTAATGCTCCATGCATTGGTTTCCGGTCGCCTACTCCTCCTCTTCGTCTCCGACGTGTGAACTGCCCGGTCAGCCATGCTTTGTTTAACCATTTCCGCGCACCTGGTCAACAGCTTTCGCACTAATCAAACGTTACAACTTTGAGTAGCACGCATGTCTCGCGTTATCGCCAAGACTAGCTATCTCGTCGGAGAGCAAGAGCGACGGCCGGAGGTCGCCGTCGGCGAGGTGGCCCTACCCCGGACGCACGGGCCGTGTACGCGATTAATAATAACTACTGTGGTAAATAAATCTTTCGGCTTCCGCGTACGTGGTCGAAATGAAGGCCTTGTTAGATGTTAGAATTGGGAAGGTGAATTTGGGAGTATGATGTCATTTCGTAATCATTGCGGTCCTGTAGCATTTCGTTTGTATTTGTGAAAAATTGACTAAAAATTGATTAATTAGGCTCAAAATATTCATCTCGCAGAGCATAACACAACTATATAATTAGTTTTTGATTTCATTTACATTTAGTACTCCATGCATGTTATGACATTTTGATGTGATGAAGAATCTTATTTTTGCATAGTAAATTTGGAAGTGGAATTTGGGATGTAAACAGGGCCGAAATGATCATCCAGGGATGATGGTGCGTTTTGTCGGCGCGTTTAATTTGGACGAACGTGACCGGCAACCTTTTATCATCTTCCTCGTCGCGGGGGCGGGGCCCCGGCCTTTCCAAGCTGTTTGGGTGGACAGGCACGTGCCATGTCCTTGGGTCCTTCCTGCCCATATTGCCACCGTCCGATCCGCCGGCCGAGAGAAGGGGTGATGGTGGTCTGTGTATCGACAGGCCGGGGCGCGTCAGCCGGGGAGACGGGGTTCAACGTGGGCGCGCCCCGGGCGGTACGGTGGCGGTTTCTCCGTGTCCGGAATCAACAAATCATGCGTTGCATGACACGACACTGATGGCTACTGTTCAGGAAGATGTGGCGATAGGCTACTTGTGTTATATTGAACACGCATGGATCGATGTGAAGTGCTTGGATTTATTTGGAACAGACATAGTTATATTATGAAGAAACTTTGTGATATTTATTTTTGTATATGGATTTCTTTGTTGCAAATTGACGTGAGCCCAGCAGCGTTCAGCAAAGGACAATGCCTTAGTTCTAGAAAAAAAATTAAGGGACGATGTCTTCGGCTTTTATAAAAAGAGAGAGAGGGGAAAATCTCATGCACTTGGGGCACTCATGTTGGTTCGTGCAAAATCCATTTTCGCTTCAGTAAATCTGCGTACAATTTCAGCAGATTTTATCTGCCGACGCTGCAGCAAGTCGCTTATATCGGAAAAAATGGCAATAAATAAGCCACGAAGTGGCCAATTGGGCACTTAAAAATCAATCCCCAAGCCTTTCCCCTTCTCTCTCTCTCTCTTCCATTCAGATCCGTTTCACACAGCGCCCCCCGCCCCGATCGAAGAAGCCAAGCAGCCAACCCGAACACAGCTACGCGAGCCACCGCACCAATCCCACCGCCCGAGGCCCGATCCAGCGCCACCCCCACCGGCTAGGGCTCGCCCTCGCCAGTCGCCACGCCCCTACCGCCCGCAATGTCCTCCTCCACCGCGTCGTGGTCGCGCTACGGTGCCGTCCCCACCTCTCCCCCGCCTCCGCCGGAGGATGTCGCGGTGGCGGTGGCGGACGGGGCGGCCGGCGACGCGGCGGCGCCCTCGTCGTCGTCCGCGACGGCGGCGGAGGCCGGGGTCGCCTTCTTCTCCCGCGCGCGGGCGTTCGCGGGCGCCGCGGCGGGGCGCCCTCGCGCGTGGCGGGAGGTGCTGGACCCGACGGCGTTCTCGCGCCCCGACACCTGCGGGGAGGCCCGGGTGCGGGCGCGCCGGAACCTCGCCTACTTCCGCGCCAACTACGCGCTGGCGGCGCTCGTGCTCGTCTTCCTCGGCCTCCTCTACCGCCCGGTGTCCATGCTGGTGTTCCTGGCGCTCTTCGTCGCCTGGCTGGGCCTCTACTTCGGCCGCGGCGAGGGGGAGCCGCTCGTCTGCCTCCGCCGCGAGGTCGACGACCGCGTCGTGCTGGCCGTGCTCTGGGCCGCCACGGTGCTCGCCGTCGCGCTCACCCGCGCGGGGCTCAACCTCCTCGTCTCGCTCGTCGTCGCCGCCGCCGTCATCGGCGTGCACGCCGCGTTCAGGGTCAACTACTACCTCGACGAGAGGGACGCATTCGACGTCGCCGGCGCCTCCTTCACGGATACTGGATACGGCTACACGCTCCCGTTGGATTGGCTGTCTCTTATACACATCTAGATGTGTATAAGAGACAGATGCCGGAGGATGTCGCGGTGGCGGACGGGGCGGCCGGCGACGCGGCGGCGCCCTCGTCGGCGTGCGCGACGGCGGCGGAGGCCGGGGTCGCCTTCTTCTCCCGCGCGCGGGCGTTCGCGGGCGCCGCGGCGGGGCGCCCGCGCGCGTGGCGGGAGGTGCTCGACCCGACGGCGTTCTCGCGCCCCGACACCTGCGGGGAGGCCCGGGTGCGGGCGCGCCGGAACCTCGCCTACTTCCGCGCCAACTACGCGCTGGCGGCGCTCGTGCTCGTCTTCCTCGGCCTCCTCTACCGCCCCGTGTCCATGCTGGCGTTCCTGGCGCTCTTCGTCGCCTGGCTGGGCCTCTACTTCGGCCGCGGCGAGGGGGAGCCGCTCGTCTGCCTCCGCCGCGAGGTCGACGACCGCGTCGTGCTCGCCGTGCTCTCGGCCGCCACGGTGCTCGCCGTCGCGCTCACACGCGCGGGGCTCAACCTCCTCGTCTCGCTCGTCGTCGCCGCCGCCGTCATCGGCGTGCACGCCGCGTTCAGGGTGAACTTCTACCTCGACGAGAGGGACGCGTTCGACGTCGCCGGCGCCTCCTTCACGGATACTGGATACGGCTACACGCTCCCGAGATGATGAGGCGGGCAATTCAGCTGATGAGATTGCTGATTGTGTTATTGGGGCAGGGGATTCTTTGTGGTTCTGATCCGACCGTGGGATTTTGCAAGGTGTTCATGGAAGCTGTAATGTCCTCACCATTTTTACAGCTTCCTTTGCAGTTTGCATGCTGTGTATAGCCATTTTCGTGTTCCCTTTGATTTCACTGTAGTATATCGTGTAATTTGAGTGCAATTTTGAAGTGATTGGGGATTTTGATTCAAATCTGGTTTGAAGAAAGGCAAAGTGTAAAACATATCTGCTGATTCTGGGAACTTCAAATCACCAATTCAACTGGTTGGGGATATAAAGCTTCTGAGTTATGACCACCAAATGCAATGGAGACGAAGAACTACGGTCGAGTGGCAAGTTGAGCTCAGACATGGGCTCATTTTTCCTTGCGTTTTGAGAAGAGGCATCAACAAAAGCTGATGATGCTCATCTCTGCTTGACAAGATGGCCCAGAAAGTTACACTTGATTCATACCATCAAATAGCCATATTGCTATCATGTTACTATTACTTAAATTACTACTCACAAAAGTTTATACCGTCAAGGCCCAAGGACTTTGACCCCACAAGTTTATACCGCAAGGACTTTGACCCCACAGAAGATTATACCCCGTTGACATAAATCACTGTCCACAAAATCTATACCACCAACGCTATGATCCTATTGGTGTTAGCCACTTAACCTTCCTCCTTCCGTCAGATGTACACAACTACAAAAGGCCATCCGTGTAAACCATCCCGGAACCGAGTTAATGAGTTTCTGTCTGCTGCTCACAAAATGGCGCAAGTCCAGTGCCGATCATATGCACTAGGATCAACCCAAAATATGACGGGCGACGCAGGCAAGCGTCCTCGCCTCAACGCTTGGCTTCGATGGCTTCCTTGAGCTTCCTCCCGAGCGCGTAGGCAAGCAAGCGGAGGCGGCACGGCATTCCCGATCTGCCTGTGCTTGCACTGGATGTTGCCCGCGAAGCGGTAGCTGTCAGGGAAGCCCTGTGTACAGACATGCGAATAGGATTAGGAGATTCAGAAGAGGAATGAGCAGAAATGCTCTGAAGTTCATAAAAAAGAAGTGCATTGAGGGCAAAAACTACCAAGAATTAATAATTTAGGTTACTGAAGTAGGATCTGTTGTTGCAAGACCAAAGATCTATAGTTATATACGAAATTCGAAGGCTAATTAGTAATTACCTGAGACCGGGCACACTCACGAACGGTGATGATCCTGTCCTGCTCAGGGTGGAAGCACATGCCGACCTTGCCCATAGGCTGCGGATCGGTCACAGAGGTGGGGAAGTTGCCCTCCCAATCCAGCCTCCCGTACAGGCCCTTCCACTGATTGTGCCTTTTGGCTGTGTTGGGCAGGCACCAGGGTATCAGGTCCACCACTTGCCCGGTTGACAGCTTCACCTGCATATTCGCATCCACGACTTTCTTAACCATCGAGCATGGTTACCTAGAACAAAGGTAGTAAAAAACAACCACCACCAGGGGTGCAAAGGAGCAGGATGCGGTTACCTTCTCATCTGGCAGGTCATGCCAGTCACAGCCAGGTCTCTTTGGAATGTTCTTGCACCTGATGAGATTCAGCTCGTTCATCTCCTTGGAGATGTGGTCATTCAACGACATCATGCTGCCTCTGGTCTTCTTCTGGAACCATGAAACTGGCTCGCTCCCATACTGCACCACAGAAAAGAGTAAATCCAGCTGATACAAGTACAAGATCAAGGGCACCAAAAGAAGAAAGCAACCAGAGAGTGAAGTTAAGTGACACTGACGCATACCTGTATTGTTGGCTTGCTGGTGCCATTTTCCACGGGTGGGAGATCCCCAACTGTATCTCTAACTGTTATTGACCGGAAAGGTGCCCCTGCAGCAGTGCTCTTGACAGCCGCGTAGTATTTGCCGCCAGGGAGGTTTATCTTCAGCTCAGGGCTTGCAAAGACATGCATCGGTTCAGGCCACTCCGGTAGAGTCTCTCCAGGTGCAGCAGCCCAGATGAATGCCCTTTTCCTGGACTGTGCGACACCATAAGCACCTGCCTCTAGAATTCCAAATCGAACCTGAGAACATGTAAAGGAAAAGGCTACAGCATTCAGTGTTGAATGATACGCTATAATGCAAGAAGTACTAGTAGAGAAGTAAGAACGGCAAGCACCTGGTACCCCATCTCCAGGAGTGATGCCAGTGTTAGTCTGTTCGAGAAAAAAAAATGCCAGTGTTAGTCTGAAGGTCTGGCCTTTGTTGAACGAAATAAAGTTCCTGACATTTTCTAGGAGAAAGAATCTAGGACGGAAATATTCTGCAAAAGAGAGGAATGCTAGGATCATCTCACACTGAACTTTGCTCCAGGGACTTTGATTGAATCTGTTCATCCCAGAAAAACCCTGCAAAAAAATGTGCAGAGAAATCCATGCAATTGCCTTAGAAGATTAAACAAGCATAAATTGTTTCCTAGTTAGAGGAAAACCAAAAGACCTGACATGGAGGTCCACCATTGATGAAGTCTACTTCGCCAGGCACAGGCAGATTCTTAATCTTCTCATCAGAAAGTTTTGATGCTCGTTCAGCTGCCTCAGAAGTAGAGATGCAATCATCAGCATCACCACACTTGTCCATTATTGCCCTACACAGCAATACAAATGAGTTGAAGTCTTGAAGATACAAGATGCATGAATAATCATATCCATAAGAAATAACTGTGCATACTTCAAAATCACATTGCAGTTCTCCACAAACACTGCTGCTTCTGGATGATTTTCACCAAATGCCTCCCCAGCAGGCTCGTCATATTCAATTGCCCATTTTGTTTGGGACGCTCCTACAGAATTGTTGATCAGAAAGTAAACCATGGTAAATCCTCAACAAACATCGAAATCTGCATGAAATCTGCATACCAGATAGCTGCAACCCTTCAGATAAACCTCCGCAGCCAGCAAAAATATCAAGGGTTGCAAGAGTGTTCTCTGATGGCAAATCCTTCTTTTTGTCTGAACCAGCTAGTTTATCGTCACAAATTTGTTTTCCTTTATTCTTCTTTGAAGCGTTAGGTGCCCTCCTTATCAGTGACATGAGTTTAGCATTAGGTGGAAGCTGATTCAAGATCATGCAAGATAAAGTCAGTTAACACCTAAAGAAATTTCTCGTGAAAAGAAGCCTAAGCAGCGGGGAAATAAAAAGGTGATATTCAGAATATCCGACCTGTTTCAGGGCCCCGGTAACAGGATCAAATAAATGTTCACAGTAAAATACGTGCTCAACCACCACTGGAAGATCTGAATTTGGAAGGTCGTCCTTCATCCTAACTTCACATTTTCCCTCTATCATGGCCACTGACACAGTCATGATATCTTCACTGTAGTACACCTGGATCAAATGACAGAACTAAAATATTAGACCAAGAGAGAACAAAAGTGTGCATGAAGTCACACGTTCATCGACCAAATTTAGAGAATGATGTGGTGATTAGACAAGCGAACCTCTCTGATATCTGACTTATAGGCTTTTGTTGATGATATATCATCGGGCCTGTAAAACCTTCTTACATTCACTTTTGTCGATTCTGGATGCACTTTCTTAGATCCAGGAGGAGCAAGGATACTTAATACCTGGCATACAGCATAAGGCTTTAGGCCCACGTTTCTTCCAGACTTGTAGGTCTCGTGGCCCTCCCCTTGGGAGAAAAATTCAGGTCTAATATACAGAAAATCATGAACATTGTATCTAATATTCTTGAAGATGAAACTAGTCTCTGAAAGTATCTTGAATTCATCACCAACTTGTTTTCTTTCCTCACAGGAGCTACTGGCACCAGTTCCAATGCCAAGTTTATCCTGAGGGATGGAGAAGAAACCACCCTTCTCTGGCCAGTATAAGCTTTTGCAAAAATATTCCAAGGGTAGACCCTTCCTCTTCCTCTCCTCTGCCTTCACCCTCTCAGTCCTATTAACTTCTGAATTCTCTTTTCTGTATTTGTGGCCCCATGGCATCAATTGGACATTAACAGTCACCAATTCTTTTATATCACCTAATTCAAATTCTAGGCAATCATTAGTCAAGAAAACCTCCCTTTCATTTGCAGCATTGCCAAGAACAGTCTGAAAACCTTTTTGCAGAATTCTTCCATGTAACATTTTTGTACCATCATGTTTCTCATACATATACTCAGTAAAGCACAAGATGGATTCTCCTGAATCATCTTCCAATGTGACTGCTTGACCAACACCAATAGTAAGATCTCGAACTGTAACACATTTGTACAGAACTTCTCCAGACACTGTTTTTCCTGCTGTTTGCCCTTTCCAGTTAACTTCCTTGCAACCCTTTGCTGGTGACTTTCTAGACCGTGTTGATGGTGGGGTCATCACAGTCTGTTCCATTTCAACATTAACCTCCTCTTCAGTATCATCATCTTCATTTTCTTCATGCTCATCATCAATTTCCTTTTGTTCATTTCCATCTTCCTTTGTATCCTCTGGGAAGTGTGTGCTATAATAATCACCCCATATCTTGCGGATGAATCTTGTAGTTGTTGCACGCATAAGCTTCCGTCTTAATATTGGGCCCAACTTTGCACTTGGATTCAGATTCTCTCCTCTCATTGCTTGAGATTTTTTCTTCATTACCAACTTTGTGTGTCTTCTTTCTTCCATCTTCAGCACAAGGCCCGTGACAAAGGCACTACGTCGGATAGACTCATCTGGAAAGTCTGCAAACTGCTGAAGTATGATTTGTCCATGTACCACAACATATCTTTCAACAAGGGCTGTGTTTGATGATATAAATGCAGGGTGCCCACTGTCAAATCCAGTTACTTTTTTAATCACTTCCGTGAAAGAAAGCTTTGAAGCACGACTTAGTTCTTTTAAAAGAGTGATTATGCTAACCGCCAGCCTTGCTGTTTTCAGCACAGGCTCACACCATGGGGCATATTGCTTTGTTGGCTGCCGTAGTTTGTACCTAAAAAATGAGATTAATAACATACATTAGTTGGAAGAAGACTAAATAGAAAGCAAATAACTGTAAGATATCATGCTTAAAATAAGTGTCAAATTTAAGGGCAGACCAGCAGAGCTGTAATGAATGTGAATTCGTTCAAATAAAGAGCTCGCATCTAATTTCAGACAGTTAATAGTATAGAATGTAATGGGGCTATCAGGGACTCAGGGTATTTACCAAGCAACATCAGTTCGAATGGTTATGCAGATCATTGAACCACCAAATTCAATCACCCACTCCTTTATTGGACTGAGATAAATTGGAATTCCAAGATCATCTTGGCACAATTTACTTGAAGAAGATAACTGCACAGACTCGGCAGTTGAACAGCAACTACCATCATCTTCTCTCATAAAACCTGATCCAAAGATCACTGTATCATTTTCAGCACCTGATTTCATAGGGATGAGTTCCAAAGGAATGAGTCTGGAATCTGAATTGTATAGAGCCCAGTTGTTAAGGATTCTCACTGGCATATCATCAGAAAACATGCCAATGTCACTATCAAATATATACTCATCCATTTCTTGACTGTATGATTTATAGTAAGCTGGCAGCGGATAGTCATTGGCAATTTCAGTTTCACTAATTTTGATGTAGAGATTTTTCTTTGAGGTTCTGTGTTTCCCTCTCTGCTTCATGATTTTCCAGTCTTCCTCTTCCTGCAACAGTCTTGCTAATTTCTCATCACCATCCTCACCTACTGCATTACACTGATCATCATTTATCTTCAGAGTTCCATTTAAAGGCATGGCTGAGAACTTGTTGAATTCTACTCTGGACTTACTTTCATCTCTTAGCGCAACAAGAACTGGAAGTGTGGTCCATACCTCATCGTTGCTGGCTGCTGTATTATCTAACCCGGCAAGTTGGTTGTATATGAACTCACCAATGGAGATCACAAAGTCCTTGCTCATTGTCCCCCCCCAAATTTTCTGTTTGAATTAATGGAACGGACAACACTAGCAAGCAACTCTTCAAGGCCTAGCTGAGGATTTCCACCAGCTGATTTTGTTAACTTCCTGTAAACTTCAACGCAGACTCGAGCCTTCTCACTGAAGTGATCAAAATAAGATCTGTAACTGCTTGCTGGCTTCACACATTTGTAATCAGCTATTTCTGTTGAAATCCAAATTACTGCAGTGCCTTCATTGTAGCCAGAAATTGCCCACTCCTTAATCCCCCCAAATCCTAAACAGCGTATGCCCTTTTCCCTATCCTTTTCCAGACCATCGTCCAAGGGCATCACAAGAGCTGTTATGAAAATACCATCAACTTCAGACATTTCAAGGGTTGCAGATTACCATCTGCATCATGCAAGGTGAAGTCAATGAGTTTTCTGGAAGGTCGACGGTCTTAAGATTCTGTTTTTGTCAATCTGACAGCATCTATTTCTTCCCCTTCCACCCTAATTTCCTTGACTAGGATAACTGAATCTTTTTCAGATAAGTCCACTTCCTTCTCTTTGAAATTAGAGCAGGCAGTTGCCCTCTTTGGTCTCTTGCGCACAACAGGCTCATCAGTAGTGTCATTGCTCTCTATTTTAGCCTCATGTTCAATCACTATTTTTCTATTCTCTGTGGAACCATCTTCCCCGTTATGCATCTCTGCTTTCCGCTTCTTTGTTCCTGAAAACCAGAAGGGCAACAAACACACTAAAATAACTGGATGCAAAGGCAGGGGTGATCTGAAGCACATGCATTCATTTAAACACAAAAAGGGGTTCCACAGACAGAATTGTATTTAATACTAAACTTGATTCCAGATCACATCAAAACACGCAACATGCTGAATTCATTTGTTAGGATAATCAAATCTAGTCATGCCTGACTAATGAACATGAGTGCATATGCAGCCTATCCCAGATAATTAGAAATGCAGGTTTCAGGCAAGATGATTATAAGTAGGTTAAGCCCCAGGTAGTTTAGCAAGGTAGTGTGCATATGCGTATGGGTGCGTGAAGTGGTTCTGTAAGGGTTTCTATAGCCTTTCCTTTTCATCTTCTTACATTTAATATACATACACAGCTCTTCTGCATGTTCGAGAAAAAAAGGATAGATGATTATAAGTGGACAAAATTAGAAGAAACAAAATTGAAGCGTTTTATATACTATACTAATTTGGTTGCAGATTGGTAAAACCCTAACTACACTAATAAGACAAAAGTTGGACACAATGGTGTAGAAATGATTTAAATGTTTTTTCTTGTTTGCCATTTGTGGAACTGTAGTGTAGATACTGCACACTGAATGTTTACATAGCTCAAGTTCTTCAGTTAGCCTTTTAACCATTCATATCAAGACCCTGTATGGGTCCAGTGAGCCAGTGACTAACTGTTTCTTTTGTGAATTACAACATAACTAACTGATACAATGAGAATGGTGTAAGGCTGTAAGCTCAAATGGATACATAAGTGCCACAAGGTTGCTCATAGCATATTAGGATGTCCTGGCTCCTAGCATGATAGCATTTCCTGAAATAAGTATGGTTCTAAACTCCAAATGCAATCCTTAAACAAGCTGGTACCCATGAGGTCTCATGCAGGAGCAGACCCAGGGCCCGGCAACCCTGGGTAATTGCCCAGGATCCACCGAGAGCAGGAAGTGCATTGCATGCACTGATCCGCTGTTGAGCTGGGCAGAAAAACAAGCTGTAGCATGGCTATAGACTACCGAGCAAGGCACAACTAGGACATGCACCGCAACACGTCTTCAGACTACGGCATCTTGCCCAGGCTCTACCAAATCCCTGGGTCCGCCACTGGTCTCATGAACACTATAATCCCACAGTGTATATAGTTAAAAAACAGGTAAATTTGATGCTTCAAAAGGTTCTCTTTGAGTAGTGTTTCAATTTTCTATTGCTCACTCTATCTCCAACACAGCACCAAAGGATATTCATGTTCTGGTGTTTTTTCTCGACTTCAAGGCAAAGGAATGATGGCTAAGATTAGATTATCAAACCAAAGGCAAAATATTACTGTGAAGAAGTCCTAAATCACATTCCCTGTGTCATAAGGCCGCCTTGAAATGTGGTATGCCTATGCCGATGTGATTAAAACGTAATGCAAATGAAATACCAAGATATGGCGGAGTGTGATGGAGTGAATGATAGTGACGGAAACAACGATGACAAGGGAAGCGGCGGCGGCCGAGAGGACAGAGGAAGGAAAAGCTAGGCACTAGCGATTAGATTGATGTGACAAATTTGGGGACAATTTGTCTTAAGGCATATTGTGTTTCCCGTTCCTTTATAGAAGAAACTAAATTTGATGTTTCCCTAATCCATACCAATACATATCAGAGCCATCTTAGTATCAAATAGGTATCACAGTACAGGCACGGCAGAAACAGGAGTTGAGGTAAACCTAGCTGGCATATATGATTGTATCAGCCTTACAATCTTTAATGCATCAATAGAAAATAATTTAATGATAAGGAAAGGTGTTATATTATAGTTACAAGGCATTTGAAAACAAGACCTGTAGCTGTAGCAACAGCAGGATGTGGATGCTTCGCCATAACACCTCTGTAAAGTTTAGAATCAAGCAAATATGTTAAGTAACATTTCCAAAACAAATGTAAAAATCAAACATTAGATTGCAATGAAGTCTGGCACCCAAGGTACATTTATCCAAGTCAAAGTTTGTGTAATTTTACCTTGCTATACCACAAAGGGTGGACACAATTGGTATGTTTTTGCTCCCAACTAAAATTATATGTTACTCAAACACTAGAGCAACAATACATGTGCACCACTACAGGGTGGAGGCTGCTAGAGAAAGAACTGAACAATCTAACAATTCCAGTCTTAGAAGATAGTACAACTCAAAAAATCTCCAGTCTTAGGGCACGTTTGGTACCTTTGCTGAGTACTGTGTTGCCTGGCTTGGCAAGGATAGTTTCAGGGCAGACTTGTCTGGTTAGCTAGCTAGTGGCCTCGGGGTCTGAGATTTCAATCTTTTTTAACGGTAAGCTGGGCGAGCCGGAATCGCTCTCTTGTGCTGGCAAGGATTGCCTTGCCGAGCGAGGCCAGGCCAGGCAAGCGGGTAAAACAACCAAACGTGCCCTTAGTTAGCTTTATGTTCAATTGAAGGCTGAAGCATTGCCCTTGCTTGGCAAGTACTTCAGGATCACTCCCTCATAAACTGCACCAAAAATTCTCTAGGCACAATGAAGCATGGCATCAAAATTAAGGTAATTCAGAATAAGCAATTGACTAGGATATTTGACAAGATAAATAACTCTTTGGTCCATGCTGGAGCTCTAGCAGCCCAAATTGCTTTCCTCTAAATTCAGCAGCCCATAGCCAACTGATGCGCATACACCCAAAAGACCGAGCTTTCGCACAAATCAATAGCACAGATATGAAGTTTCTAACCCCCGGCGCACATACACACACACACACAAACCACCAAAGAAGAGCACAAACCCAAAAATTCCATCTTTGATTGATAAATGGGTCCGAAGGACCTGACTATTCCGAAGGACAACACGATTAGGCGTCGAACACAATCCTTCGAGTCGAAATCACCGGAAAAAAATCAACATTCTCGCAAATCAATGAAAATTCGCCTGGGAAAAGACAATCAATGAAAATTCGCCTGGGGAAAAGACATGACATCCCAAACGAAAACTCATTTTTCATCAGTTCCGCACACAAAGATCCTCTCTTTGTGCGTCCAGATCCCCACCCCCGCCGTTGCCCACCCAGCCATCCCGCAGCGAGACGGAAACCCGAGCGCGCAAGAGGTAGAAAGTACCGAGCGCCTCACCTCGCGTCTGGAATCGGACGCGGACCCCTCCTTCTCGGCCGCGGCCGGCTTCTCCGCCTGCGCCGGCGCCGCGGACGCCGGGCGCGCGGCCGGGTGCACGCGGACGCCGACCTTGGACAGCTTGAACGAGATCCCCATCCCCACGTGGGACGCCGCCGCGGGGCGACGGCCTAGGCTTTCTCCCCCAGTACCTCCGCCGCCGTCTCCTTCGCCGCCGACGAGCTCGTGCGAGAGGAGAGGGGGTTAGAGAGAGAAGGGAGGGGCGTGTAATGAGGTGAGCTCGGTGTACGGCGGTGCGGTTGTGTTGTTTTGGCAGGGAGAGCGCGTGTAACTGATATGTGGGGTCACGGCTCAGGAGGCGTGGGCCTTGGCGGTTGCTTTAGCTGGTGTATGACCCGGAGTGGTGGGATGGGTTTATATGGAGGGGAAGGCGGTCGATGTGTGTTGTGTGAGAGAAGGGAGAGAGGGACTCGCTTGCGTGCGTGGACTTCGTTCATGCAGTCCAAGATTCAGGCCTTTTGAGACGCCCATCACAATTACACAGACATTTTTTATCTTTAAAAAAGGAATTGCTCGAAATTGTGAGGATTATAGGACCTTTATAAAATAGTACTACTAGCGTTCAGATGTCTGATGAAAAATTTTGCTTCAAATGATTCCTCGCAACACGAAGAATCAAAAGAAATATCGAAAACTACATTTTGCAATAATCACACATATAATCAAAATAATAGCACTGGATCTCGTGAGATCCTTAGAGAAACTAATTTCTGCCGCAACAGATGATGATGTTTCATGCAATATCTAATCTGAATCCCTTTTTTAAAAGAAAACACACTAATTTGTAATTTAACTATTTGAAAGTCACAAATCGCAACATCACAATTTGTAATACATCTGCAACCTCCACAATGCAACGCTAGAAAAGCTAAATTATAACATTATAGATCACTAGTTGCAACATTCAAAATCCGCAAAGCCTTTTGAGCATCTCACCGAACTAGGATAATTCGGTCGCCTTGCCTCCTAACATCAACAACTCCATTCTTAAGGCTCTTATCGATCAAGATGCCTACACCATTCCTTCCCGAAGTTGCAAACTAAAATAATTTTAGCTATTAATCAGGAAACTAGCATAATAGGAAACAGTAGCTTCATTAAAACCATGACAATGCTACTTAGGTGAATATTTTGTTGTTTGAGAACCCCACTAGAACTACTACACTGTGCAAACTAAAGCCTATCAATGAAATATTTAAGAGCAAAAGAAAATGCATTGTACATGCAACAAACCATGTGCTCCATTTGGGGACATATGTTGATTTAAAATCTGATGGCTCAAACTTCCTCATCTTTGACTATATGTTACTAGTTAGATTTGTTGTGAAAATAAGAGAATTGTCTAAAAGTGTCACATAATCTTCAACACGGGAATACTCATGCTCTCTGTGCTGTAATGAAATGTGAATTATTGGTAAGCACACATTTCAACTCAATCATGTTAGAATGTTCAAATAAGAAAGAGCAATATCACCAAATAACAACTAATTACACTGAATTGTGCACGCGTTTGTTCATTAAATGTGGTACTATAAAACGAGTAAATTTGAGGGTTAGTTCACAAGATAGAGCAGGACCATAGCTGACTAGATCAGAGGAAAGCACTAAGGAACAATGAAGCGCAGCAACAGTCACATATTTTTTGCAAATTACACTACCTGAGAGGTTCAATTGCCAAACCAAGTTCAATTAGCAACTCCACCAGACAAAAAAAGCATCCAAAGGTAACCTCCAGTGACTTCACGACATTTCATAGCTACTAACAGCAATTCGGTGGCTACTTGATAACTTTTAACAAAATTAAGTAACTACAACTTCTTGAAGAGCACAAAGCTAACTGAAATCTGGCCATACTTGTTTGAGAAATGAGATAGGCCAGCACGGAAAATGTAGAGACAGTGCTACCAGCACGATCAGCAGAGTCCCCGGCCAGCGCAGGTCACCATTCCATCGCCGAAATTCGCGATCCTGCACAACAAAAACACCCAAATATACCTTCAAGAGGGAGGCTAAAAGAATAGGAAAATATTCCGCACGAGATCCTCAAATATCTATTGCCTAAAAGGAGCACAAACGAACATGACTATCAAAACGAGAAGAGGATGCAACCGTTAGACACAACCAAGGCAACCTACACACGCGGCTCCGCAGCAGCAGCAGCCAGCAGCGGAACGAAGCCCCAATTCCGTCCCGCTCGCTCACCCATCAATCGAGATCCCAGTATCCCCCCGAATTGAAAATGTGAAAAATCACACCGCGTCAGAAGGCATAAGCGCACGGAGGGGAAAAGTAAAAACCCCAATGGAGACAACAAACAAGAGCTCGGCTCGCTACGCAGACCGACAGAGACGAACTGCTGGGCGCAGCAAAACGCAGCCCGATGCCGGAACATCCCCTCCCGGCGAGCGCGGCGACAACCCCCAGCACGATCAGCGAAACGGCGCACCCGCCGACACCACGGAAGGAAAACCACCCCCGCGCCCAAAACCCTCTCCAGAGCAGTACGGAAGACGAAGCGAGCGAGCGAGCGAGCGACGCCAACGTGCTCACCCAGAGAAGCGACGGAGGAGCAGCTCCCCGGCAACGAGAGGGCCAGCGCGCGTCGGAGGCGTGGTTCTGCGGGGGCGGCGGAGGCGAATGCAGCGTGGAGAGCCGGAGCGAGGGGAAGAGGAAAGGAGGGGAGTGGAGGGGGTAATAATGGGGTGTGAAGAGGAAGGAAACGAGGCGACGCGGGGGGTTTGAGTTTTGAGAGTGGAGGTGGTGGTGGACCATTTTGGCGCCCGTGCGCGGGGGACCCCAATTTTTCGGCGTCGATTTCGCCATTTCGGGAACTGGGCTTTGGAAATCGGAGGACGGAAATCGGACTTTCTTTCTTTTTTAAGACCGTATCGGACTTTCTCTTTACGTAAATAACAGACATGCAGATTATTTATGTGAATTAAACGTTGAGATAAGGTCGGGATCGGTCACTATGTCACTTTATTGTAAGGTCAGTCTCAGCGGGGTTTTATAAAGAATTTTATGATATTTTTTTTTGACCGAAGTCGGGAGGGAAACCCCTACCTATTTTTTTATTTTTTTTATTCCAAACCCAATTATTCGCTCCCACCGGAAATCGAACTTGGGTCTGCTGTGTGCTACTCAGGTTCTCTAACCACTAGGCTAGAGGCCCTTTCACAGAATTTTATGATATTAAATGTGTTGTTGTGGCAAAGAAGAGAAGCCAGAATTTTATGCAATGTGAGAGAAGTTTCATCGCCACGAAACTCCTCCGGCATATTTATCTAGTTTTAGTCTAAGTAACCGTGTAGTAGAACTCTGCACTGAAATGGCCTAAGATTTTATCTCAGTTCCGATTATTAGGAAGAGCACAGTGAAATGCATTGTATTGTACTCGGTTCCAAGAATAGAAAGATGCTTAACATATGATGTTGGAAAATGAAAAATACTCCATCTTTTTCAAATTACTGTATTCACTATTAATTTTGTCTTATAATGTTCGCCTTATTAAAAAATTAAGTCTAAATATATGAAACAATAAATCATGATTGAAGTATCTTTAGTCACAAACAAAATAAACGATACTTATATAATTTTTAAATAATATAAATAGTCAAACTTTGTGAGAAGTCAAATTAGCAAATTACTATTTGAAACGAAGATAGAAATACTAAACTGGTATGTTATTTGTGGCCACGTGCTATGTAACTCAAACACTAGGTGTCATGTAGACACAACATCCACGTAAATGGTGTAAAACTAGTCTTTTGCACACGACATAATTGCAAATTGTAGCAATTAGAATTTCAAAAATAAATAATCACTTTTGGCTATATAAGAATCGTGTTCCAAATGAAACATCTCACACGTCACACCACATGTACGCAAACGCAACAAAAGCGCCGTGCGGGCCAGCCGGTCAGGAGTCGAACTCCGGGTCCTAGAACAGTAGATTGCTCACTTTTTGCTTGGCTGGTGGCCAGTACTGATTTGTGCTGGTGCTTATTTGTGCTGAGAGAAAAATATTGTTGGATGGTTAGTGCTCTGCTGAGAGAAAAATACTGCTGGCTGATGGATAAGCCAAACGAACGTGGCGAAGATTACCGCCACGCTATGAGCACGTTCGGGGAAAAAAACAGCGTAATATGTATCTCCTCCTATCCTATTTAAAATAATTTATTTCTATAGGTATGTTTCGTAGGTTTAGCTTACATCTGTTGAATGTTTTTTTTAGAAACATCGAACAACCAACCATATCAAATATGCCCTGATTCAATACACAATGTGTTCACGTCAGACCACATCTTCATTCAGTGAGAAATTCGAGTTCTATTAGGTAACCGAACAATACACTAGTATTTTGCTATACATCAACATTCACTCACATAGAGGACAAGTGGACAACTATGAGCTAAATGGCGAGTGGCGACATGGCCCTCACAGCGCAAGCGCACTCAACGATTCTTAACATCTTATACAATTATAGTCACACAGTCTAGGTGTATACTTCAGTGAAAAAGAAAAGGTAAACTAGATAGGACGTAAGCCAATGCCTTAAACCAGAGGATAAAATAAGCCCAACACGACCTCTAAGTTATAACACTAACACCTATATACATGTTTAAGAAGATGCCCAGATCAATCAAGGGCTCCTATGAATGAATGAAACGATACGTTGCTTCTAAAAGCTCTCGATTAGCTTTGGTTATTCTCAGTTTCAGGTACGGACGACCCTGATCTTCCATAGAATACCTTCGCAATGAATCCAGCAGCAGGTGTGCCCACTGATGACCGTACTCGGCCCTTTTGTCCTTTGTCGAGCCAGCAATCTGCCAGATCGTGCAGTGTCATTCCTGGACTCACTGGCTTGCCGCCGCACAGTATATCCACCTGCAAGAATAAATCCCTCTGTTGGCCCCAGATGAATATGGAACAAAATGCTAACTGTCACAAGTGCCCACAACTATATAATCAACCAACGCCAACAGTAAACATGTTTGTCAAAGCATGCTCTAATGCATTCAGTTATGCAAAGTTTGGGGATATTGCACTTATGAAACTAAATACCGCTCAGGTGCTCACAGCTTTGCTATCTTGTTATCAGTTGGGTAGTAATCAGAGGTTTTTGCCGTATGCCTGTACTGAACAAGGAACAGAAGACAATTGGATGGACACATCTTTTATTAAGAAAAACAATGGCACCGGGCAGCCCTGGGCAACATTAATTTTTTAACTTTATTAGGCTTTTGTAGATGTTTCGCATTGCAACAGAATGACAAGAAACTCACCAAACTTAAACCAGCGTCAAGGAAACAATATTTGAAATAAGATAGGTTGAGTTTTTTCCAGGATCATTCAGACATCATCATGAAATATAAAACAACATGCATTGCTGTTTTAAGAAAAAAATGGATCCTACTAGGCGTAACTAATTGCATTAATTATCACTAGGAGAGGTAAAGAAAAACCTCAGCTTCACTTGAAAGATTAAGTTTCTGCACGAGGTACTTCTGTATGAAGGAAGCAGGCAAATCTACATCCCTAGGACAGAGTAATAATAACATCTCGAGTTAGTGCAGAGAGGCATATAGTAGTTGTTGACACAAAAGTGCGCAAATTTGATCATCAACAGTAGTGTTTTGAGCAATAAAGCACCAGGGGAAAACTCACTTGATCCTCAAAAATTTTGATGGTACCTGCGGCAGAGGAGGCTGACCTTTCCTGAAATGATTGTAAGCTCAGCAACATGATTTCTGATATTCCTTTTAAAAAAGGATAAATGAAACTTCTTAAGACCAAGTCTAGTTTCTTACTGGTCAAAAGCAGCAACAAGGTAGAACCATAATGCCTGCAACTTCCTCTTCTTGTTAGGCAGCTTTGGCTTTATCTTTTTCTGTTTTCCCTTTAAAATCAACAGTTTCTTGCTTCCAGTTCTCTTCTCCAGTTTTCCACGTTTTGTAATCTGTTTTTTAGTCTTTGCTTGACTGGTAGAAGTTCCATCAACTGGGTCATCGGATTTATTTTCAGTTGTCTTTACATCTTCAGATTTAGATCTAAGAGACCTTTTATTTTTTGCAGCTTTAAATTGAGGACCTAAAGGTTTCCACCCCCCAACTTTCTTTGTGATATTACTGCCCCGCATTTTTGAGTTCTACATAAATGGCATAAGTAGCAGTAAATAAGAATTAATCACAAAAAAAAAATTATGAATTTAAATCAAATATATGAAACATAAGACAACATACGGTTAAGACATGGACAAGACTTCTCTATACCAAATAGTGCAGTCGCATATAATGCATGATCACATTCAAGTTCCATGCAACCTCATCACATATAACAAGATACATGGGAAATTATCAATGTTTGAGATAAAAAAAGAAAAAAGAATGAAAATGTGCCTTCCTTAAAGTCCCAAGCCATAACACATACAGGAACTCTTAGTCTCACCAAGATCGGTTCAAAATGTTGGATCAATTGATATGTATTAGCTTATTGTAGTCACATGCTACTCCATGTATGCGCAAACAAAACAACGGAAACATGGGAGAAGAGTGAGTTATGTGACAAATTACAAATACACATATCGGTGCACTAGCAGCTTTTTCAACTGTGGGATTTAGAAAACTAAAACCATAACAATTTCTTGGTACAATCATTTATTAAGGATATCCAATAAAAGTAAAGCTACATACCAAAGAGAGGTTGCGCAAGCATGAAGCTTTTGTTCTCCTTTTTGTCAAACATTTTTGCATAGACACTTGAGGAGCATGAGTTGTCAACGAAGATAAAGATCGTTCTTTCCTCTTGATAGGTGATGTGATTTCTGCGGCCTCAACCTTTTGCTTTTTAGGAAATACCTTTGACCTTACATATTGTAGGCTATGATCAATTCTGTACAGAAAATTAGTTAACATGGGCCATAAGCTATAAAATCAAACAAGTAACCTTCAAGAAAAATATCATAAGAAAAGTAAAACTAGCTTTTAAACTAAAAAGGGGATGATTTATTGGAGTTAAAATTAACTGGCCAATCTAGCCACTCCAGATATTACATTATAATAAAAAAAAAGCATACCCACAATATTGTGATCGGAGGAACTACAAAACTAGATAATCAAGTAAGCCACAAAACATACATATAGCATGTTATGGCTATCCAGTAGCCAAGGTTGTACAAAAGGAGGTTACAAGGAATTGTAAAATGAAATCATGCAATAAAAATACAGCCAAATGATGACCCAACATGGCATGGTGTTGCATGCAAGAAAATGTCAAAAGCCAGGGTGGCACATGCCACTGTAGATCCCTAAAGTCTACCTCACTTCTGAATACCAAACATGGGATGTGTTGGAAAAGATATTCTCCCATATCTGGTGCATATGTGTTCCCAATGTTGCACGTTCGCACTAGCTTACATGCATCAACACTGATGCCATAACTCAAAAGAGTAAATTTGCAGTGTTAGAAAATGAATAATGTCTTAAGTTTGTTAAAAGCTAAAGTAATGCAATAGTATAGATTATAGAATGAAATGAATGCAATATTTGAAAAAAAAATAGAAACAAACCTGAGTTTCTCCAATGGAGCACAGCCCAAATCAATGCCACAAATAGGGCAGTAGCAGACCTCCTTATTTATGAACTCTTGCATTATGCACTTCCTGCAAACTGATTAAAAATATTTATAAAATTAATGTCAGAGGCTCAAACACAATTATGGTTATGGAGAAACACTAGTAAAATTAATTGCAGAGGCACAGAGGCACACTGGTGAAGTACTACCCCCCCCCCCAAGGAGCATAACATATTTCTTCTCAAGATGGCGAGGCATCTCAGAATCTCCAGAACAGGATAAATGAAAAAAAAAGCATTTGTGCCCATATAAAACCTTATAATTCACACATATGTCTCAAGTGCACATTATCCTAGAAGGCCAACTTTACAAAGACACTGGAACACTCACCAAAGCCTCTAAAGGAACATGTTGTCCCTCGCTTCCCTTTCCCTATGAGCTAAACATCTACTGGTTTCATATGGCCAGCATAAAAGATTACTATCTAAGCTTTTAACTAGGGTGCGCTATATTAGCTTTTAACTGGGTTGCGCACTACAAGATCATCAAACCCACTTGGCAACGCTCCGAGAACAAAGTTACCAGAGTAGTTAGACACAAATAATTTTGCTTTTCATGCAATGTGACATGCGTCAAATCCTAACTCTAACACAAAAAGGCTTCCAACAAATCTTGCCATATTAAGGACCAATCTAGAAACATATGGCCTGCAAAGTCGAAACGCCCCTTCACCAAGTTAATGCAAGCCTCCCATCACCACAGAGCCCCGATAAACAACTTTAAGTAATTCCCTTGTCGTCATGAATAAGAAACATTTAATTGAACATTAAAGTTAACACATCCTCTCGGTAAAAGCAGAGGCCATGTGATTTCTCATGAATCATGGCGCACATAGGCCCAACCTGGCACTGATCATGCAATCGATCGCTCATATAACCTCAAATCCCTAGTAAGAACAGAGCAAAAGAGCCAACCCTTCCTCTTTTTCCCATAACATATGACTATCTGAGCGTAGCCTCTCCAGGACGAACTTTTACGGAGTACTTGAATTTCACACACCAAAAGGGCACAAACCACATAAAAAATGGCACATGCAATTCTCAACGCTTGGACCGCCCCAAGCTACGACCTTTCCGGCATCACCGCAACCACACGAAATCACCGGGGGGAATTCAAATCTGACGCGCGGGACGATCGACGCTGCCAGCTCCCACGTTTCACGGCGCAACCCCCCGCAAAAGGGGGTTTTGAGCCACAGAACCAACACCAACCCAAGCAGACATATGCACGGAAGTTACTGAAAAGGTTGGCGGAGCGGCGAGTACTCACAGGTGTGGAGGCACTCGGTGATGGTGGCGGCGTCGCGGAGGAGGCGGCCGCAGAGCGGGCACGTGAGGCACGCCGCGAGCACCGACCGCTTCAGCCTCACCACGTCCCCGGCTCCTCCCGCACCAGGCGCCGCGGCGGCGTCCGCTGGCGCCTCGCAGGCGAGCACGGCGCTCTCCATGCCGCCGGCCGGAGAGGCCGAGCACGAGGCGACGCAGCGACGGCTTCGGGGCTTCCCTTCCCGGCCTCCCTCCCGGCTCTTCCTCGCGTCCGCGCTCGCAGTCGCAGCTCCGATTTCCTCGGCCGCGACAGCGACAGGGCGCCGTGCGCTTTGGGGGGTTGGGTGGGGACGGGCAGAGCAGAACCGATGCGAGAGTGACAGACAGCGCGTAGCGGTTAACTGGGGTTGGTTTCTTTCAGTCGGAAAATAATTAATTTTTTTAGAATTGGAAAATAATTAAATGGCCCAGATCTCTTGGCGAAACTGTTCGATGTTGTCGGCCCTTTTGTTTACGGCCCATAACAGAGCGCCGATCGTGTGAGCCGGGTAGAAATCGGCCCACTGTGTTTCTCGAAAAAAGAAATCGGCCCACTGACCACTGCCGCCCAGGATTGCTTTGTTTTTTAGTAATAACAAAAAATCCAAACTTTTTTTTTGGGCAGTTTCCCGTCGAATCGAAGTCGAGCTCCATTCCTGACTCGTTCCTAATTCCCATCTTGTCCACAAGTTCCCTCTGATCTCAAACCAGCAAGGCGGAGTTAGCAACACCGTTCGTTCTAGCCCTCCACCGGACCGTCAGCCATGGCTGCGGCCCGGCGTTCCGCTCCATCTACGTGCTGAGCGACCAACACTCACTGGCGATCCAGGGAAAGGGTGGATTCCGATCGACTGCGCAAGCAATAAGGCCTACGGATGCGGTGAGCACGGCCATATAATTTGGTCCAAAGGCTTCACGCTCTACGCGTGCATCGGCGACGCCCCGCTCCGGCCTCAACTCCTACCTTGCCATCCGCATCAGCGACGAGGCTCTCCGATCCGGCGGTTCGACACGGAGCTCGAGCTCGAGCTCGGCTGCCCCCGCAAGAAGGACACGCTAGCTCGTTCGTCCACCACCAGATGACGGGCGTCGTCGTCGTCCGGATGACGGCCAGCGATCGAGCGGGGCCTGCCTCACCGGCATCGCCCTGCTCTTCTCCCGCGACGTCCGCGCCTACTACCTCGTCTACGACCACGCCGGCGCGGCGCTCTCCATGGTCAAGGGCCCGCCAGATCCGATCCTCTGCTCCGTCGCAGTCTCGCGCATACAGAGTCGAACGGCGGAGGCGACGACTTGAAACCAGGTTTGCTCGTTTCTGTCATTGTGTGTGTGATCGGCTTCGTCGTGTATGCGGTGCGGAGACTCGATTAGCTCCGGAGTTCATCAGGGGCTACGAAACGTTCTTCGCCCAGGCCCTTTGCCAGCGGCGGCCTTCTTCGCCCGGGCCTTTGCCGCCGATGTGTGTTTGCCACGCTAGAGATTAATTGCACTTTATTACCTCTTCCATGGAATACAAGAAGTCGTTTAGTATTAGTGACAGTAAATAAGGTCATTAACTAGTAATAAGTAATAAAACATTAAGCTTCTTTAATTTGTTGTTGTTGACGCAAATCTCGGTCAACACACGAGAGAGCGCTTGACGCGCGGGTCGCGAACAGGCCGAATAGCAGCAAAACCGCATAAAGCGGTCAGACCGGTTCAGAGAAGCGGTCAGACCGGTTTCAAGGCACAAAGCGGTCAGACCGGTTCAGCAAAGCGGTCAGACCGGTTTCCTAGGGTTTTGCTAGAATCGACTGTTCGTGGGGATAACTACCAAGCTTACGTGCTGGAGAACGACTAGGTTTACGAGCAAACCAGTAAAGAGATAAACAACGCACTTACGTGGCGAAGAACGACTAGTTTACGAGCAAACTAGCAAAGGCCGTCGAAGCTCTCGCCCGGGAGGGACCCCGTCAGGGCGTGGACGTCGCCGGCGTGCCCTAGGTCGACCAGCAAGCCTTAGGACGTCATCTATGACCGTGGAGATCAGAGGATGAAAAGCATGAAGGTTGGAAGAGATTAGGTTTGAAGGAAAAAGTAAAGGTAATGTTTGATTCGATTGGATGTATCTCTCAATCGGCCATGACCCTTTATATTTATAGGGTGGGGAAGTCGTACCCCTTTAGGTCGGTTTACAATATGGGACAAAACTCAGAATCCTAAACCTACTCGAATTACAGATCCAAAGTCTGACCGGTTGGGAAAGGTCAGACCGGTTTCCCTCGGTCCGTGCCACTTTTGGGTGTCAACACATGCCCCCCTGTTTCTTGGTAAAGCTTGCGTAGCAAGAAACATCAAGCCAAAAATTGCACTGAAACAATGATAAGCACCCGTACATTAGTCACATCTTGTCTCTAATGATGAAGAAATCCAATTGTCCACATATAGACATCTATCAAGATATGCATTTAATGAACCATTATAACATTGGCATACCTTTGACACTTGTTGTACCACCAGGAGCGTATCACCAAAAACTTCAACATGCTTTATTCCCATATCTTGCAATAATTCTAAACCGAATTGAAGAGCTTCATATTCAACTTGATTATTGATACACTTTTCTTCCAATCGGTTTGAAAACTCAAAGATGGCACCACTTGGAGAGACCAAAACAGCACCAATTCCTTGAAAACTCTTTTCAAGTCGATCCAATAAGAACACCAAATCCATTAAGGAAAAAAATGCTCGTTCTATTAATCCTGGGACAAACCGGTCTAACCGGCTTGGGAAACCGGTCTGACCGGTTTCGCCTGATCAGCTGATCGACTCTCCCTTGATGAATTATTTTGCCCCCCGGGCATTAAAATAATTAGGCGATATCTTATCAGGAATTTAACACTTTAGGACGATGATCAAAGACATTCATCGGCCATATATGTTGCCAAGGATGACACAAATTATCATCCACAGTAAATTCATCCATAAGAACATGGGCGTATATGATATTTGTGAACCAAATAGACGATGCATTGACCAATAATTTTGATGATTTGGTGCAAACCTTATATTTGAAGATCGTTCCTTGGCTCTTCTATTCTTCTTTACTTGCATTGCAACTTCTGTGGAAACATCGTCTTCATCTTGAGTTTGAATGCTTCCTTTAGGAACCCACGCCATGCCTGACAGCAATGCTTTCTTCTTGATTTTAGGCGCCTTCAACTCATTTTGTTCAAATCTGACACTTGGAGGATTAATGTTTGATTCCTCTTCTCCTTTGCCTTTAGTAGCCGAAGTAGTTTCCATATGAATCAGCTTTTCAGTAGATGAATTCAGATCTGAACTTTTACCTTTGCGGCCATCCTTTTTCACTACATAAATCTGCTTGACAACCTTTTTCTTATTTTGAAGTAAACTGAATTCCTTTCTTTGTCAATTCCATTTTTCAGAATTATGTTTAGGAGGTGATCTTGATGATTTAGCTCCATTTGACCGATTAGCATGCTTGGCCTCATTTTCTTTTTGATATTTAGCCAGAAGTTCATCAAAAGTGAGCTTCGGCCTTTTACTATTGTGCTTAACACGGTCTTTACCTCCATTCATCTTAGGACGCTCTGATTTTAATATTTTTTGGCGTCCTTGGTCAGAACTGGTCTGACCGGTTTGCACAACCGGTCTGACCGCTTTGGAACCGGTCTGACCGGTTAAGCAAACCGGTGTGACCGGTTTGGCCAGCACAGCAGGAGCAACCGGTTCTTGTTCCGATTGTGAAGAAATTGTTTGCCCCCCAGTGTTTTTCGAATTAAGCTCATCGTCCTCTAACATGTTTTCAACTTGGACGATCTCTTCTATACCACTTGAGGGCTTAGAATCTTCCTCTTTGGCAATTAAACTTGGATCTTTAGACAAATCGGTCAATGCTAACCGATTTAATGATCCTTTGGCATCAAAACCAATTGTAGACAATTGGTTATCCTCTTGTGTTTGAGAAAATCTCAATCGTCCGATATTAATGGCCGATTGAATAAATTGGCGAAACATATTGCAATCACTTGTATTATGATCAAAACAATTATGCCACTTGCAATACTTTCGCTGTTCTAATTCAAGAGGTGATGGAATAACTTTGTGATCAGATAGCTTAATAAGATTGTTCTCTAGTAAAATATCAAATAGATCATCACACAAAGTTACATCAAAAGTATATTTTATTCTCTTTAACCGATGCTTTTGTGGAGAAGGTTTTAAGCCCAAGCAAACGAATGGTTCAAATTTTTCATTAACCCATTCGGCTATGCTTCTTTGTGTCCTTCTCACATCCGATGCTTTAGAGTTCATCACTACATCATTATCGGATTTCACAATGCTTTTCGGTTTTGGTTTCTTATTTTTAATCCCAGAATGACCATAAGTAAACCATTTAGAGAAAAATTTTGACAATGATGATGGAGAGATTTTAAATGTCAAAATCTTGCTATTATCGGCCTTTCTAACTTTTACATTACAATGGCCGACATAATCTGAAGGTATGACACTGCTAGCATGTAAATTACCATCCTCAATCGATCTTTTAGAAATATTCATAAAAGCATCACTAGTAGATGAATTAATTAATAATGCATGATCTGATTGGGAATTACTTGCAAAGCATACCTTGCTGAAATTTTTGGAGAGGCGTGGAACCTTGATGTAGATGGTGTCGTATTTCTCCTGATGGCAGCCAACATCAGCTTGGTGTCGTATTTCTCCTGATGACAGCCAACAGCAGCCATTGTCCGAAGAAACCGGTCTGACCGGTTTAAGCAACCGATCTGACCGCTTTGGACAAACCGGTCTGACCGATTTAAACCGGTCTGACCGCTTTGTAACCGGTCTGACCGGATTGTAAAATCGGTCAGACCGGTTTTCCCAGGTTCGCTGGAAATTACCAAGTCACGATATGTGAATGTCTCCTCTTTGCCTCCAACGCCATGGTCTTCATCATTTTGGTTGGATGAACTTTTTCCAGCCGAGAGTTGGCATTTATTGATAATAAAATAATCGCTAGACAAATGCACAACTTCATTTGGGATTTCCAGCATAGCTGTCTTCTTACTACTGACAAGGTTTTGTACAACAAAGCTTGTTTCTTTTGTTTGAACAGATCCAGATCGTTCGGTTGTTGTAATTACCGAACTATTAATCAAATCTGAATCGTTCTTCTTCTTAGCATCAATCGATGATGTAACCGGCTTTAGTTAATATAAAAAAGAGAAGAACATATATCGTAGGATTTGATAAAGATTTAATGGTCTATATTATTCCGTCAGCCGCCACCCCTCCTCGACGAGAACTATCCAATGGTGAAGTCTAATTAGCATTTTGACACTTCTACCAAAACGGGTCTGACCGGTTTGTGCACACCGGTCAGACCGGTTTGCACTGCCGTGCCACTTTTGGGTGTCAACAATGTATGACAGGCTCAACAGGTACAGTAGTTGTTTGTTCAGAATTCAGTACAACTGATCTCACCAACTGGATAATTCTGAAAGCATGCACAGATGAAACCAGGTTGTACTCACCCTAGAAGATCGATCATGACACGCAGTGCCAACTGAATATGATCTTGCTGAATTCTCATTAATTCGGCTATAAGTATTGGAAACATTTGGAACCGAAATATGAGTATTAGTATTCGTATATGATACTGATTTTATACATTCATCTTCCACTCTAGCATATAATGGTTGAGAATAATTGGCCGGATATCTGAAATCAGTATGGCCAATTTTCTCATTCATCGGCGTGCTTTGAATCAAATATTCTGAATTTATTGTCGATGAATAAGTATATGAAACATCTTGTCGAACAGTATTAAAATCATTAGCACATGGTGTCTCATAAAGATTGGCCCAACTCATGTTAGTTTGGCCTTGATAGATGTTCATCGGTATGTGAACTTGTTCTGCAGCCGATGTGTTAGGATAATGTTGTATGTTGCTAGTAGCATTAAAATTTAAAGCATGCATATTATTTGGCAATGGCTCTAGTTTATAAAATTCAGGTTTATTATAGTTTACATAAGAAACTCCATCTGAACAATTACTAGCCGATGCAATATGCCTACTAGTATTTTTTGATATTTAGCCAGAAGTTCATCAAAAGTGA
>OAMR01000099.1:1709990-1730225 GCA_900205405.1 Echinochloa crus-galli | reverse complement strand
CGATTGCTAGTCACAATCTGTCTCTTATACACATCTTTAATACTGTTTAATGGTTACTTTCATTAATTAAATAATGTGGGATACAACTGGGATTCATTTAAAGTAGTAATTATGATTAAAATGAACCAACTAAAAGTGCTAACGCAGTAAGCCAGTGTCAAGCCTCCTTTGCCTCATCCCCCGTGCTGTACTTGCTAAGTAACTCTGTTACTTACCCTTGTTGCTTTTATCATTTTTGGGCAAAATCCCGGACGGGTAACAGATTGGAGTCAGGCTGACTACGAGGTGGAGTTCCCCGAGGACTTGCCGTACTTCTGAGTTGGCGTTCTCCCAGTCAGAGTCCCTGAGGGATTGCGGCTGCACTAGATTGATGTATTAGACTTCCGCTTTCCATGTATTTCATTTTTAAAGCACTCTGATGTATCCGGTACGATTTGTTGAGAATAATACAGTATTGCACTCTGATTTTACTATACTTGTTTGCTATATGTGTCTGTGGACATCCTGGGCACACACATGGCCACATTCGGGTTTCTGCGAAAATCCGGGTGTGACATAGGATAATATTGTGCGCGCTGACTGTAGGAACGCAGCCTAGATAGTACGGCGGAGAAATTACTAGGAGACCCCCATGCTTTAAAAATTTTAAAAATCTAACAGTCGAGTCTTGCGTGAATTTATGTTTACATAAGAAACTCCATCTGAACAATTACTAGCCGATGCAATATGCCTACTAGTATCATATCTAGCAACATCAACATGAGAATTTGTGGTACGAGCAAAATAATCATCAGAAACATATGATGTGCTTGCATGCTGTACCTCAGGCATGGCGTAGTAATATTGCTGCGGTGCATATGAATAACCCGCCATAATATGTCTTGATGCTTCCAATCTTGTGATAAATCCAGATATTCAAGATAATCCAAGCAATCAATGACCAAGAAAGATTGTACGTAAAACGACAATTTCAGACAATTAACAGATCTAGGGTCTCCTTAACATAAACCATTGATTGACAGAAATACTCATATCTGAACTCTGAACATTGGGTAGTCATTAGTTCATGCTAACATATGGAATGCGAGACCCAGTGTGTAGTGGTACATGCTAGCATCACATGCATTTCTATGTCTGATATTTTATTTGAACATGTGGTTTGAGTCATTTAGATTTCTGCTGCGCATGCTTGTGTGTAAAATGAAGTTAAAGAGGTGACACATTAACTTTGAATATGCTTCCTGAAGACCAAATGTTGTTTAATTTATTGATTATAATTCAGGTAGCTAAAAATACATACTTTTTACAATATGTGTTGACGCTTTTTCCGGCCAACACACACGAATGCGCTAGATGCGCGGGTCGCGAACGGACCAAACGGCAGGACGCCGCCCAAACTGGTTAGACCGGTCTAGAAATCCGGTCAGACCAGTTTTAGGGTTTTGCCCAGATCGGTCGTTAGAGAGGGATAACTACCACGCTTACGTGATGGCGGATGGCAATGTTTACGAGCAAACCAATAAAGAGATAACTAACGCACTTACGTGGCGAAGAACGACTAGTTTACGAGCAAACTAGCAAAGGCCGTCGAAGCTCTCGCCCGGGAGGGACCCCGTCAGGGCGTGGACGTCGCCGGCGTGCCCTAGGTCGACCAGCGAGCGTTAGGACGTCATCTCTGGTCGTGGAGATCAGCGGATGAGAAGCATAGAGGTTGGAAGAGATTAGGGTTTGAAGGAAAAGGTAAGGGTAATATTTGATTCGATTGGATATATCTCTCAATCGGCCATGACCCTTTATATTTATAGGGTGGGGAAGTCGTACCCCTTTAGGTCGGTTTACAATATGGGACAAAACTCAGAATCCTAAACCTACTCGAATTACAGAACCACACCGGTCTGACCGGTTGGGAAAACCGGTCAGACCGGTTTCCCTCGGTCCGTGCCACTTTTGGGTGTCAACAGTTGTGTTGAAGGGAACAAGTCTTGTCTAGGACTCTATATATTACGGCATCCATCCTGTACCATTCTCCTTTCTGAGAGATGCATGCAGATAACTACATTGCTACTCGACTTCTCTCTCCCCACCTTACATAGTTTCGGAAATCCCCATGGATTTCGGGTGCTTTCAGCCTGACACAGGGATCTGTAATTACTTGCCATTTGATTCTTACATGCAGCAGAATGGTCACTATGAGCTCCATCCTGTTGATCATCCATTTGAAGCTGTTGGGGACTATATATCTGCTAGCTCTATGGTGCCCTCTACAACCTTCAACGACCTTGGACACCAATACTTAGCAGAAAGGGAAATCAAGAAGTCCATCTTCGGCCATACTTCATCGATCGGTCATAGAGTTGGATCTCATCTGCCTCTACTGACTCCCAAAACTGAGGTTTCTCATCTTATAGAAAGTGGCGCCCTTGGATCATACAAGGCTTATGAGATGAATGGCAGGTTTGCGCCAAGAAAGAAGGCCTCTAGTAGTTCGTTGAAGAAAGCCAATGTTGTCAAAGGGCAATGGACTCCAGAGGAGGATAGGTAAAATATACGACACTTACATTTTCATCCTCCTAAAATAGAAGCTATCTACTGTATGTCATGACTCTCTCATGTATCAATCAATTCATTCTTGTAAATTTTAACAGGAAGTTGGTAAAATTAGTGGAACAATTTGGGCTGAGGAAGTGGTCTTACATAGCACAGATGCTGCCAGGAAGAGTGGGAAAGCAATGCAGAGAAAGATGGCACAACCATTTGAGGCCAAACATCAAGGTACACCTCTACCTTCAGTTCAAAGTTTTTTTTATTCTCAGTGTTCTTATCAGTTTTACTAGTATTTTTCCAGTGCTTAACATTTATTTATTTACTTTGGCCTACTTCTATGAAATTTTGACCTCAGCACATTCAGTAATATTTGGTAAAGGTCATAGGTCAAACATGCAATGCATTAGGGGTGCATTAAATGCTAGGAGTTACTAGTCAACCTTACTAATTTTTGGTTGCGTATTAGATAATTGGGTGCCTGAGGGGAGAGATAAATGCTAGAGCGGTAGGGACAGAAGAGACATGTTTTTGGATTTTTTGTCATACACATTCAAATCAGCAGTTAACTGTCTCTTAGCCTATAATTCAACTTAAACTGCACTGTTCTTTAATTTGGGAGCATTGGTTGTATGTATTTTTATTGGTACAGTAGTAAAAGCTGAAGGAAAATTCCTTTTAGCTTCACATGGGGAATCCAAATATGTAAGAAGTTTGAAGCTGAATGAAAGCTATTCACAACAATGAGGAAAACAAAAAATAAACTATTGGAGTTAGTTAATCACCATTAGAAATTTGTATAATTTAAAAAGAGAAGGGAATAACACAATAAACTAAGTGCCAAAAATGTCCATTCAGGTTTTTACAGTTTGAGGTATTTTATGATATATAAAATAAGTTCATGGTGCCATAATATTATCTCAATAATACCATTCATGCAAGGATTAACCTCCTATTTATGAAACCTCAAATGCAGAAAGACATTTGGAGTGATGAGGAAGATATAGTACTGATTGAAGCACACAAGGAAGTGGGCAACAAATGGGCGGAGATAGCTAAGCGCCTACCTGGTAGAACAGAGAACTCCATAAAGAATCACTGGAATGCAACGAAAAGAAGGCAGTTTGCACGGAGGCGTAGCCGTACTAGCTCCAAGGGCCCCAAGACAGGCACCCTTCTGCAAAACTACATCAAAGGCCTTGGAATTGGCCCAAGCAAGGGCGTTGCACCTGTCGCTCAGCCTAAATTGTCGCCGTCTTCATCTGCAACAACTCCTACAGCAGACTCAGCAAACATGGTTGATGAGAGGCTAGAACAACACAGCCCGTCCGACATACTGAATTCCCAAGGGATTCTGAGCATGCACGAGTACAATTATTGCAGCGAAACTCAGTCTTGTGAAGAACTCCTAGCTCCTATCTGCGATGACTTCTCAGTTGACATGTGCGACGACGGCCTGTTCGACATGAAGGACGACACCTTCCAAGTTTACTCGGCGGACAACGACATCGACATGAACTACATCTTCAACCATCTGGATCATGCGATGATCAAGGTTGATCCTGAGATTGATATGGAGATGATGTGGGACGACGACGCCCTCGGATGTATCGAGCCAGCTGATGGACCGGCTCAATTCGAAACCGTGCATGTGAAGCAGGAAATGGACCTGGTTGAGATGATGGCGGCCACACAGAATCGCGCAGGGGATGAAGATAACTAGATAAGTAACTACACATATATATGCTGCTTATAGAAAACTGCACGACCGTAAAGATGTAACTATATACTATACGGTATTTTATAGAAAACTGCACGAGCTTTTATTTGGATTTGGATATATACGGCCGTCCTGGTGGGGATCCCTACATACAATCAGTAAATAAAGCTTCAAGTGAAGTGAAGCACTTGGTTCGCTGTTTGATGTTTATATGTTGGATGATGTGGGACGACGACGCCCTCGGATGTGTCGAGCCAGCTGATGGACCGGCTCAATTCGAAACAGTGCATGTGAAGCAGGAAATGGACCTGGTTGAGATGATGGCGGCCACACAGAATCGCGCAGGGGATGAAGATAACTAGATAAGTAACTACACATATATATGCTGCTTATAGAAAACTGCACGACCGTAAAGATGTAACTATATACTATACGGTTTTTTTATAGAAACTGCACGAGCTTTTATTTGGATTTGGATATATATGCCCGTCCTGCTGGGGATCCCTGCATACAATCAGTAAATAAAGCTTCAAGTGAAGTGAAGCACTTGGTTCGCTGTTTGATGTTTATATGTTGGATGATGTGGGACGACGACGCCCTCGGATGTGTCGAGCCAGCTGATGGACCGGCTCAATTCGAAACAGTGCATGTGAAGCAGGAAATGGACCTGGTTGAGATGATGGCGGCCACACAGAATCGCGCAGGGGATGAAGATAACTAGATAAGTAACTACACATATATATGCTGCTTATAGAAAACTGCACGACCGTAAAGATGTAACTATATACTATACGGTTTTTTTATAGAAACTGCACGAGCTTTTATTTGGATTTGGATATATATGCCCGTCCTGCTGGGGATCCCTGCATACAATCAGTAAATAAAGCTTCAAGTGAAGTGAAGCACTTGGTTCGCTGTTTGATGTTTATATGTTGGATGATGTGGGACGACGACGCCCTCGGATGTGTCGAGCCAGCTGATGGACCGGCTCAATTCGAAACAGTGCATGTGAAGCAGGAAATGGACCTGGTTGAGATGATGGCGGCCACACAGAATCGCGCAGGGGATGAAGATAACTAGATAAGTAACTACACATATATATGCTGCTTATAGAAAACTGCACGACCGTAAAGATGTAACTATATACTATACGGTTTTTTTATAGAAACTGCACGAGCTTTTATTTGGATTTGGATATATATGCCCGTCCTGCTGGGGATCCCTGCATACAATCAGTAAATAAAGCTTCAAGTGAAGTGAAGCACTTGGTTCGCTGTTTGATGTTTATATGTTGGATGATGTGGGACGACGACGCCCTCGGATGTGTCGAGCCAGCTGATGGACCGGCTCAATTCGAAACAGTGCATGTGAAGCAGGAAATGGACCTGGTTGAGATGATGGCGGCCACACAGAATCGCGCAGGGGATGAAGATAACTAGATAAGTAACTACACATATATATGCTGCTTATAGAAAACTGCACGACCGTAAAGATGTAACTATATACTATACGGTTTTTTTATAGAAACTGCACGAGCTTTTATTTGGATTTGGATATATATGCCCGTCCTGCTGGGGATCCCTGCATACAATCAGTAAATAAAGCTTCAAGTGAAGTGAAGCACTTGGTTCGCTGTTTGATGTTTATATGTTGGATGATGTGGGACGACGACGCCCTCGGATGTGTCGAGCCAGCTGATGGACCGGCTCAATTCGAAACAGTGCATGTGAAGCAGGAAATGGACCTGGTTGAGATGATGGCGGCCACACAGAATCGCGCAGGGGATGAAGATAACTAGATAAGTAACTTGCTCTATTCATTTGATAAAACAAATAAATTTATCAAATTTGTGATACATTTATATAGATTGCGAAATTTGTGATATCGTTTACCGAAAATTTCCGACCGTTCCCGACCGTTTTCATCCCCAGTCACAGGGAATCTCCCCCGACTTGGGCCCCGCCACCAGAGCCCCACCTGTCGGCCGGGCCCTGGGCACACAACCCCCGGCGCCCCACGGCCCGCCCTCCCGTGTCCACCTGGCCCCACCTGCCATTGCCAGCGACGTGTCTCCTCGCTAATGCTAGGCTGCTAGTGCTAGCTGCCCCTGCTTGAAGGGGGCTTTGCACTAGTGCACGCAACTGCTAGCTGCTAGCTAACCAACCGCCTCTATATATGCGAGCCTCCAAGCCACGCAACCGGACGAGATCGACGACGAGCAGTGCAAGCCAAGCATTCATTCTCTCACGCCAATAACTCTTCTTCGCATAATCAATCCGCCGGAGCAGCCCAGGCCAGCTGCCAGCCCAGGCCCGTCCGTCAGGTGCACGTACGCGGCCGCGGTGGTGCGCTGGTGGCCGACGCGCGCCACGCGTGTACTAGTACTACTACGCCCTCGTCCCGTGGCCGGCCCGGTGGTGGTGTGGTGGGTGTGGGTGCGCGTACGTGATTGCTCGATCGGGGGCAAGCCGGCAGGGGGAGTAAAGAGGGGCAGGTGCGGCGTAGGCAAACGCACGTACACGACACGGGCACACGGCCCCCCGCCCAGCTGCGGCTGCGTGACCCGCGCGCGCGGGGGGGCTCCCAACCTGGCGGTGGTGGCGGCTTGCAATTTTGCGGCCAGCCGTTCTGCAGCGGGTGGACTTTGCTGGCGATGCGTGACGACCAACGCTCGATCAGGTGCGTTTGCCTGCCCGGCCGGACGCATCGGGGGCCGGCCTCGGGCACGGACATGTCTGCCAATCTGCGCCGTGCCTCGCTCCATGGTCCATGCCGTATCGCTCTGGACGTTACATTATTTCAATCCAATGCAATTCTCAGTTAGCTAGCTAGGTCGAGGCTTCTTCGATTATTCGTTATTATTTTTTTTGCTGGAGAAATCAGATCGAAGCTTCTTTCGCAAGTTGGAGAATCGTCGGCACTATTCAGCAATAACTTAACATCGATCATCTGGCCGGCGATGCCACCTCCGGATACTACGACGACGACGCCATGATCGAACGAACTCGATCGAACCCTCTATCTCTCTCTCTCCAAGTTGCACGACGAACTGAACTACCGCATCGCAAGTTGCCCCGGCAGCACGCCGCATTATTGTTCCGGGCGGCGGGGCAACTCGGCACAATAATCTCTCCACAACTCCGTGCCGGCAGGAAACTAGGAGAGGCCCTCTCGATCGACCGTGCGTGATGGACAGATCGCACGCACCCCTCAACTCTCGCATCCACTGATACAGCAGCTATAGATTCATGCAAGGATTAACCTCCTATTTATGAAACCTCAAATGCAGAAAGACATTTGGAGTGATGAGGAAGACATAGTTCTGATAGAAGCACACAAGGAAGTGGGCAACAAATGGGCGGAGATAGCTAAGCGCCTACCTGGTAGAACAGAGAACTCCATAAAGAATCACTGGAATGCAACAAAAAGAAGGCAGTTTGCCCGGAGGCGTAGCCGTACTAGCTCCAAGGGACCCAAGACAGGTACCCTTCTGCAAAACTACATCAAAGGCCTTGGAATTGGCCCAAGCAAGGGCGTTGCACCTGTCGCTCAGCCTAAATTGTCGCCGTCTTCATCTGCAACAACTCCTACAGCAGACTCAGCAAACATGGTTGATGAGAGGCTAGAACAACACAGCCCGTCCGACATACTGAATTCCCAAGGGATTCTGAGCATGCACGAGTACAATTATTGCAGCGAAACTCAGTCTTGTGAAGAACTCCTAGCTCCTATCTGCGATGACTTCTCAGTTGACATGTGCGACGACGGCCTGTTCGACATGAAGGACGACACCTTCCAAGTTTACTCGGCGGACAACGACATCGACATGAACTACATCTTCAACCATCTGGATCATGCGATGATCAAGGTTGATCCTGAGATTGATATGGAGATGATGTGGGACGACGACGCCCTCGGATGTATCGAGCCAGCTGATGGACCGGCTCAATTCGAAACCGTGCATGTGAAGCAGGAAATGGACCTGGTTGAGATGATGGCGGCCACACAGAATCGCGCAGGGGATGAAGATAACTAGATAAGTAACTACACATATATATGCTGCTTATAGAAAACTGCACGACCGTAAAGATGTAACTATATACTATACGGTATTTTATAGAAAACTGCACGAGCTTTTATTTGGATTTGGATATATATGCCCGTCCTGCTGGGGATCCCTGCATACAATCAGTAAATAAAGCTTCAAGTGAAGTGAAGCACTTGGTTCGCTGTTTGATGTTTATATGTTGCAGTTTAACGTGCTTAATTGTATTCTTCTTTTCTTGCTGCTCTTACTGTGTATTCTTGCTGCTCTTACTGTATTTTTGTTTGGCTGCCTTTGTTGTTCTTTGATCGGGACCAAATAAAGGTGAAGATTCAGCTGCATCAATCTAGCTGTTTCTTTTTTTTAAACGAACATCTGTCTAGCTGTTTCACAACTAAACGTTCATCGATGTTTTACCCATGTATCGGTCCTGCTACTGTGATCTGAGCACTAGACACGAAGTTTTAGCGTCGCGTCTGCTTATATATGGCATTGCATGAAGGACGACGCACGAGAGTACGAGATCGCCAATGCAAGTTTCAGAGAGAGAGAGAGAGAGAGAGAGAGAGAGAGAGGGAGAGAGAGCAGCCCGCCAGGCCAGCTGCCAGCCCAGGCCCGTCAGGTGCACGGCTAATCAAACGAGGAGAGAAATCCGCCCGCCGGAGCAGAGAGGCCAGCCGCGCCAGAGGCCCGTAGCAACGCGCCGAGCTCGCGGAATGAACCAGCCTGCGGACGTACTACGCGAAGGCGACGTACGACGCACGCGCACCTCGTACTCGTAGCTCGGCAGGACGCATGCGCTCTCTCGAAGCGGGGCACACGGCACGGCGCGCACGCACGCCCACGCCGGCCGGTGGGGCGCGGGAGATCCAGATCGGAGCCCATCATCCGGCAGCCCGCGCGGCACGTACGCGGCCGCGGTGGTGCGCTGGTGGCCGACGCGCGCCACGCGTGTGCTACTACGCCCTCGTCCTACCCGTGGCCCGGACGCCCGGTGGTGGTGGTGGGGTGGGTGCGCGTACGTGATTGCTCGGGGGCAAGCCGGCCGGCAGGGGGAGTAAAGAGGGGCAGGTGCGGCGTAGGCAAACGCACGTACACGACACGGGCACACGGCCCCCCGCCCAGCTGCGGCTGCGTGACCCGCGCGCGCGGGGGGGCTCCCAACCTGGCGGTGGTGGCGGCTTGCAATTTTGCGGCCAGCCGTTCTGCAGCGGGTGGACTTTGCTGGCGATGCGTGACGACCAACGCTCGATCAGGTGCGTTTGCCTGCCCGGCCGGACGCATCGGGGGCCGGCCTCGGGCACGGACATGTCTGCCAATCTGCGCCGTGCCTCGCTCCATGGTCCATGCCGTATCGCTCTGGACGTTACATTGTTTCAAGCCAATGCAATTCTCAGCTAGCTAGGTCGAGGCTTCTTTGATTATTATTATTATTTTGCTGGAGAAATTAGATCGAAGCTTCTTTGATTATTATTATTATTTTGCTGGAGAAATTAGATCGAGGCTTCTTTGATTATTATTATTGTATTTTGCTGGAGAAATTAGATCGAAGCTTCTTTCGCAAGTTGGAGAATCCTCGGCACTATTCAGCAATAACTTAACATCGATCATCTCTGGCGATGCCACCGGAGACGGCGACGCCATGATCGAATTGAACGAAGATGATCAAACCCTCTTATCTCTCTCTCTCCAAGTTGCACGACGAACGAACTGAACTACCGCATCGCAAGTTGCCCCGGCAGCACGCCGCATTATTGTTCCGGGCGGCGGGGCAACTCGGCACAATAATCTCTCCACAACTCCGTGCCGGCAGGAAACTAGGAGAGGCCCTCTCGATCGACCGTGCGTGATGGACAGATCGCACGCACCCCTCAACTCTCGCATCCACTGATACAGCAGCTATAGCTACTGTGCACATGCCGTGACCCACGGGCCCCGTACCGGCCGAACGAACAATCAACGTCGCCGGCAACAGCATCGCCGCCGCGCGCGACTGGGCGTCGAGACGTGCGGGCGTGCGGCAATGACAGCGAGTTCGTTCGTTCGTTCGATCGATCGGTCGTGATCGAGGACAGCCGCGCCGGCCGGGGGGACGCGAGGGATGCGTGCGTGCGCGTGCTGGGTGGCTCCTTGTCAAGAGGGGGACAGGCACCAACCGGGCAGGCGAAAAGCATGTCTGGTCCGGGTGCCGGTGCCGGTGCCGGTGCCGGTGCGCTTCATCAATACCATGCATATCGATCCCCCGGCGTGCGTGCATGGATGCGTGGTGTGTGCGCTAGCTGCCGCTGCATGATCGATATTTCTCTTTGCGTGCGTTTGCTTGCCTGGTTGCTGCATGTTCGCCGTTGGGCCATGCCAACGCCATGCACGCACGCAGGCAGGCATCCATGCATATATGCCCCATCGTCGTCGGCATCTCGTTCATCAATTCGATGCAGGATCGGAGGTCATCAGCTGGCCTGGCCGCATGGTCGATCGTTGGGCAGGCCGCGGGCATATGGGGGCGAGATACGAGGAGCGCTGCGCTGAATCTGTTCTGCGTATAGTATCGTATATGGCTGGTTGCCTGCACGGTTTATCATTGACGATCTGCCTGCTTGGTACCCGGCCGGGGATATATGCATGCATGATTTTGTTCTTCTTACCAACGTACACACAATCAGATGAGGAAGCTCAGCTCGAACGAAAATCAAATTGGCAGTGATGAGGATTTTGTTCTTCCCAGCACGTACAGTCATCAGCGCTGGCCGCCCGGCAGCCGGCTTGCATCCTGCATGACGGGCTAGTATCAGTCTGATCGATTATGCAGCAGCATGCATCCTCCAATCATTACTGCACAATACTATCATTTTAGGTCGGGCAAAATCAAATTGGCACAGTCAGACGATCAAGCTCGAAGTAGAATCAAATTGGCACTGTTTGGGATCTAAGGATTTTGTTCTCCCCAAAGCAATCACAGCTTTATGGTAAATCATATATATATGCAGCATGCATGTCGAACTAGTACGTATATCATCAATTTTGATCTAAGGATTCACTTAATATATTCGTTGTCTTCCTCGGTCGTCTTCGTTTTTTTTTTTGCGATAGCCTGTTTGAATATGAATGTAACCAATTTAATTTGTTCCAAGGAACTAATCGTTACTACAATTAATACCGCGCATTTCAGATACTTAAAAGGTTGCAGCTTTCAAGGATTGAAGACATCTCCAGGCTGGCTCTGAAGAACTCTCCTGCGGTGAGTGCCGGGAATCTACGTCGCATCGCTAGCTCGCTCTACGCGTACAACCAGTAGCCCATCCGTCGTTTACGTATATATCGGAGGACGCGCCGACGTGGCCCATGAGCTGGCGCCAGCATGCGCCCACGGGCCACGGCCCGTCCATGCATGATCCATCCAAGCGAGACCAGACTGGCCGCGCCGCGACACGTGTGAGCCCCGCACGGTGGCAGCGCCTGGCCCACCGACCTCCCGGGCCCCCGCCGCACCCACATGCGCTGCCGGCCCAAGGCAACGGCCGGGCGTCGCAAGTAGGGATGAAAACCCTAACCGTTTTCGATATTCTCGAGTTTTATCGTATTATATTGCTTATTATCGTATTATATCGCATTTTATCATATTATTCTATTCTGCTCTATTCATTTGATAAAACAAATAAATTTATCAAATTTGTGATACATTTATATAGATTGCGAAATTTGTGATATCGTTTACCGAAAATTTCCGACCGTTCCCGACCGTTTTCATCCCCAGTCACAGGGAATCTCCCCCGACTTGGGCCCCGCCACCAGAGCCCCACCTGTCGGCCGGGCCCTGGGCACACAACCCCCGGCGCCCCACGGCCCGCCCTCCCGTGTCCACCTGGCCCCACCTGCCATTGCCAGCGACGTGTCTCCTCGCTAATGCTAGGCTGCTAGTGCTAGCTGCCCCTGCTTGAAGGGGGCTTTGCACTAGTGCACGCAACTGCTAGCTGCTAGCTAACCAACCGCCTCTATATATGCGAGCCTCCAAGCCACGCAACCGGGCGAGATCGACGACGAGCAGTGCAAGCCAAGCATTCATTCTCTCACGCCAACTCTTAACTTCTTCGCATAATCGCATCTCTCTCTAGCTTCCTCGCCGAGTTCGTCGGATCCATGGAGATGGTGATCGACGCGGAGCTGCGCCTCGGCCCGCCCGGCAGCGATGTCACCGTGGCGCAGCCGGCGAGGAAGCCGGCGGCGGCGGCGAAACGGTCGTCGTCGGCGGTGAAGAGCGAGGCCTCCGGGACGGGTGACCACGACGACGCCGCACCGGCCTCCAAGTAAGTAGTGCTGCTGCTTCTTCAATTCTTCGGTCTGAATTGAATCTCCTCGATCAGCGCGCGGCGGTTGGGCTTGTGAGCTGACGATTTTGTTGTGTGCCAACGCGCAGGGTGCAGGTGGTGGGGTGGCCGCCGGTGAGGGCGTACCGGAAGAACGCGTTCCAGGCGGCGGCGGCGGAGGCGGCGAGGAGTAGCAGCAGCAAGGGGGAGAAGCAGGCCGCCGGAGCTGGGCTGTACGTGAAGGTGAGCATGGAGGGGGCGCCATACCTCCGGAAGGTGGACCTGCGGACGTACGGCGGGTACAGGGAGCTCAGGGACGCGCTCGACGCGCTCTTCGGCTGCTTCTCCTCCTCCGCCGCCGCCTCGGCCGACGGCGGCGGCTGCCAGTTCGCCATCGCTTACGAGGACAAGGACGGCGACCTCATGCTCGCCGGCGACGTGCCATGGGAGTAAGTACTACTACCAAGATCTGTATATATACCTATTTAATTATAGCTCCATGGCTATATAAATGGATATTGGAGTGAGGAATAATCAGCTGATCTGACGAGTTGCTAATTAATTTCTGGTGGATCTCTTGCAGTATGTTCATCTGTTCTTGCAAGAAGCTGAGGATCATGAGGTGCTCTGAGGCAAGATGATCGGAGTGTCGACGTCCATCTCAAGCATGCAAGAATTTGTTGGATCGGACGCGTGGATCAGATGCATGTAGAGAGGTCATCTGGTCAGACTCAAGAGAGATCGATCTCTACTGAGCCTTCGATGTATGCGCACGGTGCTCGATCTAGAGACATGGAGTAGTCGAATGAAGAAGACGTGGACACCTGCATGGGGAGGGCGGCCAGCCCATACGTGCATGCCTAGGTGCATCGTGTACACGAGCACAATGGACGTGATGGTTCACGCACGGACTACGCATGCCGTCCTGTGGCACCTGCAGACCAGACTATGCAGGCAGCCGAGTAGTATCGGGAGGGGATGAACTAGCTAGGATTTGTGTACATAAGCTGAAGTTTTTCATTTGTAATTTTGAAATTCCCTTTTGTATGTGTGATGAACGTACAAGTTCGAGAAATGAGTGAGATATGCGAAAGAAAAGAGAAGGAAATTTGACTTCAAATAAACTTGTATCAAGGTTCTTTATTTTCTTTTGGTATATAATATATCTCCTGATGACAAGAGTCACAAAGTCCTTCTGTGCCAACTGTTATGTCTGATAATAATAAAGCTGCTTCTTTTTCATTGTCTCTTCATGTCTCTCCGTTTGTAAGACATCGTCATCAGTGGATGGTGTTGGGGGTCATGAGAGAAAAGTCGTAACGAAAAACATCACAAGCAAGGCATCAGATCTGAGTAAACTCGACAAGTCCTTTCTGGTAACCGATAGCCATCGATGAACATCGTTTGCATCGCAAGGAGATTGCCGTTAAGACTGCCATAGATGACCAGGCACACGACAACAACCCGTGCATTGCTGCAACTACCTCTGTACTTACAATATCAAAAGATTCGTGCCAAAAATTGGCGAACACGCATTCAAATCTCCAGAAAGAAACACCCACGCATTCCCTGATCCCCTATCGTCCTTTGTTCTGTTACGCATAATGATGGGAGGACACGCAAATAACAACAGAAGCGTCCAAACAGTGAAAGCTCCCTTGTAACACGTACTGATACATACATGCTTATATCGTACCACATGAACATTGGAGAGTGACGACACGTAGCATAGAGCACAGCAGAAGACGGCAAGACGCAGAGGACAACGCAGCCAGAATGTCACTGCAGCGGAGCGGCCAGCACAGCCGGGACCTCCAGGGGCCATGCCATGCATGGCTGCACGAGAAATTCAGGCAGCGAGGCAGGTGATAACGAAATGCACATCACTCGGTAAAGAGGAAAATCCGAGCACTATAGAGCAACAGCAAAAGCCCCCTTGCCACTAACGGTGAAAACGCTCCAGCAACGGACAAGGCGCACCAGACAGGCACACAGTAGATGCGAATCAGACAGCTGGGAGACAATGCAACATTCGTATCATGCATACAGGTCATGAGATCTCAGAGAGCTGGGAGCAACCAGCAGGCAACCAATTCACAGCCTAGCAAGGATAAAAGCACCAGCTTCAGGCCTAGACACAGGGTGTCATGAATCCATGGAGCTGCCACTATTCCACCATTCGAGTACCATGAACTGATTGGAGATCATGAAAACTGTAATTTCGCGAGAAAACAGAAAAGAAGGAACACACATTTGGTAGACTGGCAAGATCTAGGCACTGTAAGTGATATCCGTGAACAAATGGATGCAGAGTCGTTTTACATCAGGAGAGAGCATACAAAATCACCAACTTGCTCAGGCACACCACACATATTGTGTTTTTCCAAATTGACCAGGCTGAAAGTCAAACATTGCTGGGAATCTCAGTATCCGTCTCCCACCATTCACGCGCTTTGGGAATATTCATGCCTGTTGAGATACAGAAGTAGCATAATGAGACTGCATATAACGATTAATAACATCAAGTACAGGAGACTTTTAATCAGCTAAACTGTTCTTCTATGGCAGACAAACAGTACAAGGCAAAATCAACTGGGCAGATACCATCACCAACTTGTCCAAACATAGGTAAGCATAACTAACTTCCAGCAACACAAACACCATGTGGCAAGATTTCCCTTCCTATGGTCTTGAAAAAATTGTCCAAGCTATTAGTGTTTGATTAAAATTACTGTCTGCGTAGATCCCCACTAGTGAATTGTGTGATACATGCATATTCGTTATGATTTCCATGTCTAATGAGGATAACAAAATACATAAAGTAGCATCCAAGGGACCACATGAGGATCTATAATTTATAATTTATGCAGAAGTAGATACTTTGGTGATGGTGACAAATGAGCTTGAACCTCAGTAAGGTTTGAAAAAACAAGATGGATGCAAGGTTTTTGAAACAATTATCTTCTGTTTTGCAAAATACGACTTCACTGAAGAGATATATACAAATGATCTACAGGTGGATGCGATGTTATACCAGCTTCTTTTTCTTCTTAGGCCTCCTTTTGCGACGAGGTTTATGGGCATCAGAATTTGAACTCAGATTACTGTTATGGTCTCCAGGACGATTTGGTACTCTTCTATTTTTAAATGATTCGCCGCTTGTGCTGTTTGAAGTATTGCTCGAGCTGGACATCACACGCTTATCTGCAGATCTGGCTCTATTTGGAGCTAATGAGCGAGGCGGTGGCATAAGAACTCGAGCATCTTTCTGACGCTGCAAAACAGAACAGGTGAAGCTAAATAATAGGAAATGCAAATCACAGCACCTTGTCAGAAGAAAACTAATACACCCCTTGTAAAAGTACCTGATTCTTTTCATCGCTTGACATCCCAGATGCTGCCCTACCCGAAGCACTGGAAGCTGGTTCCCTGCAGAAGGTTAGTACTAGTAACATTAGCACAGCAAGGAAAAAAGAAAAAAAGAACACATCACCACAGCAGTAGCAATGCTCTAGCAAAACCAGTTCATTCAAATTTATTAGATTTAATAGTTTTAGCATTATAGCATAGTAGCATGTTGCACGATATATCTGGGGGAACTGATGTCCAAAAGCTATGGTTTGTGAATCATACTTAGCACTTTTGTCAGTCCACTCATCATCAGCCTCTTCATCATTTGAACTTCCGGACATAAAGAAGTCATCATCACTCACATCCAAGGTATCATCATCACTTGCTGTCTCTGTTGAACGGTCGAGAACAAAGTTTAGTACTTAACATACAAGATATCCAGTCAAAAGGGCAGCACAAATTTCAAAGGTCATCCAGCGAAATAGTAAACACGAACCTTCTAAATCTTTTCCATTAGCTGCAGCAGCCATGAGATTCTCTTTGATCTGTTTACGCCACTTACTCCTCTCTCCAACAACTTCTGGGTTCCCTCCAGCGAACAGTGAGACATATTTCTCATTCTTTGGGAAAAACTACAAGAGTAAGGATATTTAGCTTTAGCTGAAAATTCAAGCAGGTTCAGATAAACAATGGTTGCTTAGATACTCCAATCCAATGCCGGGAGAACAATTCAGCCAGCAAAAGAAAGATGTAACAGTTTGATACTTATATCATCAGTGCAGTATGGTAGGAAGCTTACTCTAACATATTCAAGATCTTCTCGCAATTTTGACAGCTTATTGCTGACATCATCACCATTTGAACGTTGCTGCTTCTCAAGACGCCGTATCATCCTCTCAATCTTTCGCCTCTCTTTGTAGTTTGAACACCAACATCAAGAAAATTGTGAGTACATACGGGTAGAGAAAAGGCACCAGAGAATGATAGTAACGAAACAGCTGAGTAACAACAGACCAAAGAATTTTATCTTCCTATCTCTCAACTGTACTGTTTTCTGAACAGCCAGTTGATTCTGAAGCTCTTGCTGCCTCTTCAGTTCTTCCAGTTTCTTCTCTTGAGCAATACGAATGTCATCAGGAAGGTCCTGAAGGTTAAGCATATAGCATTAGCATACCAACAGCTATACGAACTGGGGGGCTACGGCTCATTGCCGTAATTGGAAGAACAGAAATATAATCTGGATTCATAAAAACGGAAACAGCCAAAGCTACCTCCTCAGATAACTCACGGAAAATGGACTTGATACAGAAACAGTGCAGGCATAACTAAGCTTATGCTTCCTTCGATAGACGTTAGTTATAAAATCAAATGCCATCTTATTCCAACTTGTTTCCAATATAACTGAAGATTTTAATGGCCTACAATTATATGTAGTCGATGCATAGAAAGAGGAATGAGAGTACACTGTTCTAAATCAAGTTCAATTACTCTTCCTCACTTCTCCTCTGACAAGAACACATGCAGACATTTCACAAGCTTTTCTGCTTAATCAGTTTGAGCAGCATACTTAATATTTCATATGCTGTTTCTTTCAATCAATGTTGATAATGAATGGCACCTTTGCAAGCTGCCTGAACAAGCAGTAATCCAGCTACATCATGAACTAGTTTACTGGGCCGAATGGAATGAAGTTGGGCCTAGGTTGAAACAACAATAAGCCTCTACCCTGGCAATCAACGAAAAATCAAATCGTAATCGAGCAATTGATCATTGCAGCCAAACTACCATGCTTAATTAAAGTCCAAGCTACGATTGGCGAAATGTCTCAATTAACAAGAAAATCGAGAGGCTCCCCGACAAACACCCAACGCTCCACAGTCCACACGCAACAGCTAAACCTTATCCATGGCGCGGAACAACGAGCAGCCAGAGGATCCCGACCTCAACCGAGGGGACACCGGGGCTCGGTAGGTACCTTGCGGAGGAAGCGCTCGGTAGAGCGGATCTGGTTCTTGAGGGTGGCGGTCTTGACGGCGGCGGTCCGCTTCCGCTTGCGGTCGGCTACGGCGGCAGAGGACGAGGACTTGGGCCGGCGGACGGCGGCGCCGCGGCGAGGGTAGCCGCCGTGCGCCATCGCCGGAACCCTAGGCGGAGACTGAGGGAGAGGAGGTCAGGAGCGTTTCGCTCGCGTGGCGTGCGAGAGGTGGGGTTTGGATTGGGCCGGGTGGGTCGTGCGGTTTCGCGCGTTTCGCTGCAAAGTGCTGCAATTGCTAATGCCCACCTCAAAAATGTTTGGGCCTGCCTGCATATTTAAGGCACCCGACCAAGTTATAAATGGTGCAAGGGACTCATTATAATTTGATAGAAATTGTAGCTTAGCAATCTAAGGCCAGTCTCAATGGAAGTTTCATGGATAGTGACACATCATCTAGAAGTGTTTGAAACTATGATGAAACACCTCTCTCTCAATGCATAATTTCATCGATTGTTGTTTCCTAGGTCACATGCAAGACACAAGCTGTCTAGGTAACTGTGTAGATAGGGTTTCATCATCATGAAACTCATTTCACCTCTCTCTTCATTAATACAGTGCCACATCATCAAAAATGCTGATATGGCAGCCAATTTAATGTCCATGAAACTCCCACTGAGACTGGCCTACAGTGCACCATTTCACTACACGATTACCGAGACAGAAAACTAGATAACCATGCCAAAAGAGTTTCATAGTGATGAAACTCCTCTCACATACCATGAAACTCTTCCTTCTCTCTCCTATGCCACATCAGCGCATTTAATGCCATGAAACTTCCATGAAACCCCCACTGAGACTGGCCTAAGGCCTTGGCTGTGTTTAGTTTAAAAAATGGTAAAATTTAGCGAAAATATCACATCAAACACTATAGCACTTTTTCTTTGTTTGTGGTAATCGTTGTCCTACCATGTATTAGTTTTTTTTATTTACCCACGTTAACGTTAGTGTTCCATGTATGAGGAGAGAGATTTGATGTGATATGTAAATAGTAAAGTTTGGAGAGAGAATTTTGAGAAGTTTGATAGAAGTGAACTTTTCACAAAAGAGGAACTTTTAAACATTTCTTTTCAAGTGCTTCTGTTGCATATTCTCGTGTTCATCGGAGCTTAGATTTTTTTTTCTTTTTAAGCAGATCATCGGAGCATAGATAAAAGAAAGAGTCATGGAATCATGGCCACGATGGAAGCCCATCGAAGCTTCTAGATATGCAGGTTGAACCATGCTCCTCTCTAGCGCTGAATCAGTTCCTTGACACCCTGCTTCCTTGCTGGGGAACAGAACGCGTAAATTACCAATGTCGTTTGACCTTTAAGAAAAAGAGAGTTTAAACGATTAAAGTCAAAGGAAATAATAAAGAATAATAAAAATTACCAGAAAACTATGGTCTAGTAGTTCACCTTTGTAATAGCATTGCATAATAGTATGCATATTGTAATGCTCAGAAATAACCTAGGCATATGGAAATCATTTGTTTTTTAATGAACATATGCATATTCATTTGGCTGATGGCTGGTGCTGATTGTTCTGAGAGAAAAGTATTGTTGGCTGGTGGCTGATTTGTTCTGAGAGAAAAGTATTGCTGGCTAGTGGCTGATAAGGCAAACGAACATGGCGTAGAACTCAAGTACTCAACAAGGATGAAGGTTGCCCCCTCAATTTGGCAACGTTGTTGTGCTGAATGTTGGCCTACTAAAAGGCGACATATACAACAACTGAGTGTAGCAGAGATGCGTATGTTGCGTTGGTTTTGTGGTCACACAAGAAGGGATAGGATACAGAATGAAGATATTCGAGATAGAGTCGGAGTGGCACCAATTGAGGAGAAATTGACGCAACATCGGTTGAGATGGTTCGGACATGTCCAACGGAGGCCTCCTGAGGCGCCGGTGCGTAGTGGGGTTCTACAGCGGGCCAATAATGTTAAGAGAGGTAGAGGGCGACCCAAACTAACTTGGGACGAGTCGGTTATTAGAGACCTACGGATTTGTCGTATATCAGAAATTAATTTAGCTTGTAACCTGTGCACGCATATGGTAGGTGGAAGTGTTACTTTACCGTTTTTCTGTTTTAGGACAATACTCCAGAAACTGGAAAGAAGTTAAAATCTCCATGATTTCATTGCTTTCATGCTTTGCATATTTCTGAAGTGGTAACAGAAAGTTGGAGTTATAGATACAGGTACAAAAAATATAAACAAGAGAAAATAGCGCCTCTGATTATTTCCTTTAATTTTTTTCCT
>OAMR01000099.1:1676799-1703074 GCA_900205405.1 Echinochloa crus-galli | reverse complement strand
TACTCAGTGTACTAAACCTGTCTCTTATACACATCTTGTTCAAATTACTAGCGTAAGTATGGATAAAGTTTGAATAACCCCCCAAAGTATGTTTTGGTTCATTTTACACTCATAATTATCTCAATCAATGCAATCTACTCCTTTGTAAGATTTGTATTTTTTGTTCCTCCATGCACAGGTGGGGTTTTAAATTAAAATTTTGTGGGATGATATAGGGCCACATATATTTTTTTTAAAAAAATACAATACGAATTTGTCATCTTTATTTCTCATAAAATTCCATATCAATATGTTTAATTTATTATTATATACCATAGGCTTTCAAAATAATGATAAATAAATCATAATGTATTTTTTAAAAATAATTTATGATTGCCTCTATTATACCACAAACTTTCAACTTAAAACAACATTTGTTGCATGGAGAAACAAAAAAGACAATCTTACGAAGGATCGATTAAGATAGTTGCTGGTGCAAACTGAACCAAAACATATTTAGGGGGTTATCCAGACTTTGTCCATACTTGAGGGTGGGAATTTGGAGTTTTTCCTTTATTAGCTTATAATTTAATCTTTTCTAGCCTTTATCTTTAATTATTTTACTTATAACATTCTTCCTTCCTCTTTCCAATGGCCATGCACAACATCAGTCTGCGCTGCAAGTCAACACTATCCATATCCTACTCCTGCATTTCACTGCACAATCTTGCAAGATGCCCCAAAGAATTTCTTTTTTTCCAGTCACTATGTTATTCTTCTGACCAACCAGATTGGAACAAAATATGTTCAATGTGAAAGTTCCATACGGCAGATTGCATTTTGACATGACTTCAAGGGTTACTGTTTCTTGTGAAAAAATGATTTTACAACCCCCAGAATAAGGATATTAACATGGTTTCACCTCTAGCCTACCCCAACTTGCTTGGGACAAAAGGCTATGTTGTTGTTGTTCAAATTACTAGCGTAAGTATGGATAAAGTTTGAATAACCCCCCAAAGTATGTTTTGGTTCATTTTACACTCATAATTATCTCAATCAATGCAATCTACTCCTTTGTAAGATTTGTATTTTTTGTTCCTCCATGCACAGGTGGGGTTTTAAATTAAAATTTTGTGGGATGATATAGGGCCACATATATTTTTTTTAAAAAAATACAATACGAATTTGTCATCTTTATTTCTCATAAAATTCCATATCAATATGTTTAATTTATTATTATATACCATAGGCTTTCAAAATAATGATAAATAAATCATAATGTATTTTTTAAAAATAATTTATGATTGCCTCAATTATACCACAAACTTTCAACTTAAAACAACATTTGTTGCATGGAGAAACAAAAAAGACAATCTTACGAAGGATCGATTAAGATAGTTGCTGGTGCAAACTGAACCAAAACATATTTAGGGGGTTATCCAGACTTTGTCCATACTTGAGGGTGGGAATTTGGAGTTTTTCCTTTATTAGCTTATAATTTAATCTTTTCTAGCCTTTATCTTTAATTATTTTACTTATAACATTCTTCCTTCCTCTTTCCAATGGCCATGCACAACATCAGTCTGCGCTGCAAGTCAACACTATCCATATCCTACTCCTGCATTTCACTGCACAATCTTGCAAGATGCCCCAAAGAATTTCTTTTTTTCCAGTCACTATGTTATTCTTCTGACCAACCAGATTGGAACAAAATATGTTCAATGTGAAAGTTCCATACGGCAGATTGCATTTTGACATGACTTCAAGGGTTACTGTTTCTTGTGAAAAAATGATTTTACAACCCCCAGAATAAGGATATTATTTGGGTTTCACCTCTAGCCTACCCCAACTAGCTTGGGACAAAAGGCTATGTTGTTGTTGTTGTTGTTGTTGTGACATGTATATTTCATCAGGCGTTGTAGTACATTATTATGGGCATACCAGTTTAGGGCTGGATTTTCTCTGACCTCCAGGACTAATTCATCGAATGGTTACAAAATTCATTTCTGCCTCTTTTTTTTTGAGACAATATTGCCATCGTGATACAAAAGACATTTACATACTTTAATTCATCGGCCAATGCGCATAAGCACCAGAAGTTCAAGAGTACATAAATGACACTGCTAGAATGCCATTCAGGCCCGAACTGTGCAGAGGTCTACTCATTGGGATCAAGGAATCCGACAAGGCACTTCTCCATGAGGAACTCTGCATTTACCCAAGCATGGTATTTATCTATAACGAAGTCAAGAAGTCATAAAAAATTATGTGCACATGCGCAATCAACAGTCACAATTATAGTCAGCACCAACAGGACAATCACTAAGATATGACTGAGTCAAGAACAAGCAACAAGCAGCAGGATGTTTTTAGTGACAGTACGAAAAATAAGAATAAAAGGATACTGAACAAAGCAGTGCAGTCTTTTCCAGCAGCTTTCATAAGCATATCAACTCCTGCAAACATAATCCAAATATGGCGCAGGTTAGAAAACATACATCATGATGTGGTACTTCGAAGAACCAACCTGAGAGTATACAAATGGAGGGTGGTCATTCTGAAACTGTCGTAGAATAACTCTGTACAAGCTCAAGACTTATGATTACCTCCAGGATGAAATTTCATGTATGGAGCAATATTGTACACCCGACCTTTAAGAACTGTCCAAATACAGTCTCCCGTTTTATGCTGCTTAACTTCTTCCAAAGAAATTAACCTTCGGTTTGACTGCCCCTTAAGCGCTATAATAATACCCTTGATCCACTGTTCCTGGTGAAGAGTTTTTTTTTTGAGAACAAACATGAGAGATGTGCATCTTTGTATCAAGTAGAAAAATTCTCTGAAGGTTTTACTGTTTTACAACGCGAGCTGATGTGCTGTTCAAAAGAAACTATTATGACGTTGCCTTCCCTAGTGACAAAAGAAAAATCAGAAGATTTAAAAGCCCTGCTAGACTCCCGGATTTCTTGCCAGAGACCCACTAGCGCACTTCGTTCTCCATCTTCTGAGCGGAGCATCGATACAAGAGCACTGTTATCCGTCTCCAAGATCACCTTCTGGGCGCCAAGTTCCTGGGCCAGCAGAGCTCCATCCCTTGTCACTAGCCCTTCGCTCGTTATCACATCCGGAAGATGGTTATAATTTTTGTCGCAGCCGCCACAACATCGCCATGTGTGTTCCTCGCCGCGGCCCCCACTGCACCCTTTTTTTTATCCGAAAACAGCAACGGAGGCCCCCGCTGTGAAATTTTATTTATTTTTTTAAAAAAACAGAGAGGCAAAATACAACTTACAAAGTACATGAAAGAAGAAGGGGGTTGGGCAGGGGCTGTACAAGCTAGGAATAGTAGAAGACTAAAGGTGGCTATTGGCCCAAGTAAGAAAAGGGGTTTTCAAAACTTCCTTCATTCCGTGGGCTTGGAGATAGCACTCGTCTCTGAATTTTCTTTTCCATGAACTTGTGCTTGCTGGGCAATTATCAAAGATAATGCCATTTCTCTGGTTCCAAATGTGCCAGGCAGTAATGATGAAGCATTCCATGAAGAATCTATGATTAAACTTATGTCTAGCTGCTTCCATCATTTGGAAGAAGGGCAATTCTGGTTGCCATTGAAAGCCAAATTAAATCCCAACATCCAGGGGCGGAGCTAGGGCCTGTGCTGCCTGTGCTGCAGCCCGGGTCCTAAGCTTAAAACACTGCACTGCATCATACTGAGACACATCAAAAAACGAGTAAAAATATTAGAGCTAGTAAGAAGTTAGACATAGGGTAGCTATTCAGCCCGGGGCTTGATTCATTTCTGGCTCCGCCCCTGCCAACATCTTCTTGCAAAGGGACACATAAAGAACAGATGCATGGCAGTCTCCTCTAGTTGGGAAGTACATAGAACACAATTGTAGTTGTTCTCTTCAATCTTGTGATTTTTTCTTTTAAGAATGTTTCTGGTGTTCAATCTATCCATCATAAGGAGCCATGAGAAGACTCTCAGTTTGTTGCAGCATCTTGAGTCCCATATCCAGAGAAATGGTCTAGGAGATTGGGTATTCTTGTATGGATAATTGTAAAATTTTTTGGATGAGTATTGCTGGGAGCCCCAGATATAATTCCACTTGTCCTTGTCTCCATCTTATATTTGTACACTCTGTATTATGACTTGAAGCTCCTGAAATTCTTGATGTGCTTGTACTGATAAAGGGAGATAAAAGTGTTCGGGATGCAAGTGGGTACCCAATGGGTTTTTTGGGTCAGCCACTCTAGTTCATTTCATCTTCTAAATTATTTACATGGCATGCCACTCTAGTTCATTTTTCTAAGTTTTGGGTCGACCCAATGACCCAAAAACATATATACTTGCATCCCTAGTTAACGCTGGTAAGAAGCGAAGGAAAAACAAGGAAAAAACAGGTACAATGTTTATGACCTAACCTTTAAAAGCATGGAGGTAACCTTTGTCTACCTGCGTATAGAAGAAGAAATTTCTGCCACTAACATTATCCTGTTTCTAAGTTTATCCGGGAGTAAAAAGAAGATATTGAACTTAACTTGTCTTAGAAAATCACTCGAAGATAATACACTAAGTGTCAAGATTATTATGCCCTCTAGTATTTTTTTTCACCAACTTGTCTCTCACAGGATTTTTCATCAAAACACACTATCACTAGGAGACATATTTTTATTCTTAATGCAAAGATATGCAGCTCTCCTGCGTATTCTCGAAGAAAAAAACTTGGAGATATATCACTGTGCCTCTGTACACAATGATAGCCTCAGACCGTTTTGGGCATAGCCGAGCTAGTATTCCAGGCTACAAAACTTAAAACATATGAGTGAAAGCACAAATGCTGAGCTAGTATTCCAGAAGAGCAAACAGACATCCAATTCAAGGTCAGAAGAGTCTAACTGATGCAACAAGGTAACTATTTAAAAAAAAACATACCAGGAAGACTAAATAATTAAAAAATGAATAGATCCTAAGCAACAAGGTAAATATTAATACTCTAAATCCGGCAATGGTATCTCCTACTCTGATGGAACCTCAAAAAGCCAAACAAGCCAGCAGAAATATAGGACCTCTCATAGGCAATACATGCCAAAAAAATATGGCACATCAACTTGAATTGCTATAAAAAAACATCAGTTTAGCCATGTCAGTTACTGTCATTCCCAGACCCCACAACAGGCCTCGGAGAGGCATTAATTATGCAACATTATCAAGCCATAAAACTAATGGGAAATGCCAAACTACCAAAGATGATCGAAGTATCAAACAGTACCGACTGAACTCTGTACAACTTACCTGCTAGATCAGGATGTGTACGTGTCAGCTTTAGCCAATCCATTTGGCTATAGCCCTTCTCGAAAAGAACTTTTGCTCGCGCTACAGGTTTCTTCAATGAAGTTTCTCCCTGAGATGGCACATTTGATTCTGCTTCATTACTTGTTTGTGTAACTGGTTCTTTCATGTTGTAGTCTTGCGTTGATGCACTGCTGCTATCATACCTTCTATCTTTACCTGAATCATTAGTTTTCACGCCATTCTTCTTTTCAATGCTCATACTATCAACACAAACATCCTTGAGGGTTATACTTGCCACAGGAATGGCTTTAGGAGATCCTAATTGTCCGTTATTTTCTGCAGAACTAACCTAGAGAACAAGTATAACACAAAAGTTAAGCTATAGTAGAAAGAAAACCAAAAGCAAGCAAAACAAAAACACCATGTGCAATCTTCTACGTCAAGAAAGACAACTACAATATCAATTAATATTTCAGAGATGTCCAATACTAAAAATAAACAACCTAAAGATAAGGATAATGAAATGACTACCAAGAAAGACGCACTCAAATACAATAAAATAGGAGCAACTGTTTTGATGCCTGTATTGAGAGAACAACATCAAGACAGACATCTCCATAGAGCAACCAGAAGAAAAAAGCAATCAGACCCCTCTTCCATTCTGTAGGAATATATTTCCTCCTCTTGGCATATTCTGGTAGTGTTTGAAAAATAGCCTTTGCACCTGTATTGGTTTTGGAAATGAACATACATCACTGACACCATATAATTGATTTCAAGCTTATTGCAAATTCTTTAACCGTACTACATATGCGTGCTCAAGATTTCCGGTGATCATTTTTTGTGTGGGGTAGCAAACAGATGATTAAATAGGTTATGGTAAAGTGTAAGGCCCATAAACTATCCAATCAGAGTTCATATGTTAATCCAACAATAACTAAGTGGTGCTCATATGTCCACGAAACTCTTATCAGCACCAAACATGGTTAATTGAGCATGATGAATCCCCATCAGCCATCTCAGAGACAAAGTAATCAGTCCTAGTGTACTTCCTTGCCAACAACGAATTTGCGAACAACACTCATTACAGCATGAGCACGGAGCACCCACCTACCACTTAAGTGGTGAGCTATTAGGTGAACCCTCACGATTTGTGGGCGCTGGAATATTACATCACGACACAATCAGAGAGCCATAGAATTGAACTAGATCAAATGCAGCTAAAGCAAAGTATATGTTAACGCAATTTCCTATCGCATTAACAACAGTTTCCGTACTGAAAACAATAGAATTGACATAGATCGAATGCAGCTAGGTCGGACAGGATCAATTAAATTCAGATGTATCCAGACAGTCAAATGTGTGGGAGAAATTCTAAGAAACCCACCGCACCTAGCAGCAATAAAAATTCACCTGAGGTGCCGCCGGAGCGCCTTCCCTCGAAGCAGCACGGCGGCCGCCGGAGCGCCTAGAGATCGTAGCTCCTTCGCTCGGAGCAGCATGACGGGCGCCTCTCCACCCGCCGACCACCGTGGTGTGCGCGACGTTCGAGTATTCGACCCTACGACTACGAGGTCGGCGGACCACGACCACGAGCTGGTCGGCCCGGCGTCGCGTGGGCCGCAGACCGAGCTCTGCGGTGAGCGCGAGGGCTGGGTGGTCTTCGTGTAGCCTGCCGGGAAGGCGGGAGGCGCGGAGGTGGGGGTGGGCGGCGGAAGAATGACGCGGACAGCCGGCGAGGAGGTGCTGTTGGGCCGAACTGGGCCCTATGGAAACCCAGAAGGAAGGGGCAAGTTAGCTGTGGGCTATCCGGTTGAGAGAGGAAGAGGATTCCACGTGTAACTGAATTACTCTGTGCTAAAAAAAATGTAACTTAATTACTCGTAATTTTGCACTGATCCATCTTGATTTTTTTAACATCATGTTGCTACGGGCTCAGCAGTTTCAGATATTACTTTCAGACCCCAACATGGAAACATCCTCGGCCACATGATGCAAGGAAAGAGAGGCGTGACACAATCAGACCGGCATTAAGCAGAACAGTGGGATCGCTACCGCTAAAAGAACAGGATATTACAAAGGCAACATCAGCACTAGGGATTAAGCATGGAGTAACATCAGGTGCTGCAGAATGATGGTAGACAGGATTCACACACAAAAGCACCAGAGAAATGTGCAACTGTTGCAAACCATCATAAAATGTATTTTCATGGGTGGATGAAGCTATGATTGTATATATCCACCAGTGGATGCAGTAGGCCAGATTTTATCTTTTATCTTAAAAATGGGAGTACCAAGCTGTTCCAAATAAGTCCCACACTATCTTAGGTACCCAAGTTATGAACCTTTGATATTGCTGACAATGCCTATGCCACAAATATAGACATGAAACAAGTTGGGGGGAAATGATTCTACCATAATAAACAGGTTTCACAGCACAAATTAAACATAAACCACATGACAACAGATGTACAACACCCCAAGCAAACATGACTCACATGAGAGCAACGCTCTTTCCTGAGAATTCATTTCAAAACAGTAAAAATTATAGTTGGACAGCACATTCTTTAGCAAAAACGCTACCAGAGAGCATAGGTGATTCCAGCAAACAACCTAACTTTCAAAGAAAAAAAAATTCAAGCTAAGGATGAAGTGCTTTATGGAAAATCTGATGGGCATGTAGTCATTAATAAAGCTCATGAACTAGACAAGAAGCAAACACACAAATCAGTGGACTATTTAAGTATCATGAAACAGACCTTGGCGACTGTAAGGGCTGTCTCTTATACACATCTAGTAGATTATCAGTAGTAGTCCACAAACTAACATGCCGTTACTGGCAGTGGACAGAACAAAAACAGCTGCTGTCCACAAAATTAGTATGCAAATTAATAATGGTGCGGAAGATAACTCGTTACAGAGAATGCTGGTACTTTTAAGGATTAATCTCATCCCAACTTTATACGAATGTTCTTATCAAGAGTGTGGATCAATACAAATAAAGTATCGCACGTAGATAGCAGATCCACTAGCACACTGAAACGCATACTCAGCCTCCATTGACCAAAGCCTCGGCCCTCCACTTTGGAAAAATGGAGAAGAATGAACATTGCTATCAACATCATCTTCCATTTCATCTTGTATTCAAATTTTGTCAACCATTTGTGCAGGCCGCAGACACACTCATACATCAATCCCTTTTGATTAGTCCATACACCCACTACCAAAAAAGCAGTCCCCACCACAAAGTGTATGGCTAGTGCACTACAGACCCAGAAAGAAACATTATGAGAGCATGCCAGACTCTTTAGTAGCTCTCTCCATCACTCACACTCATAGGGGGCATTGAAAGATGTAGGAGCATGAGCAGGTTATTGCTTACCATATCCTTGCAATTAAAGCACCTTTGAACAAAAGATTGGAAAGGGAAGGTGATATCATATACCATTGGTACAACTTCAAGTGGAGAGGATCTTTTAGGTCTTTTCCTGCCTCCTTGTTAGTGAATTGAAACCAGCAGTTTATCTTACAATTTGATAGGTTGATGCCTGCTAGTAGTTGTAAGGATGCATGCTATGGGTGCTGCTATTGTACTAGGAAGGAGTGTTGGGTTCTGGCTTCACTGGTTGGCCATCCTGTGAATGTTGTGTGTCATAGATTGCCATGGCGAGCGAGATTGGCATCATGCAGAGTGCTTTGGACTGGAGAAATTGCATCGCTGCCCCAATGTCTTCTTCCATCAGCTTTGCAACCTGTCTTTCTGTGCCATCCGTTGACCACTTTTCCCAAATCTGCTGTTTGCTCCCACTATCACTTCCTTCCCCCTAACGAAATCAAAGCAAGATCCAATTCAACAACCAACAGATACGAACATGTAGAGATGGAAAACGACACTCAAATTTATTTTTCAATTCAATGACGCGATCATTCGAGAAAGAAAGAAAGAAAGAAATCTCATTGTATTGTAGATATGCAATGCATCAGAAATGGGGCTTCGAAGGCATATGCCTATAATGAAGCATACGGATTAAAAAAAATCTAGAGGGAGATAGTGATGGCAAATCAAGAAAGTACGGCTGCCATACTTCATCTAGCTGCTGTATACAGTAAAGATGGAATGATTCGTTGGTTTGAACTGCAGGCTAATAGTGGCTGTCACTGAAAGCAAAGGAGTAGAAATAGTTTGTAGTGGCATCGAAAAACATATCATGAAATGAATAAAAAGTCATGATCGCAACAAGATGATGAATGTACTTCGTCTTCAACAACATTGCCAAGAAGAGAGCAAGAGAAAAACTTCAACAAGAGAAGTATATATGTCAATGACAAATTTACTGATGGCATTTAGAAATTGAAGCTGGAGTTACTATTTCAAGAAAAAAAACATCCTGATAACAACATACCTAACATATTTGAACAACTTGTTTTTAGTTGCAATTCTAATAATTATGAAAAACAAAAATTCAAGATCATAAATGTTGAGTTTGAACACCGAGCTGCAGTGCAAGGCTATGTATTTCCATCAACTGAACAATCAGCAATTTACGAAACGATAAAATAGACAAGCAAGCCACAATGATTAAGGATTTAAAACTTTCAGAGAGTTATAATTAAATTTACAAGAGCAACTGGTTTACGGTGTTATCAATATTGCGGATAGACGCCCTGATTTCCATACAGCAGAACCAAAAAAAAAATCAAAGCAACTTGTGCTGATAATCCCAAATTAATCTATATATGGAAGTAAAATGAAGTTATTGGAAGGCAATATTCTGTAATCCTAGTTAGTCACAAATCAAAGTTTACCTTAACTGAAAGTGGAATATCAGCAACAAGTTGTGCAACAGCACCAGCACCGCCCAGCCTACTCATGCTTAGCACCTAACATCACAAAATCAAGGTCCCATCAAACAAGTAACACAACTGGTGGTCAGTGCTTCAAATATATTAGCACAATGAGCTGAACCTTGACTTGAAGCCTCAGAAACTTCACATAATCGAGGATCTCATCTAGCATAGCTGCCCTATCTGTCTGCATAGTTTAAACATAAACTTAATATCAGATTCAACTCTCTCTCAACTTTTTCGTGTTACAAGGTGAAAGACACTCTAGATCTGGGAATTCAAAATCAAGTGTTGTTCCAAATGTACATAATCCTGAGGATGCATCATACATGCTTGCTTGTCTCAATCAAAGGAATACTACGCTCATCTAGCATAATTCTGAGTGAGATAACAGTAAGTTCTTCAAATGTGCTAGACTTAATTGTCAAAGCGACAAGAAGCACAATTATAATATAATATTGTCAGCACATCATGAACCTAGACCACTTGCTGAAATTCTGTCAATGGCAGCCATGTGAACCGTATCAGTATAGCACCGTAGGGTCTTCACCTTTACAATAACACCTACAAGTCTCATAACATTATTACCTTGTTTGTATTGGGCACCAGTTCCTGTAGGGCCCTCATCCTTTCTGCTATTCTCTCTCTTCTTAGCTGCAGTAGAACAAACATGGTTCAAAATACTGCTGAATGAGCAGATAGCAGACTGTAAAACGAAAACAAATGAAACAAGAAAAAAATCGCAGAGCTCAAGCTAGGTGGACATCCATAAGAGCAGCAGGCATAATTCTCCTCCTATTAGAAGCACGTTACTGAAGTTCAAAGCAAGCATGCTACCTTCAAGAAAAAGCATATGCTACACAACTGCACTATAACATATGAACCATCCAACTCATAACACAATACAGCTGCAATTCAGGAAAAAAAAATGCCCCTGCCAAATCGCCGCCCATAATCCAGCTAACACAACATCCCTCTTTAAACTATGATTACTGATTGCTTGCAAGGAAAGAAAATGCAGAGCATTCGAAAAAGGACATGGGACGATTTGAAGCATAATTTTTTGAATAAGACGAATGGTCAAAGTTGTAAGAAAAAGTCAACGGCGACAAATATTTTGATACGGAGGGAGTATGAACCATCCAACTTATAACACAATACAGCTGTAATTCAGAAAAAAAATGCCCCTGCCAAATCGCTGGTCATAATCCAGCTAACACAACATCCCTCTTTAAACTATGATTACTGATTGCTTGCAAGGAAAGAAAATGCAGGGCATTCGAAAAAGGACATGAGACGATTCAGAGCTCGTTACTCAATCACAAAGTGCAAAGTGGCACATGGGACAAATGATTGCCTGAGCATGTAGAACAAACACTGCATAGGAGTAAGCACTCAGCAACCCATTTCTAAACCATGAGAAACACTAAACCGAAATATAATCCTTAGATCCTTGCCCTCGAAAAAGAAAGAAAGAAATATAATCCTTGACCCCCCTTAAAAATGTCAGGTTATACAGATCACGCCAAAATAATTCTGAAACCGAAGACCCGGCCACACGATTTAACTGCAGATACAGAGATCATTTCCTTACCCTCTCTGCGATGCTGTGTGGGTCAGTCGCCTGCCCACGTCGCGCCCGCACCTTTGGCCTCGGTGCCGGCGGTGCCGGCGGCTGTGGCCCGACCCCCGCCCCGCCTTGCTTAGGCTGCTGCGCGTGGAACACCTAAACCCCACCAGAAAACCAAAAAAAAAAATGGCACGGTTAGGAGGTAAAAAGCTGCAAATTAGCCATGAAACACGCATGATTTTCATCCCTCCGCTGCAGCGTGCATAGTACCTGAGTAGGCGGGCTGGGGCGGAGGTGAGGCGGCTGCACACCAGTGCCGAACACCGGCGGGAAGAGCCCGGGGAGCTGCACGGCCTCCCGATCCTGCAGAGGCGAGCGAGAAGCTTAGCACACAGCACACACGCGCTTGCTTGGTTGGTGCAAAGGCTCTCAAAGCCAGAAATGGGGAAAAGCAGAGACGAGGGAGGGAGGGAGGGGGCCCTCACCGCCTTGCCGCCCTCGGCGTGCTTCCCGCTGCCGGAAGCCTCGGCGGCCGCGGCGTCTAGGCTGAGCGCAAGGGAGAAGGGCTGGTCCCCCGCGGCGCGGCCGGCCCCCGCTGCCGCGGCGGAGTAGGAGCCGCCGGCCATGGAGAAGAACTGGTCGAGGAAGTCGTCCTCCGGGCCCTGCGGCGGCTGCCCGGCCATGTCCCGGCGGCGGGCCCACTGCGCCCGCTGGCGACGACGGTGTAATTGGTTGCTCGGCCCTCGCTCTCCGGCTGCCGCCGACGGCCCGGAACGGTGGCCGTTTGCTCGTCGGCAAGTGAAGTGGGGATCGAAGGAAGGAGAAGTGGTGGTGGTGGGTGGGTCGGCTCGCTCCCTCGCCTTTTTATTCACGCGCTCCCTCCCCGGCCGTGTCATAGGCTCAATGTGAGGTGGGCCGGAACCACATGTGTGCCCAAGTGTGAGCCGATGGGCCGGTAGGCTAATTAATAGGAAATCTTCTTCTATGGGCCTGATGAGCTTCGTGTACCAGAAACTGATCCAGTTAGCAAAAAGCGTAAGAATGTAGGCCCTCTATATTATTGCGTGTAACTAAGCCCGGAAACTAGACCTGTTCGCCGTTGTGGTTGGTCACTTATCGCTGGGGCTGATTCATGCGGACAGAAAAATACTGTTGGTTGGCCAGTGGCTGGTACTAATTTGTACTGAGAGAAAAATACTGCTGATTGACTGATGATAAGCCAGACGAGTTTCATGGTGATCAAACTCCAGAAGAAAAATACTGATTTGTGCTGAGAGAAAAATGCTGCTGGCCAGGTCGGTAACTCCAGAAGAGTTTCATGGTGATCAAACTCCTCCTCACATACCATGAAACTCTTCCTGCTCTCTCATATGTCACATCAACCTATTTAATACAATGTGGGTGTTCACTGCCTTGAAAAAAGGGGTGAAAGTTTGGTGAAAATGTCACATCAGACATTATAGCGCACAGTTTGTGGTAAACATTGTCCTATCATGACCTAACTAGCTAGGTTCAAAAGATTCATCTCGTCGTATATATCAAAACTATGTAATTAGTTTTTATTTACCTACGTTTAGTGCTCCATGCATTAGGAGAGAGATTTGATGTGGGGGTGAATAGTGAAGTTTGGAGAGAGAAAGTCTAGGGGAATTTTTAAAGTGAACACCGCCAATGAAACTTCTCATAAAACTTTACTAAGACTAACCTTAGAAATATTAAATGTCACGGTCCTCGCGATTAACTGCAATCCGGCGACTACTCTCTACCTCCCTCGTGCAGTCGACATTACCGTAAGAAAAATAGTACCCACTAGGGAATTGTTTGTGTAGTACAACAATACTTCCAAATGCAAGAGCAAAGGCAAAAAAAAACTAGAATTCGAGAGTACATGCACCTGATGTCATGATGACGACACTGAGTACCCTATGGTGAGTGCACGTAGATGACAACGTCACTCATGTGACCAACTGAAGCACAATTTGCCCATCGGCCCCATCGGCAACATGAATTGTACTCGGCGGTTTTAAAATGAACGACTGTGAAGAAGTTTGAACGGCCGACTACAAACGCCAACTTCTACTTGGCAAATTAAAATCGGTAGTTTTTCACCCTCTTTGTGCTCAATAATCCTGAAAGCTGAAACATTCTCACATGAAACCTTCAAAGTTCAAGCCGTGAGGAGCATGCAATTGAACTGGCAGCGCGCCACCTGTAAACTAACGGTGGCGGCTAAGCAAAAACATAGATGATATAATGAGCGGTAGCATCAGCAACATTATTTTGTATGGTCAACAAAACATTATCACTAGTTCACTACTGGTTCTTCCCGTCAACACGTACGAGTTCTGATCAATCTCTCCCTTGAATCTTGAATATGGTTCCTCTGTAAACGGGACGATCAGCCGATTTCATCATGCTGAACTATTTTTGAAATGGTTGATTTCAGATAGCTCAAGTTTACAACAGCCATTAAACGGCTCAGCTGTATGTATATGCAATTTGCTGATGCCCCAGTAAGGGGTTTAATAATCTCATGCTTGACTTTTCAACTCGTCGGGTAAGTAGTCAATAGATCCGCGTATTATAGCTCATATATACTGTCAAGACGTTTTGCACATCTCAGCCGAATGCGAAAAGAAGATTAATTTTAACTGGTCCATTTGGACGTGTCAAAATAAATATACATACTAAGTGCTACTTCCTCCATTCTGAAATAAGTGACGTTTAGGACAGCGACACGGTCTCCAAAACACAACTTTGACCTCTTGTTATTATAAAAATATTTATCTAAGAGTGATATATGTATACTTTTATGAAAGTATTTTTCAAGACAAATCTATTCATATAGTTTTCACATTTACAAACTCAACAATTTAAAAGTTATTGATGATTTATATTTCTAATGTTTGACTCAAACCTTGTCCTAAACGTCAATTATTTCAGAATGGAGGGAGTATATAGTAGATTGCTTCGCAGTCATCGTTGTGGATAAAAATCAAATGGTCATGGAAAATGTATGTTTCATTGCTAGAGAAATAGCATACCCGGTCCTCGTACTTTCGTAAAGGGAAGATATGGTGTTTAGTCTACGAGGACATTCAGGAGCTTTGTTAAAAATTATCTAATAGTATTCTCTACCATTATTATTATGTACGGAGTAATACTTTAGCCACCCTTCTTTTCAAGCTTTGTTCAAAATTATTATTTTTAATCTTTACAGTATTCTCTACCATTGGAGACCTAATTTTATTCAGAGTTATCTAATTTGAATATAGACAAGCGAGATTGATGTATAATCGGAGCAATCCCGAAACGAGACATCCAGCCACCTTTGCGAGTTTTTCTTAATCAGTTCTCTATCTCTAGCTAGCTAGTTATCCATTCCTCTCTGTTCACAAAGATAATAATTTACAGATGATAACACACACTTTTCTCCATTCTAGCCCTAACATTTTTTCTCTAGAAACGTGCACAAGCGGCGTGTGCCTCCCGTGTCTGTTGCGATATTGCGATCAAGGATATGCCACCAACACTCCAACAGCTTCATCACTCAGAAAGGGGATCGAGAATATATTCTAGATTTTTATATGTGTACAATGAGAGCACCGGAGGACAGAAACCTCAAACCTGAGACCAGTAAAACACACACGTTTTTGGTACGCGAATATATATAATACAATAATAAATCGACCGATGCATGCCATGCATACATCTCAATCAACGCGCACACCCCGTTTCTTGCACACTACCGCTGCCGCCGCTGCGGTGGCTGTGGCTATATAAACGTGGGCAGAAGCATCCCATCCTCCCAACAAAATCGCCCCGAGCCTTCTTCAGCGTTCAAGAAACAAGCTCAGCACAAGAAACAAGCAATAGCCACCAGCAAGTTAGCCACAGTGACTAGCTCCCCACATAGGTAGTACGAGCGGATAAGCTCGATCAAGGCCTCAAGCAACAGTCCCCAAACACTGTTACGGTAGGTGGTAGCTATAGCTAACGACATGGCTTTTACGATCAAGGCTGCATCGACCTCACAGACGACATTTTCCCGGCCGGCGGTCGTTCAGTCGTCGTCGCCGTCGCTCTCGAGGCGCGCTGCGGCGGCGACCATGATGCCGGGACGGAGGAAGGCTGTGACGGTCGTCAGGGCGGTCGCCGCGGCGGCGCGGCCTGCTGCTCCGGTGCCGGCCAAGCCCGCCGGCAAGGGATGCCTGTCGGTGTCGCAGACCATGTCCAGGCTCAAGGCGCAGGGCAAGACGGCGTTCATCCCGTACATCACCGCCGGCGACCCGGACCTGGCGACGACGGCGGAGGCGCTGCGGCTCCTGGACGCGTGCGGCGCCGACGTCATCGAGCTCGGCGTGCCCTTCTCCGACCCCTACGCCGACGGGCCCGTCATCCAGGCGTCGGCGGCGCGGGCGCTGGCGAGCGGCACGACGACGGCCGGCGTGCTGGCGATGCTCAGGGAGGTGACGCCGGAGCTGTCGTGCCCGGTGGTACTCTTCTCCTACTTCAACCCCATCGTCCGGTGGGGGATCGCCGACTTCGCCGCCGCCGTCAGAGAAGCCGGTGTGCACGGCCTCATAGTCCCCGACCTCCCTTACGTGGCCACCTGCGCACTCAGGAGTGAAGCCATCGAGAACAACCTCGAGCTGGTAGGTCCATTCTCCATCAATCCATCATGCATCGATTTATTCCTATTCCTTCTTGGTTCTTGCCATCAAGAGTGTTGGGAGTTGAGACGAAGAAAAGCTTTGTCTGACCTGAACAATGGCTGCTGCAGGTGCTGCTCACAACACCGGCTACACCGGAAGAGAGGATGAAGGAGATCACAAAAGCTTCAGAAGGTTTTGTTTACCTTGTAAGTGCCCGTTTAAGACCACAACTGTTTATTGAAAGTTTACCTGATGATCTTGCTTGTGCCTGAATTTGCTCACCGACATTTCATTTTTTGTCCTACTTGATCGTCACAGGTGAGCGTCACTGGCGTTACAGGTCCCCGCGCAAACGTGAGCACACGTGTCGAATCTCTCATTCAAGAGGTTAAACAGGTATACATATATTTTGCAAAATTAAATATGAAGTCTTTCCTTTTTTATTAGCCAACACTGCTAATCACTGAACTTGCTTTTTATACCTTGCAGGTCACTGACAAACCTGTGGCAGTTGGCTTTGGCATATCGAAACCTGAGCATGTAAAGCAGGTAAAGATATATTACCATCGCATCTGATTTATTTATTTATCAAGGGCTGACTATTTTTCTCATGAGATCTGACTCTTTTCCCCCTTTTGAAAATTGTACCTGGACAGATTGCAGGGTGGGCTGCGGATGGGGTGATCATTGGCAGTGCAATGGTGAGACAGTTAGGGGAAGCAACATCTCCCAAAGAAGGGCTAAAACGGCTAGAGGAATATGCAAAGAGCATGAAGAATGCACTGCCATGACATGCAAATATATACAGTAGTATGTACCAGTAAATTGGTCAGATGGCCGGTAAATAATGAAGGGAAGCGCTGAAGCTGCCTTTTGTCGGTCGTTAGACAAACACATGACATATAGTTGAATTCGTTTGTTTGTAAATTAGGGCAATAATCGTTTGCGTCCTTAGGGCGTCTCCAATGAGCGCATCCATCCCACTCCTATACAACTAATGCATCTATAGGACCAAGTCCTTTACACTGTGAACCCGACTCCATAGAGCGCCTGCTCCCTGCCATAGAACCAGCTCCCATCCATTTAAATAATGTATCCCTCTGACACAATAATGTTCACAATTTCAACTTCCAACTGCTACCGAAGCCAACCCACTTGACCGTTGCCTTCCGAACACAAAAAAAATGGAACGTTCCGCTCAGAACAAAACAACCGTTACTATCTGCAGCCTCCTCCTTCATCAAACCTTGTTCTTTCTACAGCCTTGTAGCCTTCTCCTTCAAAGCCTTCTTCCTGCAGACTTGTTCTTCTTCTCCAAAGCCTTCCTGTCTTCTTGCTACTAGCCTGCATAAAAAGAGAGAAGCAAGCTCCATCAAAAAAGAGAGAAGCAAGATCAAACAACACAACACCATATACATTTTGCTTTGTTATGGATCCAGCAGACAAAAGTTTCAGTAGGTTGCTTGCTTCTGACCTCACAAATCCAAGGCCAGATAACACAAGCTTCCAGCACATGCCAAATTTCCTACCAAACACATTCAACCCCTCTCAGTTTGGACCCCCACCATTCAACCATTCCCAGTACCCCAAAACAGCCCACCTACACATGCCATGCATAATTTCAATCCCTTTGTAGGCAACTTCCAACAGTATGTCCAGTATCCTTCGGGTTATCAAGGTTTTCAGCAAGTACCACAAAATGGAGTTCCAAGTGGAATATTTGGATCTATGGGTGGCGCTTCTTCACATGGATCTGATTCAGCATCGCCTCTACCACAGAGAAGAGAAGTGCAGAGAGCAGAAGAAAAGGAAGATTCAAGTGATAGAGCCATGATCCTATCTGGTATAGTAGGACCATGATCTCTGTAGCGAACTGTAAAAATAATAGTGCACTGAAATCTGAAGGATTCCACGAAGCTACAAATTTCATGCGGTCTATGAACTAGTTACACCATGCACGCACTGCGTGAGATATATGATCCTCCTCTCGACATTTCCCAATTTCTCCATCTTTTTGACAGCGCAAATTAGTCCTCGTCAATTAAGCTCGACCTACCTCCCTTTTTTTTGTTTCCCTTAAGTGTGGATGGTCTCGTTGTCAATGTCGTCCCTTTATTAAACGGTTGTCTGCGGTTGAACACAGGCCAGAACTAATTTTATTTTCCAAGAAAATCTTTGTGGTGCATGCCACAGGCTTAAAAGACGGAACACGGGGAACGAACGACGGGTAACACTCCCCATCCCCCCACGTTCCAAACGGAAGAAACGGTGGCCTCACCCTCGGCCCGGTCATCTTCGAGATCGACCTCAACCCAGCGGCTGCTTTCGGAGAGTTACCCGGCACAGCATCAGTACGTGCCCGGTGCCCTGCACCTCATTAGTTTGGGACTAGTCGCAATCCACACACATGGCCGCGTTGAACTAGCTGATGGGCAAGTCTGTCGCTCAAAATAGGATGGCTCCATCCGTTGTCGTGGCAAAGTCAATAGTGCACGGCAATGCTTTGCTCGCGTATGTTGCACGCGCATGCGAGTCTGCAACTCCATACTGTTTGGAGAAGGACGGGCACACTGGATCGGCTGGCGGACATGACCCCTGGCCCTTGGTGCCTTGCTGCGGCGGCGGGCCCCATCCGCGTCACAGAAGTACTGTACTTCTAGAAGCAATCAGTAACAGAAGTGTGTCAGCTACGGAGTACTTATGATGAGCTGGATATGGTGGGCCATCAAAGCGGGAGCGGTTATCTCGGAGGAGAACAGGATGAAGTGGAGACGGCGAGCGGCGGCGACACGGTGCCGCAGGGCATTCCACGGCGACTCGGGCACGGGCGGCGTCGCCGAGGAAGCGGAGACGGCGGCCTCCGGCTGAAGCGCCGCCCATGCACACGAAGCTGTGGGGTCTCCGGCGAGGCAGGCGCGCGTTTGCGACACGCGCGGGCGCCACGGTCTTGCGCGTGCGTGCGGCGGCACCTACGTCGAGCGAGGGCACCGCCGGGGAAAAGGAGCCAGAGCCACTCCGGCACCGGCGGCCTCGCCGAGGAAGCGGAGAAGACGAACTCCGGCGGAGGCGCGGCGCATGCACCTGAATCTGTGGTCTCCGGCGACGCCGGGCGCGGTGGCGGCGGCGAGCGCTGGACACCCGGCGTGGTCGTAATTTCATCTACCGTCCACCCCGGTCGGTATTTCATTTACCGTCCGGGCTCTAGGCCATCCGGACCGTTGGATCCGATTCCCGCGGCCAGGATCTCAAGACCAAGTCAAGCGACGAGACAGCCCCTCTGCTCCAGTGACCCCACCTGGCAGATCCATCCCGTCCGTGGACTTGCCGCCTATCCCAATCCCGCCGATGACGCACCGGACCAAGGCTAACCGCCATGGCAGCCGATCCGTGGCCATCGCCGCCGCCTGGGAGCCGCGCCGATGGATGGAGGAGGTCCTCCTGTCCTGTGCTTCTCCCTCGTCTGGGAGTCATTGGCCATGAGGGAGCTAGGCGAAGCATCTTGTCTCATAGAAGGGCTGCAAAGTTTATAGAATAGAAACACTCCTTGGCCACCGACTACCGGAGCTCGTTCTTACGCAGCTGATCAGGGTTCAAGATCTGCTTCTTCTTTTTTTGAAGAATGCCTTCTAATCATGATATATTGATAGTCATATATATGGTAAATTAAATGCTTGATGCAGTAAACTGAATTTTGGGGAGAAGCAGTGAAAAGGCCTATATTGATCTGTCAGAAAGGAGCACCCAGTCGGCCACTCAGTCTTCATTATTTTTTCGAAAGTACCAGCAGCAGATTTGCTAGATAGAAAAAGGGTGAAAATACAACACTATCAACATCCGATGTGATTTCTGCAAATTGTGGCGATGCTTCCGCTGAAAAGTCGATCAGTCCGCGCTGACGGATGCTCCGATCCTATTCCCCGACTCGCGCACATGCATGCATCGCGCGTGCTTTTGTTTTCCTGCTCGCGATTGCTTCCAATAAGGTCTCCATCCTTCAATTTCAATGTCAAATCGCAATCAGACGTACATATATATACAACAGTACGTGTCTCTCGATCGATCGGTTACTCCAACTTTACGTTCTTCCCATCTTAATTCGTCTTGCATTTGTCCTGACCAAACGTCGCACAGAAATGACGGGCACAATAGAGAGAGGTTGCATTGATGCAAATAGGAAAACAACTGTTTGAGCACATGGTGCATGCACGTACGCGAAGGCAGCCGGCAACTCCCTACATACTGCCCGACGCGCACGTACGTGTGGACCGACGTTGACGTACGCAGGGAGGATCGAATATGATATGCTGGTAGCTCCAGCTTGATGATACTGGTTAGTGTCTTTGATGAGGGAGCTTTGGTGAAAAAACAAAAGTGAGCGAGAAGACAGAAATTAATTAGGGGTCGCCGCGTGCTTCGTTCCCTCGGCAGCTGTGTTATTTCTTCTTTTGGTCTGAAGAAATGGAGCCAGCCACAGCCAGCATGCATGTCACGGTCCTCGATCGTCACTGAATGCAATCTCCTGGCAGCGGAAAATTATCTGTAAATATTAAATTAAACGTACGGGAAACACGAAACGTGCTAAAAAGAAGCCGCCATTGCTACACGTATACGGAGTACGTGTCGACTTTCAGCAATGCCGACATCGATACACCCGCGCCATCCTTGATAATTAGCGTCAGCCAGCAGCTGGGGACTTTATAAATTTTTAATTAGCCACTCAAGTACGTACTCCGTATATTGGGAAAGTTTGAACGCGGCTGGCGATCTGTATGACACTGACGATTTAGTTAGTACTCCACTAATTAAATTATAAACGTTTCACATGTGTTGACCAAAGAGAACAATATGAAAGTTGTATCGAGATCTTCTAAATTATAGCCTATACATGCCTTATTAAGTAGTATATATAAATATAACAGTAGTGTCTATCACTCTCAAACAAAGGTGGGCGTTCAAATGTCAGTATACACAATACCACATTCCTCATTTCGGATAGGCTGAACCTACTTTTGGGTGAGATAGCTAGTTTGTGCTGGAATAAATAAAACACACGCAAAAGATTCTCATTAAGCAACTGGAGCGTATTTAATTACATTGTAGATTTGCACGTACATATGATGTCACCGAGTCTCTATCGTCAGAACATTTCGGCTGATCTAAGATACGATGATTTCTAAAATGAACAAGTGAAAACTGAAATCCCGTTCACACTCAGCTCTGATCTGCATAAGAATAATCATCATGCGACGTTATTAATCATTCCATAATTTAATTCTTTTGTATACTTGGTTCTCTATCATAATCGTGGAAATTTATGCTTTTTATCTCAGCTGTGAAGTGGAGGTGTGGAACAACTTTTGCTACACATCTTGCATAAGGCGTGGTGAACAAATGGTTGGGGGTACATTTTTGCTACGATTTGACAAATATTGGATAGTTGGGCACAACTTTATATATATTAGCATGCTGGATTGCTGGTTACAGCAACCTATCCATATATATAATGAGAAGCTGCATGCTTCATGCTTGTCTGTGGAGAATGAATAGTTAGCTATCTTGAGGGAATGCTGATGGTGCTGCTCAACAGTATATAGAAGCTGCACCGGCCTCTCTGTTCATGCATAGCTAAAGACTTGAATTTTTCAGTAGTGCCACACAGATATGGCGATGTGCAGGCTGCCAGACTCCCATCCTACGACCATCTATGACCAACCAAGATAGCATTTGGATAAAAGGGGCTAGATATCCACCCATTTACTCGATAAGATACGAAAAAACCGTAAGCTAGCACACTCGCATTATTTTTATTGACAGATCTTTAGGGCCTTAGGTATCAGTTGATTGATCAGTTCGCACCCCCAGCCTTTTATTGCCCTAAAGAACACGCAAATTAAAAGCTCACCGTGCCTGTTATATCGAGGAAACTATTCAGTGAGGGGACACATTTCCAAAAAAGAAACAAAAAACTAGGACACTAATAGCTTTTCTTTTCTTCTTCTTCTTTTTTTTTTTTGCGAAAGAGGACACTAATAGCTTCACCATTGATTTTCACTGAAGGGAGATGTGTGTGCCATATACGTAACTATGAAAGCATCGGCCCCCAACACACATATGGGATCAGTGAGCATACCACACACGTTTTTTGCATTCGAAGGAAATTGACGCAAGCACAGTGACATCGTCCAAGTCCAACCTGGCCTGCAGCAACTTGTTGTTGCCACGTCGCTGGCTGCGGCTATATAACTGGCATGGGCAGAAGCATATCATCCTACCAAGCCAAAGCATTCCAGAGTTCGAGCAAGGAGCTCAGTTCATTACTACACGAGCGAACAAACTAATTAAGGCTTGAACCGAGCCGAGCGATCGATCCATCAAGCAACAGCCTCGCCCTCGAGTCCCCTACAGGAAGGTAGAGCTAGCAACATGGCTTTCGCGCTCCATGCTGCATCGACCTCCCGGTCGTCTGCTCCGTCCCCGGCGGTTAAATCATCGTCGTCGCCGCTCCCCAGGCGAGCGGAGGCGGCGATGATGGCGATGCCGGGCCGGAGGAGGTCTTTGGCGACTGTAAGGGCAGTCGCCGCGGTGGCGCCGGCCAAGCAGCCTGCCGCCACGCCGTCCAAGCCCGCCGGCGCCGGCGGGCGATGCCAGACGGTGTCGCAGACCATGTCCAGGCTCAGGGCGCAGGGCAAGGTGCGGATTTGTGTGTAATTCACTAATTCTTGCCGTATATATATGTAGCCTTGTTGGATTGCTTAATGCTTATACACACGGACACGTACGGATTCTGACCTGGAGCTTTGGTGTGCCGCGCCGCCATGATCGCAGACGGCGTTCATCCCGTACATCACCGCCGGCGACCCCGACCTGGCGACGACGGCGGAGGCGCTGCGGCTCCTGGACGCCTGCGGCGCCGACGTCATCGAGCTCGGCGTGCCCTTCTCCGACCCCTACGCCGACGGGCCCGTCATCCAGGCGTCGGCGGCGCGGGCGCTGGCGAGCGGCACGACGACGGACGGCGTGCTGGCGATGCTCAAGGAGGTGACGCCGGAGCTGTCGTGCCCGGTGGTGCTCTTCTCCTACTACAAGCCCATATTCTGCCAAGGGTTGGCAGAAATCAAAGAGGCCGGGGTGCACGGTAAACTTTCTTCACCATCGATCTGATGGTTCTATTATCACAATGTGGTAGGCACTGAAGTTACTGTACTGATCTAGTGTATCTTGTGTGTCGATAATCTCCGTCCCAGGTCTTCTGGTGCCTGATCTGCCTTATGTGGCGGCGCATGCGATGTGGAGTGAAGCCAAGAAGAACAACCTCGAGCTGGTACTACGGTTATCATCTGTCATTCATCAATTCATGCATGCCAAATCAAGCGAGAGCATTTTTTTTCCTGTTCCCTTTGGGTATATAGCTGTCGCACAGATAGTAACAAGGGAACGAAGCTCTATCCGACGTGTACAATGGATTTGTACTGCAGGTGCTGCTCACAACACCAACGACACCAGAAGAAAGAATGAGAGAAATCACGAAAGCTTCAGAAGGTTTCGTTTACCTGGTAGATATATTTGAGCAAATGGACACGAACCCCGGGCTGTTCTTTACAATGTGTTTACCCAAAAATTTTCATTCATTAACTTAATAGCCACATTATGCAGGTAAGCGTCGATGGAGTTACAGGTCCCCGCGAAAACGTGAACTCGCGTGTTCAATCTCTCATTCAGGAGGTTAAAAAGGTAATAAATAGTTTGCACGAAGTGAGAAAAATACAACAATAAAATTCATCTGCATTACCAGTGACCTTGCGTTCAAGGAATGAAGAGTCGAGAGCATGCTGCGTGCTCAGTAACTTTCAGTCACCAGACATGTATATCTCTGCATGCAGGTTACTGATAAACCTGTTGCTGTTGGCTTTGGAATATCTAAACCTGAGCACGTAAAGCAGGTAAAAAGTGGTAGTCATTTAAAATTTTCTTTAGGGCAGACATGGTTCCCAATTGTTATTGCAAATAACTCTGAATTCCTCAATGCACATGGACAGATTGCACAGTGGGGTGCCAATGGGGTGATTATTGGCAGTGCAATGGTGAGGCAGTTGGGCGAAGCAGCTTCTCCCAAGGAAGGATTGAAAAGGCTAGAGAGATTTGCGAGAAGCATGAAGAATGCACTACCATGAATCCATGATATCTGGATATGCATAATGGGCTGTATATATGTATCGTAGGCTTGTAGCTACCACGGAGAGGGCTGCAGTCGTAGTCTCAAGATGGTTGTATCATCCTGCAGTAGTCTCAATATGGTTGTATCATCCCTATGCAATTGTTTTGATATCAATAAAGCAACCATTATTAATTAGTATTCATCTAGTAGATCTTCATTAGATTAGTATATCTTGTTAACAGGATATGATACAGCCAGCTTATAAGAACAAGCCATATAGTACAATCTTCATCAATCAATGGCTCTGCATATTCAATCCAATGTACTCATGTTTCTGAGGATGCTCGACTAGTTGCTGCCGTCTCCGTGTTGATTGTCTTTCGACAAACGGTGACTGCGCGCCAACATCATTTGACGTTCATTCTTTGTGCTCATCGACATCATCCAGCGTTGCTATCTGGATTGTTACCTTTTCTCACCCTACCCGACTCCCTCTTGATCGACTGTACTGCATAGTTATTCAACTCTCATGGCTCTCAAGAGTCAAGTCCATTCTCTCGCAGATAGATTTCAGAAATATGGAGAGTCAGTTTCTGTCTCATGGATCCATTGGCGGATCTAGCGGTGGGGCGGCCCTCCCCTACCGTCCTAGAACCCTTGGAGTCCCCCTTAGCCCCCCCTAAATTTTTTTGCCATGGGAGGAGAGATAGGAGGGGTTGAATGCCGGAGGACGGAGGTTGAAGACGGCGCGTCGAGCCCTGGGAGCATTTCCTCCGCGTCTTGGGCTGAGAGTGGCAGTTGGCCAAATAATTTCTCCCCTCCCGCAAAGCCCAAGCCCATGCAAACGGCCCATCCGGCCTTTTTATTCTTTCCCAATTCGCTTCCTTCCCCCAGCCGGCCAGCCCGACGCGCGCCTCCCACTCCCAGCTCCCCGAGCCTCTCGTTAGGGTTACGGCGGCGGCGGCTAGCGGCTGCTCGGCGAGACGGTGACTCGGGACCGCAGGAGGCAGCGCCGCAGCGGCTGGGCCCTGGGCGGCCAGCGGCCTAGCGCGGCGGGCCGGCGGCAGGGGCGCAAGGCGCAGGCAGCGCAGGCGCAACTTGAGCGCCGACGCGCGTGGCAAGCGCGGGCAGGGCGAGCCGGTGAGGCCCAAAGTGGCGTGCGGGCGTGCGGCGCAGGCGGGCCTTTGGGGCTCCGGCCGCGGGCTGCAGCGCCCAGCGCCCAGCGGGACGGCGGCCACCGGCCGAGCTCGCTGCTTGCTCCAGTGCTCCACTGCTCCTAGCCTCTTTAGGTAATGTACTAATGTTACTATGTTAGATACTAGCCATTCTGATAATCTGATACTAGCTTTAATTTGGCTGTTTGTATGCGTATCGTCTGATTCAAATGTCCAATGCTCATAGGCAGATCTTTCGTCATTGGCATTATCTGTAAAGAACTCAAAAATCAAAATGTATCGTTGTATTGCCTCTAATTTGGTCATTTAAATTATTTCAAGTAAAATTTAGGCTTGCCTCTAATTTGTTGTATTGTTCATTGTATTTAGATCACTTCTCGGTTCTCATGAAGATTGATTTGCGTCGCAATAAACCTCACATGTCATCTATTTTCTTTTGGTGCGTATGTGTACCGATTCAAAATTGCATAATTTGCTTGTTCCTGTTGTGTAAAACATTAATCCAAGTCTTATATGGATGCATGAACTTGGTCACTTGGATTTGCTCTTGTAGTTCACCCATTCAGCCCCCCCTATGTATTTTTCCTAGATTCGCCACTG
>OAMR01000099.1:1635001-1672613 GCA_900205405.1 Echinochloa crus-galli | reverse complement strand
CTCTTATACACATCTAGATGTGTATAAGAGACAGACGGAGGACAGAAACCTGAGACCAGTAAACACACACGTTTTTAGTACGCGAATATAATACAATATAAATCGACCGATGCATGCCATGCATACATCTCAATCGATGCGCACCCTGTTTCTTGCACTGCCACTGCGGTGGCTGTGGCTATATAAACGTTGGCAGAAGCATCCCATCCTCCCAACAAAATCGCCCCGAGCCTTCAGCGTTGAAGAAACAAGCTCAGCACAAGAAGTACAGCCGCCGCTAATAGCCACCAGCAAGCTAGCCACAGTGACTAGCTCCCCACACAAGTACGAGCGGATAAGCTTCGACAGATCGATCCATCGATCGATCAAGGCCTTAAGCAACAGTCCCCAGACACGTACTGTTACGGTAGGTGGTAGCTAGCTAAAGACATGGCTTTTACGATCAAGGCTGCATCGACGATCTCACAGACGACATTTTCCCCGGCGGTCGTTCAGTCGTCGTCGTCGTCGCCGTCGCTCTCGAGGCGCGCTGCGGCGGCGGCGGCCATGGTGCCGGGGCGAAGGAAGGCTGTGACGGTCGTCAGGTCGGTCGCCGCGGCGGCTCGGCCTGCTCCGGCGGCGTCGGCCAAGCCCGCCGGCAAGCGATGCCTGTCGGTGTCGCAGACCATGTCCAGGCTCAAGGCGCAGGGCAAGGTGTGTGCTAATGTAGAGTGTAGCCTTTGGCTTTGGCTAGCCTACGGATTAATTCTTACTGATGAGCTTTGGTGTGCCGCTTCTCCATGATCGCAGACGGCGTTCATCCCGTACATCACCGCCGGCGACCCGGACCTGGCGACGACGGCGGAGGCGCTGCGGCTCCTGGACGCGTGCGGCGCCGACGTCATCGAGCTCGGCGTGCCCTTCTCCGACCCCTACGCCGACGGGCCCGTCATCCAGGCGTCGGCGGCGCGGGCGCTGGCGAGCGGCACGACGACGGACGGCGTGCTGGCGATGCTCAAGGAGGTGACGCCGGAGCTGTCGTGCCCGGTGGTGCTCTTCTCCTACTTCAACCCCATCGTCCGGTGGGGGATCGCCGACTTCGCCGCCGCCGTCAGAGAAGCCGGTGTCCAAGGTCTTCTGGTACCTGATCTCCCGTACGCGGCAACGTGTGCCCTCAGGAGTGAAGCCATGAAGAACAACCTCGAGATGGTAGAACACTCACCATCGTCTAGAAAAAAAAAGAATCCTATTTCATTTGTAAGAAAGCTTTTGTCTGACATGAAGAATGGCTGCGTGCATGCAGGTGCTGCTGACAACACCAACTACGCCAGCAGATAGGATGAAGGAGATCACAGAAGCTTCAGAAGGGTTTGTTTATCTGGTAAGTGCTGGTGCATAGAATCCAAGCTGTCTTGAAAGGTTAGATTGCGCCTGAACTGTTGCTGATAACACCTCCTCATCCTACATGATTACAGGTCAGTGTCAATGGAGTTACAGGTCCACGCGCAAACGTGAACACACAGGTCGAGTCTCTCATTCAGGAGGTTAAACAGGTATACATCTTGCAAAGAAAAAAAAAGATATTTTATGTATTTTTTATTCCAGCTGACAACAGCTTGATTCCACTGTTAAGATTGAGTTCTGCCAATTACTAAGCTTCTGGTTTTGCTTGCAGGTCACTGACAAACCCGTGGCTGTTGGCTTTGGCATCTCCAAACCTGAGCATGTAAAGCAGGTAAAGAAACTTGCCAAATTAAATTATTTCTTAATGTCTGACAAACATATTTTCACGTATTTTATCGCATAATTTTGACTGGTTTTTTCTCCACACAAATTGTTCGTGGGCAGATTGCAGAGTGGGGTGCAGATGGTGTGATCATTGGCAGCGCGATGGTGAGGCAGCTAGGTGAAGCGGCTTCTCCCAAAGAAGGGTTGAAAAGGCTAGAGAAATATGCCCGGAGCATGAAGAATGCGCTACCATGATGTGTAGATAGATACAGTACCAATAAATCTGCTCGATGGCATAATGAAGCTTGGATGAAAGCTGCCTCGGTCTTCGTTAATTTAGGTTTCTGGCAGAGAAAGATGTACACTAGTAGTACGCATCATCTATGAACGATGATGCTTTGGTATCTTATACCGGTGGTTATTAGATCGTACCACTATAATAATAGGTTAACGTTGTTAGGATGTACATTAGAAACCAAGGACGAATTCCTTTTTTTTTAAATAAAAACAAAGGACATGCAGTCCGGTGCAGCAAGATTGCTTTGCAGAAATAATGGTAGCAATAATTAGATTACCATTACACAAAAACTGTATGACGTTGCCTTTTGTTTCGAAAGCGATTTTTTTTTTGCAAGATTATTTCATGATCCAGGAATTATTAGTGGTTGTGCTTGACTGTTTGTGGTCGAACAGATAACAGCTATCATATGTCAACATCAGCACGCACGTGTCGCGCATGTTTTATGCATGCTCCTCACCACGATGTTCTTCGAAATGCTTCAGTGTGCAGTGCCGGTCTTTATCTGCCAATAAGCGCGCTCGACCTCCTGCTTTTATCCTTTTGTCAAATGGAGGCCAGTCTCAGTAGGGTTTCATGGCATTAAATGTGCTGATGTGGCAGATGAGAGAGAGAATGAAGAGTTTCATGGTATGTGAGAGGAGTTTCATCACCATGAACTCATCTGGCAAAGTTACCTAGTTTCTGGTCTAGGTAACCGTGTGACGAAATCCTGCACTGAGACTGGCCTTAGAGGTATTCTTTTTGTGCAGTTGCCTTAAATGGATGGGACCAAAATTAGCTTTGCATTAAACATGATATATTTAAAAACAGATGAGTATATCACATGAATGAACATAGGTAAAATTGCATAAACAACCCATAAGCCACTTCAAGTTTGACGTTGCAAATACCCACCCACCCATTCAACTATATTGCAAATACCCACATAGTATATGCAAATTTAACCGATACAACACGTTTTCAAAAATTGCGAACAGTGGTGGAGGACAAACCAAGATTGAGGTATGGCGCTGGTGTAGTGGTTGTCATACATAGCGCTTAATAATGATTAAAATGCTTAAATACTTCACAAATAGGACATCTCAAAGTTGCAGTACGTGCTCCGTACAAAATCTAAGGTACCCTATCAGGCGCTCCGCCACTGATTGCGATCCGCCAATGCGGTCTCTATAGAAATTAGATACTTATAAAAGTATAATCTCAAAGGAGATTTCATAAAAATATGTTTTTTGTCGAAACACGGTACAAACGTAGATGTTTATATAAACGCACATATACTCACCCATGTGAATACATGTGCACAACGCCATCCCTATAAGCTACGAGCACCTTCGGGAGACTGAGCTGACTAATCTCGATTAAATTTTGTCACTTCACGATTTGTCAAAATATTTCAATACAAAATCGTAAATAAGCCTATTAGTACTCGGGCTAGACCCGTAAACGAGTGAGTATTGGTACCCGCAAAAAAAAAACGAGTGAGTAGATGGGTGATATAAACGAGTTATTCGGTTAAGTTTGTTTGTATTATTGGGTGGGTACTCACAGCAGAATTGAGTACATAGGTGGATATCTGCAACAAAATGACTTATAGAAATAATTCAAACTGACAAATCTGAAGCTATTGCCTATTGGATTTTGGCATGTTGGCACCTGAGCATCATGTAATAAAGCACGTAAAAGAAGAGAGTTAGCATATATCCCTCGTCAAAGTCGCAAACAACCTATGATTAAGCCTAGTGGGAATCCATTAAAGATTGTATATTTTAGATAAAGATTAAAGATTATATGTTCGGTCAAAATAAAATTAGTGTGGCTAGATTATATATGTTCGTTCAATATAAAATAAAATAGCTAGTACGTGTGGCTAGATTCAATTCAAAGATAAGCTAGGCAGCATGCTGCAGGGTGGTGAGGACAGAAGCGGATGGGCAAGTCTTCACTAGTATTGCTCAAAATTGAGTGGCTCCATTGCTCCGTATCCATGAATCTGTACAACAAATCTGCGACTGGGACATTTAATTTGTTCGAACGCGTGAAGCAAATGCACCCATCTTTAGCGTTGCACGGGTGACAATCATCAATCAATCTTTGAATAGTCGTCGGAAGAGGGAGAGAACAGAGGAGAGTATGGGTCGGACCGTTCCAAATTGGATTGGAGGGTTTTTTTTTCTCGAATACGAAGGAGAGTTTCGCATTGTTGTATTAAGAAGAACGGAAACAAGTGTTCTAAAGTTACAAAACTCCGGTGGAGCTAGTCACACCAACACCTGCTAAGCAGAAACAACAAGTGGCAAGTGCCAAAATAGAAGATCGATATTACTCCCTAATAAAACAACCTAGATGCTTAGCTCCCGCCAAGGTCCAAAGCTCAGCTTCCATCCTGATACTGTGAATGAGCTCTTGACATGATGATGGAGAGTCTCTGAACAACCGGGCATTCCTCTCCTTCCAAACGTTCCAGGAGATTAGCATGAAGAGGGAGTCTAGGCCCTTCCTTCTCTCCTTTCGCTGCTGTTTCCTCAGGTTGCACCACCAGCCAAGGAGCGTGTACTGACTGCTTTGGAATTGGCAGGAGCCTCCTCTTCCCGCGATGACTTCCCACCATACTTGCCTTGTGAATGGACAATTGACTAGCATATATAAGAGGTCCGGCTCATTGCTTTGATCACATAGCCAGCAGAGGTCAAATTGGATTGGAGGGTGACAGTGCGTTGCACAACGCGGCACGCACATGCAACCGGCACACAGAGGCGAGCAACTAAGGAGCTTAGACCGCGTTTGGTTTGCCGGTCTGGCTGGTCCCGAGTCATCCGAATCTAATTCCGATCTAAGCCTGATCTTGATATTTGGTTAGCATCATGGAATGAATCGGTCCAGCACCAGGCCATTCATATGTTAGTGTAAATCTACGACCGACTCGTCTGCGCAGAAACAGTTGGACGACATCATCTGAAGACCATCTGATCCTACAAGGGGTCGGCTACCAGCAGTACGTGTACTACTTCCTGGTAAAAACCCAAGCCGTGTATGATAGTGTTTTTGTCCCAAGATTGAGAATTTGAGATTTAGCCGTCTATATAAATTATCATGGATTGGAAAAACATGAAACTTGTTAAAAACACACATATAGTAGCAAAAGCATAGGCGCGTGCACGGTATAACATCAGCACTACTATTTTACTCCCTTCTTCCTTTTATATACCTCCTTCCTTTTATATATGACACTGATTAGTTCAAAATTGAACTATCCAACGTCATATATAAAAGGAAGGAGGGAGTAAATTGTTGACTTTTAACCCAACAAAGGAAGCCGCGATTGCTACGGTGGGATTGGTATCGTTCACTCCACGTGCCGTTCTTTCAAATTTAATTACGTAGATCCGAGTATCTGGCACCAAACTCATAACAGCTAGAAACTACATATATAAACTTTTGAATGTCAACTCAATGTTTATAAATTCAAACGCGGCTATTGGGGCTACCCGTGATCTGGCTGACTGCGACAATATATATAGCCATATATAGGTGTACTTAAAAATTATAACGATTTTGACGTGTCTGAACCAAAGAAAAGAAAACACGGCTGGAAATTTTTAATGATCTCTTCTCGTTGGCATAAGCTTAATGCTACTTGTTTGGTGTGATAGTTTTTTCTGGCTGAAAAAAAATATTACTTTATGCAAATAAAAGATCGACAACACGCAACTGAGTGCATGTATGTGGTGCATGCTGATGTCACTGTGTATGTAGTTATCATATAATTATTTGGGTTTAAGAAAAGATCTATATGTACATAGTTGATATATTTAAACCGACAGAGATGTACATACATGGTCCCCTACTAGCTTCGTCCCGGGTTTATGTATAGCTTCGTCCCGGGTTTATGTATCCCTCGGGCGTGAGGTAAGGGTGCGCCTATCTGACGGACGAGACAGACACAGGGACAAAGCAACATGATGTCAAGGGCGAGACATTGGTTATACTCTCACAACGACTACTTGTTGATTGTATCTTAATAGGGTTAATAGCAATACATAACTTCAACTATGATCTTTGTTAAGAACAAATAGAGATTTAGTAATAAATCAGGTTTAGAACTTTACTTTTTTCTAACATTTTAGTTGGTATGATGGTTCGCATCCTACAAAGTCTGCGACGTAGTAAAACTCGTTTCTGTGTATAATGAGAGAATTGTTTCACCTTACTAGCAAGAACGCACGTGCGGCATGCACATTTATTGATGATACGTAGGTACTAAAACAATATCACTTTACTTCAGTGCAAAGCACTTTTAAAAATACTTTATATTCACTCTCTCATGTATGGAGAGCTTTAGGTATTCTCAAAACTCATGATAGTTGGCATTTATTTATATAGAGAAAACTCTCTAATTTATAGTCTTTTAGCAATACGGGATAATTGTGTATAGACGTGGGTATAAATGTGGGTATATTTAGGTGGACCCTTTTTTAGGTGAAAAAAAGTTTTAGGTTTAGAGGGGAAAATCAACATAGGAATATCCCTCCCCCTCCTTTTTTAACCATTCATCAACCAATTTTCCCGACAGTGTGAGGTGGGTGTGGGTTTTTTTTTGTTGGTGAGAAATATTTTCAAATCTAATTCTCTTTATAGTATATAAGTATAGATTATAGATTTGTGTAATAATTAATCGGTTGAACTTATCAAAAATAAGGAAAGAAAGATGTTTTTTTATTTGCTCGATGAAATAGAATTTTATTTTATCTAAACCACATAGAAGTATAGAACCTAACTTTATCGGCTTAGGATGGTGGGAGTAGTAGTTAAATATCAAACACGTTTTCCTCCACGTGAATCGATTGTTGCATACATCTCAATCCACGCGCGCGCTCCGGCCATACCTCCATCACTTCTATCCCTGAAGATTCTTCCCGCGTCGCTTGACTTGCAGCTGGCCTCCTTCCCTTCCCCCTCCCGCCGCTGCCGCTGCGGCTGTGGCTATATAAACATGGGCAGAAAGCACATGGAGCTCAAGCATCCTTGCAACAGAAAACCCAAAGCATTCCAGGGTTCGAGAAGACGCAATTGAAGCTCAGTAGGAGTACAACACAGAGCCACAGACCACAGTGTCACAGTGACCTTCTCCGATCCCCGCGACCCAGCGAATAAAATCCAGCCGGTTGATCCATCAATCCACGGTTGCGCTTGCACCACCAACCTACCGATCGCGGCATGGCTCTCGTGCTCAATGTTGCATCGACCTCCCAGGCGTCTTCTTCCCCGGTGGTTCGGTCGTCGCCGCTCCCGAGGCGGGCGGCGGCGATGGTGACGTTGCCGGGGCGGAGGAACGCGTTGGCGGCCATCAGGGTGGCCGCCGCGGTGGCTCCGACGACCGCGCCGCCGGCGCCGGCCAAGCCCGCCGTCAAGCGTTGCCTGCCGGTGTCGCAGACCATGTCCAGGCTCATGGCCAAGGGCAAGGTCAGTAGACTTTGCTCGTGTTTGTGTTGTGCATAGGCTTGGTTATTAGTGTTCGCGTGTACGGATTCTGACCTGGAGCTTTGGTGTGCCGCCATGATCGCAGACGGCGTTCATCCCGTACATCACCGCCGGCGACCCCGACCTGGCAACGACGACGGAGGCGCTACGTCTCCTGGACGCCTGCGGCGCCGACGTCATCGAGCGCGGCGTGCCGTGCTCCGACCCCTACGCCGACGGGCCGGTCATCCAGGCTTCGACGGCGCGGGCGCTGGCGGGCGGCGTGACCCTGGACGGCTTGCTGGCGATGCTCAGGGAGGTGACGCCGGAGCTCTCCTGCCCGGTGGTGCTCTTCTCCTACTTCAAACCCATCATGCAGCGAGGGCTTGCCGACTTCGCCGCCGCCGTCAAAGAAGCCGGTGCTCACGGCCTTCTAGTGCCTGATCTCCCTTACGTTGCCACGAGTGCTCTCAAGAGTGAAGCCATCAGGAACAACCTCGAGCTGGTACGTCCATTGCCCCCATTCATTATCAAATTAATCAACAATATCTAATCAAGCATTCGTTTTTCTTTCTGGAGTCTGGTCATTGTATTAGTGCTGAAAGTTTCGAGAAAGCTATATGTCTGACATGAACAATATGCTGAATCGTGCAGGTCCTGCTTACAACTCCAGCTACACCCGAGGAGAGGATGAGGGAGATCACAGAAGCTTCAGATGGATTTAGCTCGCGCGCGTTATGGGCTAGCCTAATAAACACTTCTCCCACATAATGGTATCACGCAGGTGAGCGTCAATGGAGTTACAGGTCCCCGCGCAAACGTGAACACACGTGTCAAGTCTCTCATTCAGGAGGTTAAACAGGTCACTGACAAACCTGTGGCTGTTGGATTTGGTATATCGACACCCGAGCATGTAAAGCAGGTAATAAAGAAAAAAGAAGTTTCTCATTTCTTATATATTGAACTATGCCTAGACTCTCATAGTTTTTCCATTCATCATTTGGATGGACACAGATTGCAGAGTGGGGTGCAGATGGTGTGATAATTGGCAGTGCAATGGTGAGGCAGCTAGGTGAAGCAGCTTCTCCCAAAGAAGGGCTGAAGAGGCTAGAGAAATATGCCAGGAGCATGAAGAATGCACTACCATGATATGCGCATTAGGACATTGATACAGGACCATGAATTAGTCGGATGACGTAATATTAAGCTTCACTGAAGAGAAGCACTGAAGCTGCCTTTTCTTTTAGCTCGGCAGAAAGATGTGTACTTCTAGTCAGAATATCTTTTTTGAAAGTCCTAGTCAGAATATATGTATCCTCCTTTGTACAGTATCGTTAGATCATTATCATGGAATGGAAGATGTAATATATTGTTAGCATACTATAACATGGACGTACATTAGAAACATTTTTTTTCTCATCCTACTGAAAGATAGCAGAGGCACTAAAATTATAGCACGAAATTGGTACACAATGTCTGTGTTTTCAGTATGTTTTGGTACCTTCTTCTTAGTTATAAGAGAAATCTTTACAGTGCTTGGAAATAAAAACTACAGCCGTCCATTGGTCTAAATCCAATGGTTAAATATATATTTGAAAGGTATGAGTAGTGGGCTGGTACTATAGTTCTAGTCATAGGGCATATTGGTAATTTGTTTTTTTTCTTATGGGTATCTACGAGCAATAGTTGCAGGGCAGAATCGGAACGACGACGACTCGCTTGATTCATATTAGGCCATTCTCTCAGTGGAGGTTTTACGGGAGTTTCATGGTATTAAATATGCTGATATGGTATAGGAGGGAGAAGACAGAGTTTCATAGGATGTGAGAGGAGTTTCATCACCATGACACTTCTTTGGCACAGTTATCTAGTTTCTGGTCTAAGTAAACGTGTAGTAAAACTTTGCACCGAGACTGGCCTAAAAGCCAAGAGTTTTTTTTTAAAAAAAATATCAGTATAGACGTAGACACTCACCGCATGTGTACACTCAACTCTATGAATACACGTACACAAACTCTACCTCTATAAGCACCTCCGAGAGATCGGATGGCAGATGACAAAATCAATAGAGTCGTCACATACGCCTCATTGTCGACAGGCACATCAACTACCAGTGAAAAAATAGCGCGGGTTAAATCTTAAAATAAATTTAGAGAAATGTGAGCCCGATCAATGACTCAAACCTAGATGGACAGATTTCACCACAAGAAATTTTATGACACGTCAGTAAATTTTGATAAGAAAAGAGAGAGTTTCATCCCAATGACACACACTCATTCTCCGGCTCAGTTCGGGCCTTTGAGATTAATCTAGCAGGGCGATGATCTGATGTGATGAAGTTAATTAGATTGCTTCAACTATAACAATAACACGTCAACATGAAAAACTATATGATTCATCGTTGTTTCGGAAAGAGAAAAAGATCTGCAGGATTATTCAATGGTGCTGGAAATTTGTGTCCTAACTTCTTTACGTTTGGTTGTCCTAAAAATATATGACAATGACTGAGGATAGCCAACATCAAATACACCTTTCCTCTCTATATCTAGTTTAGAACCTATGGGCCACTGCCATAAAAAAAATCTAAATTGATAAGGATTGGGAATGACAAATAAACCACTCGTACTAGCTTCAACACTTGATATCTCCATTTTTTTAGAACGGTAAAAGCTTTGCCGTAATTTTTATTACACGAGAGAAAAAGAAACAATATAAAACAGAAAACAACAGCCAACATTCCGACCCTAACACGACTAGGAGAAGAAAAGAAATAAACTAAACAAACCAAACCACTGCATGCCTGAATGAGGCGCAACACCAACTCAACACTACTAACACTAACAACTCAAAAAATCACGACAAAACTAAACAACTATCACCGTAGCACTGACGAACTTGACGTTGAAAGATCTCGTTGCCTTCCATTGCGCTTGACCACTTTGTATATAATTAGACATCCTCCTTAAAAAAGTCACCTATACCACTTCTTTGGATTCTTTGTTGAAAAACTCACCGATTGCATTGCTTCCAAATATTTCAGCAAAAATTGACCACTACTGTGTCCTTTGTCCAACAACCATCTAGTGCATGTTGGACATCTCCATCTTTTTCAATGGACACTGGTCTTAAGCTCCACCTCTCCTTTGTGCTCTCATCGAGTGGAACATAAAGGACCAGCATGCTTCGTTGGCCAATTGGAGCTGAAAGATACATCAGATGGATGCACGCGCTATGTGTGTTAGTACACGCGACGAAACGCGTGTTCCACCCCCTAACGCCTGGAGACACTCGCTCAAGCTCTCTCTCTCTCGCCGGCGACCGAAGGTAGAAGATGAACAGTGGAATTTTGGGACGACGAACGCCGCGGCGACAATACGCCTGTATCTTGGCTTTGATTCGACTCTAACACTTCGAACACCATACACAGAGGAGCATGGGGCTACTTGTAGGCCGGGATCGACAGAAGCTCGCCTCCATGCCCGCCATTTCCGCCATGACCCGAAGAGCTCGCACGGACGACGTCGTGAGCCTCCACTCAACGATTCGCGCGCTCTCCTCCGCAGAGCCCGGCGTCACGCACACCGCGCCTCTAACCAAAGATGTGTATAAGAGACAGCAGCCCGAACGACACACATTCGCCCGGAACGTGACGGAACACCGCGTGCACCATGGCAGCAGCTCATCTGCCGTGCACGCTCGTTCCGGGCGACTCACACTACACACGCTGATACAAACGCACACAACACACACACGGACACGCCGAGCTTAATCCTAACAATCTCCCCCTAAGCTTGGCGTCGCCGTCCCCGCTGCTCACAGCAGCGTCGCTTCTTCCTCGGCGTCGGCGAGCAGCGCCTTCGCCCTCTTGGAGTTGGGGCAGTCCCTCGCGATGTGCCCGTGCTCGCAGCAGGTAAAGCACCTCCCGCGGTTGCGCCGCTCAGACCTCCTGCTCGAGCCTGAACACGTGCTTGTGCCGTCGTCGTCCTCGTCGACGTTGTCACCGCCCTTGTTGCCGCCGCCGCGCCGTGCATCTCCGCCGCGCCGCGCCTCGCCACCACGCGCACGCTCCTTGCCACGCTGACGACGCCTTGCCTCCCACTCCGCCTCAGTGAGTAGGAGCTGCCCGGCATTGCCAGCATCGGCCGCCGGCTGATCTTCTGCGTCCGCCTCTCCGCCACCTGAAGCTGGCCGACGAGCTCGTCCAGCGTCATGGCGTTGAGGTTGCCGTGTATCTCAATGGACACCGCCACTTGCTTGAGCTTCCTTGGCATGACGCGCAGCACCTTCTTGACCACCCGGGCGTCCGAGATTTCTTCGCCGAGATCACCCAGCCGCGCGGTCAGCCGATTGACGCGCACGGCAAAGTCGGCGACTTCTTCGCCGTCGTTGAAACGGAGGTTCTCGAACTCCTTCATGAGCCGTTGAACGCTTGAGGCCTTCACGCGATCGTCGCCGCCTCGTGCCCGCTTCACGGCGTCCCAGGCCTCCTTCGCCGATGACTTCACGGCGAGCCCGGCCTTCATCTCCGGCAGAACGCCACGTAGGATCGCGACCATCGCCCGACGATCCTTGGCGCAGTCCTTGCTCGCCGCCTCCACCACGTCCCACAGCTCCAGCGCCTCCAGAGACACCTGCATAACCATCGACCACTCTTGGTAGTTACCCTTGGTCAGCAGCGGTATCTCCACCACGCCGGAGCCGGGCACGACGCGCTCCGCGGCGGCGACACCGGAACCTTCTCCGCTCTTGCCCATCAGACTCTGCCCGATCTTCATGCACCAAGCTCTGATGCCACTTGTTAGTACACGCGACGAAACGTGTGTTCCACCCCCTAACGCCTGGAGACACTCGCTCAAGCTCTCTCTCTCGCCGGCGACCGAAGGTAGAAGATGAACAGTGGAATTTTGGGGCGACGAACGCCGCGGCGACAATACGCCTGTATCTTGGCTTTGATTCGACTCTAACACTTCGAACACCATACACAGAGGAGCATGGGGCTACTTGTAGGCCGGGATCGACAGGAGCTCGCCTCCACGCCCGCCATTTCCGCCATGACCCGCAGAGCTCGCGCGGACGACGTCGTGAGCCTCCACTCAACGATTCGCGCGCTCTCCTCCGCAGAGCCCGGCGCCACGCACACCGCGCCTCTAACCAACACCGACCGAGTCCTCCGCAGCTCACCTGCGCGCCCGATCGACACCCATTCGCCCGGAACGTGACGGAACACCGCGTGCACCATGGCGGCAGCTCATCTGCCGTGCACGCTCGTTCCGGGCGACTCACACTACACACGCTGATACAAACGCACACAACATACACACGGACACACCGAGCTTAATCCTAACAATGTGTATATCTATGCGCCGGGCAAAGAAACAGATGGAAACATCAGCATGCACATGTTTCACGCGAAATGCTGTGCTTGGAGAACGACGAGACGGCCGCCACCAGGCCACGGTGACCGGCGGAAGTACGTGGCCCCGCTGACCTTTGGTGCCCCGGAGTGGCAGGGCCGGGTCAGGGCACCGTTCCTTTCATCTGAAGTCCGAGGCCATTGTTACCTTTTCTTGTTTTAGGAACAACGATAATGATATTCTTGTAATGTTTTTGATAAACAATGAACAAAACATGCAGGAGGACAAGACAGCCCAACAAATGAAATCAGCCCGGAACAGACAACTAACTGGGCTTCCAACGCACATGACCAGTCCAATGCCACGGATGGGCATGTGGCGAAATCTAATAGCCACAACAACACCGACGCTCTCTCAAGGCATCAAATCTTTCCGCGATATGACTCTACCTATATACGTCTAAATACATAATAAATTGTGTATTGAGATGGAGGAAGCAATCAATTTAATGCCTGGACTACTTGACAACGCAAAGTAGTGGTGTTAGGTATCACTTTATACTAGCTGTCAGTGGCAGAGCTTCAGGGTTAGTCAAGGTGGGCAGCGATACCCCCATACACAATTGACATGATTTGCAATACAAATGCACAATGAAGCATCACTAACTACTGTTGATCGAAAGAAAATTACAAATCCAGGAGGACCCAACTAGCCAAGGCCTACATTGGTCTACACTCTCGTAATCTACACTGTTCTCAGCCCTGTTACTTATATACTCCGTATATGCATAGCCAGCTTTAGCTACTGCAAGTACCATGAATCCACGATCTCAGTGGGTGGTTCAGGAGTCAGCACTGTGGCTTAGCCTTCCATGACAATTCAAACTTGAAATTAACTATGGTTCTAGAAATTCTAATACTAGTTCAGGGTTAAGAGCCAACTGCAAAAATTTACACAAACTCAACCCGCGACATCAATCGAGACGAGCCCAAAGCGAAAATCAGGGCAGGCCCAACGCACCACGGTGGAGTGCTGCCCCAGGTACCACGTCCGCACCATGCATCCATGTCACGGTGAATGGTAGCCTCGCAGAGCCACAGAGCTACCTGCAGGAGCGGTGGTTCTACCTGACAAAAGCACGAGGCAGCCGTTCAAGCCTGCGGGGGGGATGCTCTAGCCTCTGACAAAAGGACGATGCATCAAAGAAAGCTGTGGCAATGGATAAAAGCATGGGTCCACGGCTGTGTTTAGTTCCCAATCCCATCACTAAAATTTTCAAAATTCTCTTTCCAAATATCACTATCCACCTATCACGTCCGTTCTAAAATGTAGGTCTCTCCTCATGCATGGAACACTAAACGTGGGTAAATAAAAAAACTAATTGCATGGTTTTGATGTACACGACGAGTTTGAGCCTAGTTAGGTCATGATAGGATAATGTTTACCACAGACAAACGAAATGTGCTACAGTGTTCGATGTGACTTTCTCACCTCTTTTTTCACCATCTTTTTGGAACTAAACACAGCCCATGGTAAATTAGCTTGCGTTGTAAAGATGGAGGCTTCAACTTATCTAGGACTACGTGGAAGGTATTTTTTTAGCTTTTTTTTAGATTACACGGTACAACGCAGACGCTCACACACGCACGCACACTCACCCCTATGAATACACGTACGCTAACCCTACCCCTATGAGCACCTCCGAAAAACTGAGCAGAGCACCGGCAGATTTGGAGATTCCCGAAGTCACCATTGACACCTCGTTGTCGACGGGAACGCCGCTTACCACTTAACGCATAGCGCCGGTAAATTCTGGAAAAAGTTGCGAGCACCAGAATTTAAATCCTGGTGGGTAGCGTCCCACTGGACCGGCCTACCATTGGACTACAAGTCAATCACAGGTACTTTTTTAGCTGAGGCCCCTACTATAATTAGCTTCGGTTGGGCTTGCCCTCATAGCCGAGCCGAGCCGGGCTCAAGGTTAAGGCCACTGGGAACTGGCCACGTCACAAAAGGCACACTCGCCCGCAGATAGGCCACGGCCCACGGCCCACCGGTGATTGGTACACGTCACGTTTGACCTTTGCAATCGCATCCCCTACCGCCGCCGCCATCGCCTCCTCGTTGCCGGCCGCTTCGCCGATGCCCCAGCGGGGTTGGCACGCGGAGGAGTTATCGGCCAGGGCAGCGCCCATGGCCGACCACGGCGAGGTCACCGGCAAGCGCAGCGTCGCGGAGACCTTCTCCAGGCTCAGGGAGCAGGGCAAGGTGCGTGCGTTTCAGCCCTCGCCCTTCGTTTCGTCGCAACCCCGGGGCCAATTCGCCCAACCCTCTGCATCTCTTGCGGTTCCTGATTGAGTTGCAGAGTTGAAATGGTGGCGCAATGGTGGCCGCTGCCAGTGGTTTGGAACTATCCTGTGCATTCCACTACAATACCAACAACATTTCCTTAGCTTCCTTGCAATTGTTTCGTTTCCGTCGGTTTATGGTATATTTGGTTAATTAACTACTATATAGCTGTGGGTGATAAGTTCGTTAGGAATTATTTTGTTGCCAATTTTATAAAACTGTTGGGAAATACGGAGTATGCTAGTAATTTGTATTTGAAAACTGTAGGCCACACTCGATTAAATTACTAAAGACCATAAAAACTGTATGCTACTCATTAAAAGCTGTAGGGAAAAATTGATAACCTTGTGGATATGTTCAGTCCAGTGATTATACAGAATTTGTGGTCTTAATCTTCAGTCAAAATTCTGGTATTGCCTTGCGCAAGATTGGCTGGATGTGCCCTGAACTAATTTTATCTGCAAAACCAGTGTGTCTTTTTGCATAGTGCTGTAATCTATTCGTTTTCAGCAAGTTATCTGCATTTGGGGGCTTGTTTGGTTGGAACTTGGTGTATCCAGAGAACGGATAAGACTCTAAGTGGAGGCCAACCTTTAGGGGGCATTAGTGTTTGGATCACAGACAAATTGTCTTGGTGCCTGTGTGGGCAAGATTTTTGCCTAACTTTTGAGGGAGAGCTAGATTGGCTTGCCGGCGTTAGCAAGGCTAGCCTCACTCAGCAAGACGAGCCAAGCAAGCCGGACAAGCTACCAAACGCACCCTTAGTTGCAGTGATCTTGCCTTATGCTGTGTCTTAGTGTGACAAATATTGCTTTTGGATTAGGAATTTAGTTGAAGAGGCATATCTACCCTTGCAAATTTTCAGACTGCATTCATCCCGTTCATCACTGCGGGTGATCCTGACTTGGCAACCACATCGAAAGCATTGAAGATCCTCGATTCCTGCGGTTCAGATGTGATTGAGATTGGTGTACCATACTCGGATCCACTGGCTGATGGGCCGGTTATTCAGGTAGCAAGTGATGGTATCTTCTTTCACCAGCTGCAACATGTGTTTTCATATAGCTTTTACAGCTTTAATAACTTCACGTCTTTTTCAGGCATCAGCAACGCGGGCACTTAAGAAAGGCACTACACTTGATTCTGTCATAGAGATGCTAAAGGGGGTTACACCTGAGTTGTCTTGCCCTATAGTTCTCTTCACATACTACAACCCAATTCTGAAGCGTGGGGTCCGAAACTTCATGGCCACTATCAGACAAGCTGGCGTACATGGTAAATTTCCTCACATAGAGAGTCATGCGAATTTTGGTTATTTTATACTTTGTTACTATCAAATGTTTCTTGTTCTTGTATCTTCTGTTTATCTTGAACATGATTTACACTTGATTCAGACATTCTGTTGTTCTGTCAATCAGATTGATATTTTACACTATATATTGTAGGACTTGTAGTGCCTGATCTTCCTTTGGAGGAGGCAGTGTTGCTGAGAAGTGAGGCCATTATGCACAACATAGAGCTGGTTCATACTCATTCTCATCTTTTCTTATACTGTCCACACAAAATTTGTTGTATTTTGCATATTTGTGTTGCTATCTGCCTATCTGGTTCCTAACTAAATTCTTGCTCGAGATGACACCTGCACCTACTTATATTCTGTTTGGGCTACGTCCAGTCCAGGCCCCCAAAAATACACAGTTGCAAAAGATCTTGTAGGCCTTTGGATCAGCCTGGCCCTAGAAGGAAGATATTGTCTATTGGGCTCTCACAGTCTCACATGTCAAGCTTTTCAGAAATCCAGGATAGGCTAGGCTAAGGCCATTTGAAAGTATATTTTGGATAACTCGGGCTGGTGTCACAGGCTCACAGCAGAATATCTTTGCATATTAGTCATGATGGTGGACTACTCAACACAGGAGATAGCTTGACTGCTTGAGTACCAACCATTTATCATTTATTTTTTGCATGATTGCCCACAGGTGCTGCTTACGACACCAACCACACCAACAGAGAGGATGATAGAAATTGCAAAAGCTTCGGAAGGATTTCTTTATCTTGTGAGTGCCTAGAAGATCCCAGCTATTTTTCCTAGTTAAAAGTCCTGGACATCTTTATATATTCTGGATATGTTTTATGTCCGCCCAAGGTAAAAGTTTTCATCCTGAAGTAGGGCATACATTATACGGAATAACTTTTAACTAGTATATCACGTCTGTACATTAACAATGAAGTTCATTTCACCTGACATGCTTATACAGAAAGATATATAGGAAAGTAGAATTTTGTATAGATTGGGTGGGAATTATGGCACGTTGAACACATGTCTGGCCATTCTATTTCACCATCATATTCGGCCTCTGCAGACTGCACTTGAGTTTGATTTAGTGATTAGTGGCATTACTAACCTGTATGTTATGCAGGTGAGTGCGGTTGGAGTTACAGGTGCACGTTCAAATGTAAACTTACGTGTAGAACATCTTCTTAGGGAGATCAAGAAGGTTAGGGAACTATAATCTGTCTATCGTTAGTAAACTGTGAAGTAGTTTAGTACAATAACATCTCTGTGCAAATTTGTGTTGAAGAATGCTTATCTTCCTGACTTCACAGGTTACAGACAAACCTGTAGCTGTTGGTTTTGGTGTATCGACTCCAGAGCATGTGAAACAGGTGAACTGGACTTCTCTGAACTTTCTTGCTGAGCATGAGGTCTACTATTATCGGTGTTACAGCTTTTTTATACCTTTATTATTAAACAGATTGCAAGGTGGGGAGCAGATGGTGTGATTATTGGCAGTGCAATCGTTAGACAGTTATGTGAAGCTGCTACTCCTGAAGAAGGTCTAAAAAGGCTAGAGGAGTATACCAGGAATATAAAGGCCGCTATGCCACTGAGGTGATTGCTTCCATCATGAGCAAGCTGATTAGAACACAATAGAACACCAGTTTCTGCGGTAGTCTGGTCGAGGGTTTAGCATCCATAGTTCAGCTAGTGCTGTTTGGTGCTTCTGCAGTTCTGAGAACTCTATCCCTGCCTGGAATGTAAAAATGAATAAAGGCGGTAGTTCGCTAATTGTCTGAAGTATAAGATTGAGTTGTTTTTATTATGGTTTTAAGGAAAAGGATTGTAAAATTCCACATGCTGATCTCTTTTGTCTGAAATATGGAATATTGGAATAAGGCTGCCCTGACTCCTGAGCGGATAGGAATAAAGGAGAGGATAAGGTCATGCTTATATGGCTGGCTTGTCATTTGAACCTAACACTTGGTGTCCATGGATGAGGCAGCATAATGGCTGCGCTGAAAGTGACATTGCCTTCAAGCTGTGCCTCTTGCTATCTTAGAGCAAGTATTATGGCTGGCTGCAAGAAGACTAAATGGTGAGGTGGAGGAGAGAGAAGAGGAGAGAGGGAGGAGGTGGGCTGTAAATTTGCAGCCAGCTTGGACACAAGAACCAATAAGCCATGTGAGATAGACAAGTGGGCCATATATTAATGATGAAAGGCTAAACCACTATACTAGTAGACTGAGAGATGGGCTGTAAAAATTCTTACAGCCTGCTGCTGGCTAAATTATTAGCCTTGCTCTTATGGGAGAATATCAGTGTCCATCAGGCCGGGACAGGAATGATCCCAGTGGTCCCAGATGTTGGGTTTCTGGATAATGGAGACTCAATTCCAGCCTCTATTTATGTTGGTGCCTTTTATTTAATCTCTATTTATGGTCAGTTCAATCCCAGATGTTGAGTTCCAAATTCAGCTCCGGATGCTGTCACAATTTTAATATGTATTCACTGAAGCTTTTCTGATACTCAATTCTGTATTTTAGCTAGCCGTGATGGCATGAAAGAGGAGATGAAGCGTATCTGTTCTGGACCTGAAGAGGCAGTGTTGATATTGAACTGTCCATGTACAGGTAGCTGCGTATGACTTGTGCTCCCTTCGTAGCATTTGTGTAGCTGTGCATTTGACGAGCGAACAGCTAAATCAGGATGTGCTGGGCCTAAGGGTCCATGAAAAGTCAATTGCGTGGGCCAAGACGCATCCGGGAAGCGACGCGCTGCCATCTTCTTTGCTTTCACGCGCTGCCATCTTCTTTGCTTTCAAGTGGATCCCAAAACTCCGCCTAGAAAAGGAGGAAAAAAAAAGATGAACAGGTAGGATCATCATGTGAGTTTTGACTCCGGCGTTTTGTTGTTTTTTTTATAAAATCATATAAAAGAGAAACTTAGTACAAGTTTCCTTGGAATTGGTATCAAAACATACAGCTTCAAAAGTGGCACATGTTTGGGCAGGCACTCAAGAAGCGTTTACACGCAAGAACAGGGAAATATTGAGCACTTGTTTCTAGAAAAACTGAAGAATCTAGTAGAGTCTCAGATCTTTTTAAAGGTAGTAAGAAGTCAATTTGGGTGTAAAGTTCTCTTTCGAAAAGAAACATATATCGCCCTAAAAAATAAACATATATCTAGATTAAATGGTAAAATGCATCAATATGCATTTAATTTTGGGTTTTTTCCGTGTTGATCTGATGTCGAGGCTCTAACCAATGAGAAAAAAGAGGACCCGGCAGCGTGCAAATGGGGGATATAAATGAGGGAGTCTTTATCCGTGGAAAGAATTCAATGATCTTGGCTTTTTGGATGAGACCGGGACCTCAATCAGGCAATAACAAGGATATCCCTCCATCCGGAAACGGGAAAGGGGCCATCCCAGAATCTGTTTATGCACTTTGGTCATGTCATTAGTGGAGCAGAATAGGGGATAAGCTTGGATCACGTTGTAATCGAGTGTGTCCACGTCACCCTATGATTGATCGTGATTCGCCTATATCGACGCCATGTCACCATCACGATATACGTCGAGCTGGAATTTAGAGGTGCACGTTAGTCCTTTTAATTCTATTGATCATGTAGATGTTACGTTCACTGCGTGTTGGAACATATAAAAAATGCCACGCTAAGATATTTTAACACAACCACTTGAGATGAGATATGTTCAAAAGAAGAGTAGTATTCTTTCAGTGTTTGGGTTTAGTTTAAGTTTGAGCTAAGTTCTTAAGAAAGCATGATGCTTTCTCAAAAAAAAAAGAAAAGAAAGCATGACGCTTTCATAGGCATTACGAATTATCACAAAGAAATTATTCATCACTGTAAAAAGAACATAATCCGTAGAACCCCACGCAGCTAGGGGTGGATGTCGAGCCAGCTCGGCTCGTTTTGGCTCGGCTCGTTCGAGCTCGTTAGCCAAACGAGCCAGCTCGGCTCGTTTTGGCTCGGCTCGTTCGAGCTCGTTAGCCAAACGAGCCAGCTCGGCTCGGCTCATTAAGAAAATGAGCAAAAATCCTGGCTCGGCTCGGCTCATTAAGCTCGTGAGCTGGCTCGTTAAGCTCGTTGAGCTAGAGTTAAATTTAAAATTATCATAATAATATATATATAATTAAAAAAATTATAGTATTTATATAATCTTAATATCTCTAAAATCTACTTTACCAGTTACCTGAGGCTGCTACTCCTGAAGAAGATCTAGAACTGCACATATAGTATATATATTATTATTAATTAATAATTTGCTCATTAGTCTATTAAACCTTCTAGCTCGTTTGGCTCGCGAGCAGCTCGTGAGCCGGCTCGAACTCACTCGTTATACTAACGAGAAAAACTCTTGCTCGGCTCGTTAGGAATATGCATCGAGCCGAGCCGAGTCGAGCCGAGCCGGCTACGATCCGAGCGAGCTAACGAGCTTCGAGCATTTTGTCCAGCCCTACACGCAGCCGATCGATTTCTTGTTGGTACAATAGCATTTCTTTGTTTACTTTGCGAGTCATAGCAGTTCTTTTTTGCTCCTACAATAACTCGGCTCAAGTTATAATTTTTTCCCCACACAAAAATAAAAATATAGAGAGGACAATTTAAAATAAAATTTTCATTTCCACATAAGAATATATTTAATAAAAAGGATAGATAGATATACTATGTGCAAGGAAAAAGAATCGTGTCCAAAGCTAGAAACAAAATGCACGTTTTGGAAGTAACACCGGCGTGCGCGTAGAGGCGTGAAGCCGTCTGTGCTGACTCATTTACATCCACCGTCCAACCCATCTTCCCCTCTTCGGCTCTTCCCTTCCATTTCTCTTCGCTTCCACCAAACCCAACCAGAGAAGAAATTCTCCAAAATTTCCAGATCAAACCCTCGAATCCTCCGAACCCTCGCGAATCCGCTCCCAAATTCCCCTCCACTGCTTCGCGATCCGGCTCGATCCCTCATGGAGCGTGTCTTCTCCGTGGAGGAGATCCCCAACCCCTACTGGGTCCCGCCGCATCCTCAAGCGGCGGCCACCGGCGCTGTTGCTGCACCAGGAGGCGGTGGCGGTGGCGGAGGAGGAGGAGGAGCAGTGGGAGCGGGAGACGAGGCGGGCGCGATGAACCGGTGCTCGTCGGAGTGGTACTTCCAGAAGTTCCTGGAGGAGGCCGTGCTCGACAGCCCGGGGCGCGTTGCGGGCGTGGGGAGGGGTGGCGGTAGAGTTGGAGTTGGAGTTGAGGCGGCGGAGAGCAAGCCACTGGGGGTCGCGGCGGCGCCAGCGGCGGGATCGAGTTCGGCTGTTGACCCGGTGGAGTACAACGCGATGCTGAAGCAGAAGCTGGAGAAGGACCTCGCTGCTGTCGCCATGTGGAGGGTATGCGCACTTCCCTTTAGCTTAAGCTCACCTGCAATGCTGTTTGATTCGAATGGTTAGGGCGCATGGTAACCTGTTTGTGTTCTTCAGTCTATGGTATGCATGCATAGTGCTACGTTGCTCCGCGTAGTTCTCTTAGTGATTGTAGATGTATGAAACAACTGATTTGTGTTTTCTTAGTCCTAGACCTTTGTGATTGCAATGAGATGGTGTATAACTGTGTAATTGTTCATGTGTCTTTAGGACTGGGAAATGTGAATTCGTGAAGAATCAATGCGTTTATGGCATTATGTTGTTACTTAGATCTATATTTTTTGTAAATTGGCGGTTCCTGTCAATTCATGTGCGGGTGGTTGTTAAATCCGACTATGCTGTCGTGTTGTTGTTCGTTGGTGACTTTGCACTAGTTGAGTGCGTGAGTAGTGTCAGCTCGATTTTTCTCCTTTGCATTATTGTCGTTTCCTTGATAAGTAAAGTAGTATCAGCTTGATTTGTCTCCTATATGTTCTTGTCGATTCCTTGATAAGTGAATTAGCTTATTTCAGAATTATCTTTCCTCAACATCAGGATTATGTGAGCTTAGTTTGTTAGATTATGCTGATCAGAACTTTGTGCATCAAATTATCTTTCCTCAACATCTGTAAAGCCTGACACCTAGCACTAAGTGCTACAGTAAATTGAACGGGGGCACAGCATGCATTTTTCCTAGCTCTCTTTTTATATGTATGTTAATTTTCAATATTCCATACCATTTTTATCCTCAGGCCTCTGGTGCAACACCTCCAGAACGTTCTGCAGCTGGTCCATCCTTGCCAAACGTGGATGTTTCACATGCAGGCCCCATTAATCCCATCGGAGGTACTCATCCTCTTCCCACGTCTTCAAACTAATTATTGAAGTTAACGAGTTGTCTTCGTCCTCCACTCTCACGTAATATCTTTTTAGACCATCAGTTTCTCTTTAACCTTCTAAGCACCAAATTTTCTTTCCTTTTCTGAAAGGAAAGGATTAAGATTATTTTTCTTAGGATGTTTCTATTTCAATTTATTAGTGTTAGCTTGAGCATACATGTTTGTGGTGATTGTGGCACCCTCTTGTGATTGGTAATTCCTGTATGGCTCTATCCTTAGGGCATGTCCGTCCAGTAATAGGAGGGTAGGGCGGTAGGCAGTTTGCTTCACAATTGGATCAAGTAGCTGGAATCATGATTTCATGGACATCATGCTATTTTATGTGGCAAAACATATGCTAGTTTTTTTTAACTCTATTCGCGAAGTGAAGTAAAAAAACAAACCGATGAAAGGAAAGAATGCGGGGGACAGAATGATGTCGGGCTAGTTCTTTTTTTAACTCTATTCGCGAAGTGAAGTAAAAAAACAAACCGATGAAAGGAAAGAATGCGGGGGACAGAATGATGTCGGGCTAGAAGTCAGACTAAACAACCCATTCATACTTTATTGGGACAGATCGATCCTTCTGGTTGAAATAAATGAATCACCATGCTTTCCCCTGGTTAATATCTTTCCTTCTGGTTGAAATAAATGAATCACCAAGCTTTCCCCTGGTTAATATCTTTTCTTTGAGCTGGTAGCTATAACTTCTTATATGACATCTGGCTGAATGGCTGTACTATGATCTGGATTGGATCATGGGCACATATCAGGTAATGCGATTCCAGTTCAAAACAAACTAGCTGGTGCTCCAGGTGGGGGGTCAGGTCCACAGGTGGTACAAAATGCCGATATCCTTGTTAAGCAAGCTACTAGCTCTTCCTCACGAGAGCAATCAGATGATGATGACATGGAAGGAGAAGCTGAGACTACTGGAAATGCAAACCCTGTTCAACAGAGGCTACAGAGAAGGTGATCTTTTTGTTTGTTTGTGAAATGTATGTGCATCGTTAGTTTACTTTATGGAATCAGGCATTTATATATTTGTATGCCACGACACCTATAATTTGTATTACCATTCTTTTCTTATATGCTCTAGTATTATTTAGTAGACCAATTCTCAAGTAGATCGGTGTACTTGCTTTTAAGTTTGCAATTATTAGCCTCCATGTTAAAGTTGTGTTGGCTTCGTTCCACAGCCATACACATTTGTACACGGCCTATAAAGCTATGGTGAACTATGCAATAGAGTTGACATCCACGTCTCTGTCAATGATGTCAGAAGATTCAGTTTTCACATGTGGATATGCTGGATTGATCTTGTGCTTTACTAGTAGTTTTAGATAGCAAATTTGTTGTGCATGCTGTTCTTGGAGGTGATGCCAGTTTCTTTTACTGTTTCCAGGAAGCAATCCAACCGAGAATCAGCCAGGCGTTCGAGAAGCAGAAAGGCAGCTCACTTGAATGAACTGGAGGCACAGGTCTGATGGCTTATGCTTTTGTTTTTACTTGCTGAATTGGCCTCTTGTCTAACATGTTGGGTTGTGCATGCCCTGTTACAGGTAGCACAGTTAAGAGTTGAAAACTCTTCGCTGTTAAGGCGCCTTGCGGATGTTAATCAGAAGTTCAATGAGGCTGCTGTTGACAATAGGGTGCTTAAGGCAGATGTTGAAACCTTACGAGCAAAGGTATGCTGCTTTGTTTGTGCTGTTTGAGCCCTGTATCTGTTGAATTGGGGAATTTGGGTTATTTCAAATGCTAGCACTAGGTGAATCGCGCGCACCCTAGTTGTTAGAGAGAATCCATGGCTGTTGTATTCTACAGACCTTCCAAAAGTAGTTCTGATTGAATCCGGGAATGCATCATGTTTGCAGGTGAAGATGGCTGAGGACTCAGTGAAGCGAGTGACAGGCATGAATGCATTGTTCCCTGCTGTATCTGATATGTCGTCCCTCAGCATGCCATTCAACGGTTCCCCATCTGACTCCACCTCTGACGCTGCTGTCCCAATCCAAGATGACCCGAACAGTTATTTTGCCAGCCCGAGCGAAATTGGAGGTAACAATGGTTACATGCCAGAGATAGCTTCCTCGGCTCAAGAGGACGATGATTTCGTCAACGCGGCCCTGGCTGCTGGCAAGATGGGCAGAACAGAATCGCTGCAGCGGGTGGCGAGCCTGGAGCACCTCCAGAAGAGGATGTGCGGAGGACCAGCTTCATCCGGGTCAACCTCCTAGGTGTTCTTCCGCTCCATCGGAACCGTTTTGAAGGCCCTGACGGCAAGAATGATAAATTGACATTTCACCGTACATTGTAGTGGACATTGCTAATGCTGCGATGCGGATTTGTTCATTGTGGACATACATGGTCAACTGGTCATTGACTTATTGTGCATGCTTCAATGGATCTCTAGTACTCGTTCTGTTCGTGAAACGCAATAGGCCACCACACCGCAGTGTTAATGTTGCCATGATTGGTGGTTAGCTTCACAAGTTCATTATTGATCGAAAGCGCATGATCGGCATTTAAGTTTCAGTGCCCCGTAGGTATGTTGCGGCCGCCCACGGTTCAAATTTTAGCACAGCGCTTGTGCCCGTACTGAAAAATCAAAGCCCAGAGCTCTAACCAATAATAATATGCAGATGATGAGTCAAACTGTGTATATAGATAAATAATAATATTACGAATTTTCAGTCCCACGGATCAATAATTTCAACTCATTACGACTATCACAATACACCCTTACAATATTGTATATGATTGTTAGGAACAAAATTCATGTAAAAATTGCGGTGCATGTAACCAATAATCAATGAATTGAGGTCGTAACTTGTAAGAACAGCCTAGCTACAAAAGATGGACATCCTGGTACGAATTACAACAGAGGCTTGCGCAAGTGTCCCAATGAATTCCACTGCCTCTCTTCATCGACCAAAAAGAATCCGAGATGCATTGCCAGGGCACCATCAAAACAAGCCCATCCAACAGCACGGACAGATGATCCACAACAGGCAGTTTGCTTTCTCTTCTATAAGTTGATATTTTGTACCAATCATCAAAAAAAGAAAAACATAATCATTGGATCACTAGTCTGATCTTGGGCGACTTGAGTTCTTGTATGAGTTCTTGTGCAATGGCAGGAGAGAACCCCTGCCCCGTTTCCTTCTACCACCAAAGCATCTCCAGTAAAGAATCCCAAATGACATCATTATGACAATGGGGATGGCCCATCTGTACAAGGAATTGCATGTCAGTGGCAAAACCAGCGTAGTATGATAATACTAAACTAAATGGAGTAAAGAGACTACCTGTCCAGATCAAGAATAGGGCTGTACACAATGGTTTCCCACGAAGAAACAATGATGTGCCAGGCTGGATTGTAGTACAAGGACTCTGCAGACCAGAACATTCTCGTATAGGTCTCCAGGAAGATAAACATCACCCAGGCAACAATTTCAAGTAAGAAGAACTTGATGACAAAGCGCCCGATGACCACCATGACCAAAGAGAAGGTCACCAACCAATTGAAAAGCTTGTTATTGTACTCTTTGATGAAAAGAGCACGAGACTTGACAAGCATCTGAATGCAATACCAAATTGGAGTTCAGTCCATGCAAACTATAACAAATATTAAAAAGTATGAAGCATCCTAAAGACTCAAGTCACTCAACGGTACGACATTTTATCTTAATGTTTGTTCATCTTTTTATGAGCTTATATCCCGAGATTCACAATCAGAAATTATCTTGGTAATGTCATTAGGTTCCAAACCAAGGCTAGCCATTCTAAAGGAGCAAACTCACTACCAATAAGAAAGTAATCAAATTTCTTCGGGATGCCAAATGAATTGAAATGACTAAAAAATAGGTAGAAGAGGAAGAGGTTTTGTTTGTCTTGGATAACTAGGCTGTAAAAATATACACATAGAAACACATATGGCAAAGGTACAACAATCAAACTCGTGAGTACATGAAAACTATATTCAAAATTAGGAGGCAAACCTTTGACATTCTACGTTCGTAGCTGTCTTTTGCAGGTCCAACACATTCCCTTACAAAACTTTGGTTGCAGTGAGTAAATCCTGCGTTGAATTTTGCCATTGAAGGAAGTTTCAAGACTTGAAGGTGATCCATCTTATCTTCGCACTCAGAAAAGCGGGCTTCACAAAGCTTTGATGATTGATACTCATTGGCAAGAAGGAAATTTCTGTACACCTACAAAGTACATACCTGTAAGTATGTAAAACATATTATCTTCTAAATGTGACAGAAGGTGAAAGTTAATTTCAAGGCATGAATCTCTCATGGAAAGAAAGAGATGTACCACAGTCCACAGCAAGGAAACAGGAAAGCAAAACTTTATTCATAGCATGCCATAAAAAATTTCAAACTGTGCAAGTGGAACTATATTTTCATAACAAGGTCAAGAACAACAAAAGAAACAAGAACGTAACATATGAATATTACAATACCATTGTCAATTATCATGCAACAAATAACATTTCAAGACGGATTCCTTTTTCAATGTGAAATGTAACCCAAACGTATCCAAAAATAGTAATTAATATTAACGAACCTTTTTAATCTCGTCTTCAAGCTTGAGGACTGACTGAGCAGCATGATGTTTACCAAAGTGCTGCTTGTCAAAGATTATTTTAGCTTCATCATTTGCAATCTCATGAACTTGCTGCAGTTTGTCTAATGGTACAGGTAAGCCTAAGCCATCCATTTTCTTCCTATACACCTTCAGACAGCGCTCGAGGATGGCTTTATTAAAAATTTCAACAAGGGATCCCGTTGATGGAATTTCACCTTTATTCAAAGCCTCAAGAATCTGGAAACACAAAAGGAAAGTTACCAACAGTTTTAATGGATCAGATACATATCAGCAATGATCACATCTGAAAGTATTTTACCTGCTGCAGGAAAGACACAAAATCCTTCCCGTTCAGAGTTTTCCCCTGCACGATTTTTGGTTTTATGATGGATGCAACAAGCTGCTTTAGTTGTTCCCGCCTTTTTACATACAAGGGTTCAAGCTCTTTGTCCTCCATTTCACATAATTTTGTTCTTTGCAGATGAGGCTGCATAAACAAAGTCAGTGTCCGTATGATTGATGGGCAGTAAAAACGAAAAGCATCGACATCTATTGGCATCATAGAGAAAAAAATGGCAGAGCAATCAAGACAATTTAAATCAGATACTGGGAGGAAGTCATAAAAAATGCACCTGTGGCAAGCTAAAAGCGGTGCTGTTGTCACCCATAACTGCCAAAGAATCTCTTATTTGATTGACCTAAAAGCACATAGAAAACAAATATTGTAGAAGAGTTTGGATCTAACATCTTTTGGCCCAAAGGTGTAGATTTCATAAACAAACTATTACCTCATCAATATATTTGTCCCCTGCAAACATATTTTAAAAAAAAATACATCAATTCAACTAGACATGAGAGATCACTAGACATAAGAGAGTCAGTATGGTTACTCGGACTAACCATTATCATTAGGCACCCGTTGGAGAGCTTCATTAACCATTTGTTGTACAGATTTTCCTTCTGTGTACAATGTCAAAGAATCCAACATCAGAAAAAAAAATCACACATTTAGCACAGGTAAATTTTGTTTGCTAATAATAAAAGTGATTGGCAAAATACAAGACAAATAAATGGAAAGACGACACAACTCAAATGAAGGAAGAGCTTATTATTTAGAACCAAAATATCATGTTATGATATATTTAATCTACAAAATTTCATATTCTACTTCCATAATAGGTATCATAAAACAGTAAAAAATATAAAGCAACAAATATTGACATGGTATTACAGTAGCCACTATTGGCTAAGGCCATTCATTTAGCAAGCCAGAAGGTCAAAAGGTTTTGGTACAGGGCACCTGTCCCCGTCAACAAGATTAACAGGTAGTACCTATGTATTAACGATCATTCACGCACCTTTTCCATTAGCGAGCACCTTTAGGAGTTGGATCTATTTCTAACTTACAAATTGAGTTTTCAGTTCATAAAACAGCACAGTTGGTGCAGAATAAAAACATGTTAGTGACAGGTGATCACACAAAAGACAGGTGATCACACAAAAACTGAGGCAACAATAATTACCAGTATCACAAGTAATTCATGGTACCATTTCTCTAAATTTCTGTAGCACAATGACTCACAAACTAAGACCGAAACAGAATGGTCACATGCTATTCTTATGTGATTGATTACATGCAAAGCAGACTGCTCAACTATTTCCACAATTCATATCAAGGATGCCAGCCTGAAGGTCAAGCTTTTGCATTCCCAAACAAAATGGAACTATTCACAAATCATCTTAATAGAGAGGGCCATTCCAAAAGAAACTTACGCAGGAAATCTCTCTGGATAAGCCAGAGAAGCTTTGCCGGCTCAAAAGCGACATCTTGCCCCTGAAGAAACAAGCACATTCAATAAAAAAGCTGTCCGTATTTGTATTTTGCAGGCTCAAATAAATGAAAATGGGATGTTACCTTCACTCTGCAAAACACCATGCAGCACAGACCCAAACAAATGGAGAAGAGAAATGTTAGTGTTGCAAATTGAAACGAAAACAGAAGGCGCAAAAAATAGATGACAAACCTTCCATAGAATTCTTCAGCAATTTCAACAGCAAATGATAACCTAGATATATCAGCTTCACGCACCTACAATGCCATGACAATATAATCAACCAACCAACACACACGCAAACACACACCTGCAGAGGGAGGGGGGAGGGAGGGAGGGAAGGAGGGAGCACCGTCTCAGGAAGGTTGTAGATAAGTACTGAACTTAAGACAGTTGCCAAAGCAAATATTCTACAATGAAAAATGAAAAAGTTACAGTAGTGAATTTTCCATCCAAAGACAAGTAAATCAGAAAGAGATCATTTCTAGGCACAAACCTATCATCATACACATTTGATTTCCCAACACTTTCAAATCCTTCAGTGTCTAGATAAAGGACAGAAACTTTGGAACCATCAACATCCATCTCAACAGGAGTACCCCAAATCCATATACCTGCAACAATAGGAAAACGTACAATGATTGCTTCATAAGCTTTAATATGCAAATAGACAAGATAACAAACAAAGGCAAAAGTCCAGGTAAATCGGGAATCACATCACCTTTGGTTTTAGTATCTCGCATATGACCAACTCCAAAACCTGCATAATTAAGTTTGTCACATCCTTGTTACGTGTATGAATTTTAGTGAATCTGCATTTGTAATAATAGAAGTAGCACCTAACTACCTTTATCACATGATAAGGAGAGAAGCTGGTTGAGGAGAAAAGATTTTCCAGATCGATAGGGACCAATGACCTGGGTTCACAAGCAGTTGATCATTTAGGTGTCAATGTTGCAAAGAGCAACAGTTAAGATCATGATTGATCTGATTCGATAATGTAAAATGACAAACAGTTTACCACTCTACGAATTACAAGGCTTAACTTACACCAACAACGGCGATAGGAGTTTCAATCCTTCGAATTGCTTCTAGACCTTGTTCTGAGAGACGAAGTTTAGTGTGTCCATGGTCTGGCTCCACTATTGGAAACCTGTAATTACATACATTCAATATTTGATAGGTAGGCTGACTCATAATCCTCCATCATATACTCCATAAATGCTTCCCTGAGAAGCATGAATAACAAATATGTATGTTGTATATTTCCAATCAAAAGGTCAAGAGAATAGTATCAGATAACTGTGTTCTTTTTTTTCTTTTCGGTGGCAAGGTTCCATAACCATAAAGAGGGCAGAAGCAAGTGGTCTCCACTCTAGGACTCAAAACCACGTACATAAGAATGTGGGGAGATCTTATGTTCAGTGTCCATATAGACTCAATACAGAAAGGTAATGTTATTAACATCTAGAAACCTTGAAGAAAAAGGAATATTAACCAGCTTTTGTAATATCAGTAGGAACCATAAGGTTAGACAAACTCTACAGTTTGCAAAAGTAAAAAAGGAAGAAAAGAACAGCAACTTTTACTAAAGCTACAAAACAAGAATGTACTTTGGACAGAGTGTACCCATGACTCATACTATATGACAAATAATTCATATTGAAAGGTTAGGCACCCAAGTATGTCTAAAGCTATTCAAGCTACCAGCTTATGAAAAAACACCCAAAAATACTCAAAACAGCAATATTTCCAAAAACAATCTGCACGAGTCCAGTCAAATTAGTCCAAATTTCAGTACTGCTTGCGAGTTTAACAATTGTGCCCATCATGTTAAGTTTCACTACCAAAATGGCCAAAAAACAGCATTCCTCTATCCTCTTGGTCTTCTCCATTTACAAGGCCAAAAAACAGCATTCCTCTATCCTCTTGGTCCTCTCCATTTACAAGGCATGAAGTACCAGCCACCTAATTATTCCTCGACATCTCACCTAACTTGTTCTTCCAGTGTGACATGAGAAACTCATGCCACAACACACAAGACGGGCGGGATTGGGAGGTGAACAAGAAAACCAGAATTGTCCCAAATTCCATACGATGTATGGTGAGCTGAGCGCTTTACTTAGCTTTGGTTCCTTACGCTACAACACCTCATCATCGCGTGGCATGCATGCACGGACCCGACGGCACATGCTTCCACCAGTCAACGCACGAGCAATGCTCGCCACAGACGCAACGCGACACTTGCGCAATCCAATGCGAAATTCCGTTGGACGCCCCGGCACGAGCAACGGGAATGGTGGCAGCACCGACAGAGCATAAACGCGGGAGCAGAACCAAAAACACACTTACGCGCGCTCGAACTCGTCGGGATCGGGATCCCCCGCGGCGACTCCCGCGGCTGCGGCAACCGCGAGCAGAACCAGCGCCACGGCGCGGATCCCCGGAGCCCACCGCCCCCGCCCCATCCCCTATGCCCACGGCCAATCACCTCCTCCACCCAGATCTCTGCCCCGCGAGCGAAGGCGACGCCGTTAGCTCCCCAATGCGGGCAAGCGGGCAATGGCCGGCGCGGGCACCGTCGCCTGGCCACCGGGCGACGACGAGCAGGATCCAGCAAGGGGCACCGGCGGAGGCGGTCGCGCGCGGGATCTGGGGCTAGGGTTTTGGCGGGCAGGCGGATTCGGGGTTGCTTCGGCGCGAGGGAATGAATGGGAAGAACCGGAGAGCCCGGGGCGACGAGGTCGGAAGGGGGAGAGGAAAAATTTCGAGGGAAGGAGGAGCGGAGGACGGAAGGGGGTGATGCAAGCGGCGAGAATCCCCGCTTCCGTATTTAAGCGGGCAATTGTTTAGCGCTTTATATCGTCGATTAATGTCGTTAATCGCGTCGATTAAGGCTTTCCGGGCCCACATGGCAGTGGGAGTGGGATGTGGGTTTGGTGCGTGGAAGCTGGTGTTTTGGCCGTGGGGCTGGGGGTGCTTTGCGTCGTGGTGGGAACCACGACTTGGGGCCGAGGACGGCGAGCTCCCTGGGGATGGGAGAGCGGGTCCCACATGGCGGTGACGGGTGGGGACTGATGGAAACCGAAGATCCGGTAGCGGCTTCGTGCGTCGGTCGCCCGTGTTTCCAATCTATACCCGCACCAATCCATTCTCGTGAGAGAAATTATATAAATCCACTCCACCCCAAACCACCACCACCACACACCAGTCCAATCCAAACTTTTGAACTCATAATGTAATAACTATTAGCCAAACTAGGGTTGAACCCAATAAGAACCCATTTCAACCCAAACATTTGACATGGGGCTCGTATGTAGATCTAGCCACACTGCTTTGCACAGAGGAGCTGCCAGGCATACCGAGTCATCTCCAACAAATTTTGGTCAATTTCGATGAAATTTTATAGTGTGAACGCAAGGTTTAATTTTAGGATCCAGATCTACACAAAGAACCCGTTTCAACCCAACCCAATCCAACCCAAACCATATTTACATAGAACCTACTCCACCCCACCTCATTACCTAATATAACCCATTTCAACCCACTCCAATACACTCCACATCAAAATCCAACCTATTAAACCCATTTGAACCCCCACCATTTGCGGGCCTCGCCCGTGCGCCGTCTGATGCTCAACTACCGGCCTACGGAGCTGCAAGCGTTGTTGGTGTATTACATTTCGTAATCGTGGAACACGTTTGGTACAGTGCAGATGGCGTAATTTTTTTTTCTTGCAAGTAAAAAGGTAGGAAATGCAGCGAGACTTTTTTTTACCGAGAAATGCAGCGAGAATTGACGGTTTTTTTGACACGATTTGAGGGTTTTTTAGCACAAGTGCACAACGAGATTTGAGTATTTCACTGACCCTGTCAGAGAGGCAGGCAACAGGGTCCAAGGGACCGGACCTTGGTGGCCCATTTTACTTGGGCCGTAGCTTGCTCTCCTGCCTACACCACGACGCGTCGCAACCGGATCTGGCCGTAAGTCGAACTCGGCCCACCAAAACGTGCACTTGGAGTCTTCTTGGAGCCTGGCCCATTTCTCCTCCTCGTTCGCTTCGTCTGAGAGGCAGGCAATGGTTGTCACCCGAGTCTCAAAAAAAGGCAATGGTTGTCACCCTGGCGACCTCCGATTTTAGGGACTGTTCCGGCCGTAAAATATCCTGGAAATACTATATTGTGGAGAGTTTATATATAGTGGAAATGTACGGTTCAGTTGCTATTGGATTTGAAGAAATTTGCATTGCAACTGGGACCAGAGACTCGTTGACCAACAGTGGAAAATCCTTTCTGCCTGCTTCTGGTTTCCTAATTCCTGGGCAGTAGGGACAGGGTTTGCAGTGAAAAGTACGAGTATATATGTAGCTCCTTCTGGTCAACATTGATCAAATTGTTGTTGTGGATAATGTAAATATTGCAAAAATATGTTTCTCATACAATCTCGCCGACTTAGCAATACATCTAACTCCTATTGTAAATTGTGTATAAATTTGAAATATGCAGGCAGAGAATGAGATCGTGGGATTGGAGCTCCAGAACCATCTTGAAGCTGCCCGTAGCATGATTCTCACTGTCCGGAGTTCCTGATGTGAGTTCTTTATATATGGTTTATTACTGAAATGATGTACCTCATTGCTTCTATGGAACGGGAGCTGAAGCAGGTCGAGGTGTTGTTTAATGAAGCAACAAACAGTTGTATAAATGTGAAGAATCCAGACAGTATGCATATAGGCTTGGGATGGATTCCTTCTACAACTTCTCAGCACACTAGTAGCATTCCTTTTTTTTTCTTTTTGGTTTATACAGTGATTGGTTGGTTTTGCAGTATGATTTTTTCTTTTTTTTGCCATCGGTACAAGTGCCGGAAAGCCCCCCAAAAAAAGATCACACTTCCATTCTCAACACGGCCAATACATAGCTCATAAATTTTTTAGCAGAGTATCCTTCTTGTGACGCACCTTCTAGGCCTTGTGACGCACCTTCAGGCCTTCTTGTTTAGTTGCCAAATTGGGGACCCCAAAGTTGAAGTTTTGTAATCATTGCGTCACCGTAGCATTCCGTTTGTATTTGTGAATAATTATCCAAATATTGATTAATTAGGCTCAAAATGTTCGTCTCGCAAAGTACAATAAAACTGTAAAATTAGTTTTTCATTTCATACTCATGTGTTGACATTTTGATGTGATGGGAATCTTCTTCTTCATAGTGGAATCTAGGGGTGAAATTTGGGAACTAAAGAAGGCCTAGGTGCCCTTACTGTTATGTTATCAATATATGCCAGGGACAAAAACACCATGGGAGGACTAAAAACAAGGGACAAGAATACAGGAAGACCGCTGATGTGGAGATCCGATATGAAATGAAATAGACAGTCTGAAAATTACTCAAAAAAGCTGCCTGAATCCTCCACGCTCTACAATGTTTCCTCCAAAACTAGTTGTGCCTACTGGCTCCTGATCCAGGGATCCCTGGAGGCTGGAAAGCAGTGCTATGCTTCTGTAGTTCAAATTCTACTAGTGTAGCTGCATGCAACAGCCTGGTACCATTTCATACTCCTGTATTCCTCCTATTGAACTAGTTTAACTACCGGTATCTCGTATTCCTGTGCAGTGGACGATGTTGTCTTGTTGGACACCTTGTATGTAGCTTCTCGTACATATTCCTGACAAAGATCAGCAGGCACCAGCAAGACCTCTGGAGACAACGAACAGTCTCATACCATGCCACTGATCAACTGCAGTTCTCCTTCTCCGCTTCTTGCTTGACCAGACGAATGGTAACCGTGCCCATCTGTTCGTGCTACTGTCCAGGTTGCATTCTTGCATGATCTGCTGTCAAAATGGGATTATCCAAGATTGCTAATTTACGCTTTCGTTTGCGGGCCAGTAGGGACTAGGGAACAGCCCCGTTGGTTCCGGCGTTGCAGGAGGAATTCTAGGCAACATCAGCAAGCAACTAGGCCGCGGACCACACCCTGTGGAGGCCCAGACGCCCACTCCACCTCCACCAGGCTCATTGTGGCCCAGCATATAAATGACCAGGGAAATTCTCGTGCGCTGTGACTGTGAAGCAGCCCTGCAGCAGCCAGCAGCGAGAGCCATTTGAAAGCAAACAATTTCCTCAAAAAATCAATGATAACAAACAAAAGAATACATGTACGTGCAGAATGATCCATCACAATCACAAGCACACAAATGAGTGCTCTACAAGTAGTTGTCTACAACGACGCCACACAGAACAAAACGTTAGCAAGAATGGACCCCACGCACTTCGCTACCATGTATGTACTGGTACACATATATGCTACATACAAACACGACAGGTTTCGTTTTCGCTTCTTTCACATGACAGTTCCCTCCCTCCGTCCCGGTGTGCCCAGGGCGCCAAAAATGCTTTTGCAGGAAAACGACTCGAGAGGCGCACAGCTGCACGTCGCGTGCAAGATATCGATGCATATGTGTACGCATTGCGATACTCCTCTCCCCGTGTTATTGCGATGACCAACAGACGAGCTGACAACAACTCCTGATGCGACGCAGGATTTGTGCTTTGTATGATGATAAAATAAAGTAATTTGAATATATGTATTTGATCGAAATTATTGATCAACTTGCTCAACCAAAAGCCTTTGATTGGCTCACAATTTTTTTTCGAAGCAATTATTGGCTCACAATAAATCTAGCTTCCAGCAATTTTGGAGCTTCTAGCTCCGAAGCTGCTGTAGGAGTCAGTCCGAGCTCAGAGCTGTGCCGAACAAACCTTTATCTGATTTTTCTTCTTGGTTGGTTTAGGTTGCATGCATTATTTTTCTTTTGGCAAATTTTGCTACGCGACATCGAAATTTCTCTTAATTGGCTACAACACACCGCAAACGGCTAAATTGGCCAGGTACCATTACAAAATCACGTTTCTTTGCTGCAACACACTGCGACGATTATAATATCAATTTCTCTGATTTGATGAAGGAGAAGAGGCAGAAAAAGACCATTTTGCCCTCGAGTGAATTGGGGCCCGCGTGTCAGCTCTTTCTTCTTCCTCTTACTGCTGCTCAACCCCCACATGAACAGAGCAATCTGGCAGGCCGTGCGCCGCGGCGTCGCTGGAGGCCTCGTCGGAGGTTCCGCACGGCCTCTCCCACCTCTCCGTCGACTGCCCCGGCCTGGATTTGGACCCCTCGGACGTGCTTCCGCCGCCCAGGGTTGTCACCACGGACGCCGTCGTCCTCGTCCTCCTCCGCGTCCCCCGAAATCCCCACGGCAGAGGGAGGAGGCGCCCACCTCCACGCACAGGCATATCGTCCGAAGATACAAAGAGGAAGAGATGGAGATTAAGAGAAGAAAAAAAATAAGAACGAGCTGACATGCGGGCCCCACTTTTTGGAGGGCAAAATGGACATTCCCCCCACCTTCTCTCTCTCCAAATCAGACATATTCTTAATTTAATCGCCGCGGTGTGTTACAGCAAAGAAACGCGATTTCATAATGGTACCTGACCAATTTCACCGTTTGCGGTGTGTTATAGCCAATTAGAAGAAATTTCGATGCCCCGTAGCAAAATTTGCCAATATATTACACTGGAAATACAATAATGTGTTCTAGGTCCAAAGCAAGCATAGCCAGCTCTTGGGATCAATTCAGCTCAAAAAACTTGGACCACGACCCTGTGGTTACCTGATGTGAGTGTTTTATGTGCTCTGCTTCACAGGAAAAAGCAATTGTCTGAAAACCTCCTCCAAGCAGATCTTCATGGGGCTCTTCTAATAGGTATTTCATAATACTTGAATTTGTTGCATGCTGTCTTCTTTAACGTTCTAATTTTGACTCTGTTATGTTATATTTATATATGGCTTTGTGGCATTCGCAGTTGTAGAATGCAAAGCAGCTTCATATCAAGGTGTAAGTGGCATCATGATTCGGGATACTGCAGAGACTTTTGGAATTATATCAGAAGACAATTGTTTCCGAGGTATGTTTTCTCCTTCCTGATGCTAAAAAAGCAGGCACCAGCAAGACCTCTGGAGACAACGAACAGTCTCATACCATGCCACTGATCAACTGCAGTTCTCCTTCTCCGCTTCTTGCTTGACCAGACGAATGGTAACCGTGCCCATCTGTTCGTGCTACTGTCCAGGTTGCATTCTTGCATGATCTGCGGTCAAAATGGGATTATCCGGGATTGCTAGTTTACTCTTTTGTTTGCGGGCCAGTAGGGACTAGGGAACAGCCCCGTTGGTTCCGGCGCTGCAGGAGGAATTCTAGGCAACATCAGCAAAGCAACTAGTAGGCCGCGGACCACACCCACCTTCAACTCTGTTTCTGTGGAGGCCCAGACGCCCCCTAAACCTCCACTAGGGGGTCATTGTGGCCCAGCATATAAATGGCCATGGAAATCCTCGTAGCAGCCAGCAGCGAGAACCATTTGAAAGCAAACAATTTCCTCAAAAAATCAATGA
>OAMR01000099.1:1593871-1632716 GCA_900205405.1 Echinochloa crus-galli | reverse complement strand
CCAGACGAATGGTAACCGTGCCCATCTGTTCGTGCTACTGTCCAGGTTGCATTCTTGCATGATCTGCTGTCAAAATGGGATTATCCAAGATTGCTAATTTACGCTTTCGTTTGCGGGCCAGTAGGGACTAGGGAACAGCCCCGTTGGTTCCGGCGCTGCAGGAGGAATTCTAGGCAGCATCAGCAAGCAACTAGGCCGCGGACCACACCCTGTGGAGGCCCAGACGCCCACTCCACCTCCACCAGGCTCATTGTGGCCCAGCATATAAATGACCAGGGAAATTCTCGTGCGCTGTGACTGTGAAGCAGCCCTGCAGCAGCCAGCAGCGAGAGCCATTTGAAAGCAAACAATTTCCTCAAAAAATCAATGATAACAAACAAAAGAATACATGTACGTGCAGAATGATCCATCACAATCACAAGCACACAAATGAGTGCTCTACAAGTAGTTGTCTACAACGACGCCACACAGAACAAAACGTTAGCAAGAATGGACCCCACGCACTTCGCTACCATGTATGTACTGGTACACATATATGCTACATACAAACACGACAGGTTTCGTTTTCGCTTCTTTCACATGACAGTTCCCTCCCTCCGTCCCGGTGTGCCCAGGGCGCCAAAAATGCTTTTGCAGGAAAACGACTCGAGAGGCGCACAGCTGCACGTCGCGTGCAAGATATCGATGCATATGTGTACGCATTGCGATACTCCTCTCCCCGTGTTATTGCGATGACCAACAGACGAGCTGACAACAACTCCTGATGCGACGCAGGATTTGTGCTTTGTATGATGATAAAATAAAGTAATTTGAATATATGTATTTGATCGAAATTATTGATCAACTTGCTCAACCAAAAGCCTTTGATTGGCTCACAATTTTTTTTCGAAGCAATTATTGGCTCACAATAAATCTAGCTTCCAGCAATTTTGGAGCTTCTAGCTCCGAAGCTGCTGTAGGAGTCAGTCCGAGCTCAGAGCTGTGCCGAACAAACCTTTATCTGATTTTTCTTCTTGGTTGGTTTAGGTTGCATGCATTATTTTTCTTTTGGCAAATTTTGCTACGCGACATCGAAATTTCTCTTAATTGGCTACAACACACCGCAAACGGCTAAATTGGCCAGGTACCATTACAAAATCACGTTTCTTTGCTGCAACACACTGCGACGATTATAATATCAATTTCTCTGATTTGATGAAGGAGAAGAGGCAGAAAAAGACCATTTTGCCCTCGAGTGAATTGGGGCCCGCGTGTCAGCTCTTTCTTCTTCCTCTTACTGCTGCTCAACCCCCACATGAACAGAGCAATCTGGCAGGCCGTGCGCCGCGGCGTCGCTGGAGGCCTCGTCGGAGGTTCCGCACGGCCTCTCCCACCTCTCCGTCGACTGCCCCGGCCTGGATTTGGACCCCTCGGACGTGCTTCCGCCGCCCAGGGTTGTCACCACGGACGCCGTCGTCCTCGTCCTCCTCCGCGTCCTCCGAAATCCCCACGGCAGAGGGAGGAGGCGCCCACCTCCACGCACAGGCATATCGTCCGAAGATACAAAGAGGAAGAGATGGAGATTAAGAGAAGAAAAAAATAAGAACGAGCTGACATGCGGGCCCCACTTTTTGGAGGGCAAAATGGACATTCCCCCCACCTTCTCTCTCTCCAAATCAGACATATTCTTAATTTAATCGCCGCGGTGTGTTACAGCAAAGAAACGCGATTTCATAATGGTACCTGACCAATTTTACCGTTTGTGGTGTGTTATAGCCAATTAGAAGAAATTTCGATGTCCCGTAGCAAATTTGCCTTTTCTTTTTCTACCGAAAGAGATGGATGCCTGCTGGGCCTGGGGAAGAAGATATCAAAGCGGTGCCTCTCGTGAAAAGGAAAGCGTGCAAATGCCTTTGGTTTTTTCGTTTCTTTCTTGGTATTTCCTACCGGTTTTTTCATCATTCGCGTGCTGGATTCTTTTCCCCGGCCGTTTCCCCCGTTCGATTCCGTTTCTCTGAAAAGTTTTCATCTCCGTGCATGTTGCCTTCTTTGCCTTTATATTCTCACAAGCTCAAGCCTATTGATAGTTGTATGGATATTTTTTGCCTCCTGGCTTGTCAAATACAGCTGTAGTGAAAAGGGGGGCAAATTATAATGAGTCAGCTTCATGAAAAAGTATACAGGTGATTGTCGTTCTCTAATTTCCTTGACCTTCCCTTTCAAAGTATACATCTAGTGTCAGTACTGTGAAGAGCAAGAAGTGGTGATTGATCCTGCTTTACTGGCGTCTACATGTTGGTTCTTAATAAATCCTATCTATAGAGAAGACTCTGAATCGACGCCCATTGCACCTATGTAGACTAGAATTTTGACTATTACACCTTCTTTTCAAAGCCATACATGTCTGTGTATTATACACATCAATGGTTCTCTAGATATGGAATGTTAGAGCATCGTCTTAATACAAAAGACAACTTACAAACGGTTAAGAAAAACGGATCATAACCGGAGTTTATAAAAACAAACAACACGTTAAAGAAGAGACACTTGCCGCAGCTTTGGCCCTCTGTGCACTCTACACATTGTTCACCGCACAAGCGTCCCAAGCAAAGCTTGGTCACTCACAATCACATGCCACAAGCATTTCAGCTCTTTTTGGCAGGAAGGAGAAGCAGATAGTTTTGCCCTCCCCAATCAGGCAGCTGCACCCGCTCCCTCCCTCTGATGAGAGATGATGATGATGGGAAAGACCTAACCCCTTTGTTTTGCCTTCCATTTCTCTTTTTCACCCCGGGGAACCTTTCCTTTTTCCGGGACCTGGCCTCGCTCGCGCCCGGGCAGGCCGTTGTTCTCCTCTCCTTTTCACGCACTGTGGTGGTGGATTTCTCGTTCTTTCTCCCTCTTTTTTCCTCCCTCCTCCTTTCATTCAGCCTGTTCCTTGCCTCTGAAGTTTGGTATGGGTTCTGCTGCTGACCCTGTCGCACTCTACTACCCTCTCTCACACTCTGTGTGTGTGAAGACTGAAGACAGTGCAATGATTCAGAGAGAGATTTATCAGCTTCCGCTGCAGGAAGAGGAGAGGAGAGGAGGTGCAGCCGGTGGCGCGTAGCTTTCCTGAAAGCAAGACGTGCAAACTGTTCCTGGCATGCAGTGTGGCATCTGTTACCACCTGCACGGTGCAGCAATAATCCATATCCATCCTCATGCCCTTGTCACGCTCAGCTCAACCATCCTCGCGACCTCACCTCTACCGCAGGAGGGAGGCCCCGCTCACCACCCGGGGAGCAGCAACAGCAGGAGCAGGAGGAGGAGAGGAATGAATGATTAGGCACGATTACAGACAGGTGGGTCCCACCCAACGGTTAACGGGGACCCCAACGCAGAGGGGAATCGTACGTTACCCTGGGTGTTTGGGTGTGTTTAGTTCCAAAAAGCAGAAGAAAAAGTTTGGTGAAAATATTGCATCGGATACCGTTGCGTACTGTAGCACTTTTCGTTTGTCCTATCATGACCTAACTAGGCTCAAAAGATTCGTCTCGTCGTGTACATCAAAACTATGTATTTAGTTTTTTATTTACCCCACATTTAGTGTTCCATGCATGAAGAGAAAGATTTGATGTGATTTGATGTGATAGGTGGATAGTGAAGTTTGGAGAGAGAATTTTTAGATTTTTAGTGGAACTAAACACAGCTAGGCAGCCAGGCCCTGTCTCGTGGTGTCAGGTTACCGGTTTACCGCTTAGGCCAATCTCAGTGGGGTTTTCACGGGAGTTTCATGGCATTGAATGTGCTGATGTGGCAGAGAGGAGAGAGAGTGAAGAGTTTCATAGGATGTGAGGAGAGTTTCATCATGAAACTCATATGGCACAGTTACCTAGTTTTTATCTAGGTAACCGTGTGATGAAGTCCTGCACCGTCCGCCAACGGTGAGATCAGACGGTAATAAAACCGGCGAAGTTACCGAAGGCCGAGGCGTTTCGCCCGAGCGCGGTGGACACGGAGCCGGAGGGGAGTTTCCCCTCTGCAAACGGCGCCTGCCTTGGCACGACGACGACGCATCGGCAAGCGCCGCGCGGCCGGCGCGAGGCCCTCCACTTGCCGGGACGCGGCCGCCAGGTGGTCAGACGCCGCGGCGCCACCCCGCCGCGGCCGCCGAGGGCACGTCACGTTCCGCCGCTCCCGGAGGCCGAGGCCGAGGCCGAGGCCCTGGCCTGCTGCGTGCTCGCCTCGCTGCCTCAGCTCCTCAGCCTCCTCCTGTCCGCCGTGACGCGAGGCCCAGACAGACACGCCCGCCAGCGAGATCGCGCGCAGGCAGACGGGAGGAGAAACCGGGCTCGGGGGCACGGCAGACGGGGGCGAAAAGGGCGTGAGGTCACGTTGGCTTCCGTCGCCCGAGACAAGACGGCGTGCGGGGCTGTGGCTCATGGATGGACGCCGAGCACGACGCGGCTCCTCGCCCGTGCCGAGGCCCAGGTCCTTGCCCCTTGGTTTCGGTTTCATCAGTTTCACCGAGTGTGCCTTTTGCTTTAACCGCCTCCAAACAGTAGTGGGTGCGTGTCACGAGGATCCTGGACGCGCGAGCTGGTGGTGGCAACTGCCAAACTCGTGGCCTTTTTCTTGCTTTCTTTCGTTCTTTCGTTTCATCCACCGGGGTTGATACGGGGAAAAAAAAGAAGGCCGGCTCTTTCTCCTCGTGTTTCAACGACCGTGCTTTCGAGCTCCAACAAGTGGTGCACTCGTCTCTTTGACATGCTTAACCACCCCTACACGCCCAATTTTTCTTTCTATTAAAGAAAGATAGCCCTACACACACAAGACGATTTGTTTTTTTTTTACGGCGGTGAAAGAGGTGGTGAAGTGCGAGTGGGGTAAAGGCGATCGAGCGATAGGGTGCGCGATGAGCAGAGTCACGGCGTTCCCATGGGCAGGGCACTCGCGGTTCGGTTCGGTGCTGGCGCCGATGCGGCAGGGGCGTGGGGTGGGTGAGGGTGGGCCGGCAGAGGCACGCCTCTCGAGACTGCACGAGCGGAGTCACACCATGGGCCGATCGAGTGCAGTTCTCCGCATTCCGCCCATTTTTTTAAGATTTTCTATATTTCTTCCTCTGTTCTCGCGCAAGTGTACGATGGACGGAGCATCGTCTACCTTGCTTCGTTGCCTGATCATCATCAGGTTGATGATCAAAATCGTATCCGTATCTATCTATACATCCGAATCTGACAACCTGAATCGAGAACAATTGCATATCACAACGACACAACCGCAATGCTATGCTCATGCTGTTCATCATGCCGTGCCGCTGGTAAATGAGATCCAGGAACTGAGCCAACAAACATTCAGGAAAATGGTCTTCTTCCTTGATTCTCTGCTTGATCAGGCGGAAATGATCAAGATCGTATCTCTATCTATTCGTCCGGATCTGACAACCTGAAGCATCACAGGTCGCAACTCACAACCGCAAGTATTCTCAAGTTGTTCGTCATGATGCACTGCTGGTAAATGTGATCTCAATGAACTGAACGAATGAAATTCAGGAAAATGGAAAATGTTGGCAATACTCATTATATCTGGTTCTCTTCCATAGCAATAACAAGAGGTACTCATTGCTCATCTCTTCCATACCAGTAACAAGTAGCACTAGTGCTAGGAGAGGTGTGATTACTACTACAAGTAGGCAAGCTGGTGATCATGAGGGATGCCACAAGCAAGCAACCCCCAATATGACCTGACCACTTTCCTTGCAACTGAAACTACTACTATTGCATAATCGGCAGAAGGGATCACAAGCCCCTCCTCATCAAGATGCCCAAGACCAAAATTACAAGGGTCAAAAAGGAAAGGAAAGGAAACAAGGAGATTCTACTGGAAACGACGACGGCAAAATGGAACGCAAGTGTTTTTTCTCTTTTCCGAAAAAAACCCCGGAAAACACCAAAACACCAAAAACTAGATCCCCAAATGGATCGAGAGGCGCGGCGAAAAAGAAACGGAAAGGAGGAAGGAAAAAATCGGGACGGGAGATAGGAGGAGTAGTAGTAGTAGATGAGCTGAAAAATGCTCTTTTGGCACTAATTCCCTTTTACAATTGCATGTTTGCTATTGGAATAAATAGTTAGATTATATCTTCTCACCGACGCCGCCGCCCTCCACGGCGGCGGCATCATTATTCACCTTCCTGTCGAACACCAGCTCGAACTCGCCGGAAAAGCTCGCCGCTTTGACCGGAGTCGCCGCGGCGGCGGCCGCCGCGGCCGGGACGACGACCTTGTCGCCGCCGGAGCGGACGTGCGGGGCGAGCCACTTGGCGCGCATGTACTCCGGCTTGCGCCACGGCGGGAAGTGCAGGCCCTTCTTCTTCAGGCTCTGCCGCGCCGCCTCCGCCACGACCGCCACGATCTGGCCGAGCCGGTCCGGCGTCCCCACGAACAGCGGCGGCAGCGCCTGCAGCGCCGCGCGGTACGCCTTGGTCGACCGCGCCAGCTCGAACTGGGACCGGAAGTCCAGCTCCACGATCAGCCTCACCTCGTCCTTCCCCACCACCACCACGGCGTCGATGTACTCGTGCTCCCCTGCTCAGGACAGATTGCGCCGCCGCGGTCAGCGCCGGCCGGCCGGACGGCGAGGCGTAATGGCTTCAATACAACTGGGTGAACCGCGTCAAATACCTGCGGGGTAGGAGGGGGCCTTCTCCCACCACGACTTGCACACGGCGGCGTCGTAGCCGAGGGCCCTGAGGCCGTCGGCCACCGCGCGGCGGCACTCCGCCTTGACCTTGCAGCTTTTGCCGCACTTGTCGGCGATCCTAGAAGCGTCGGCGAGGAGGTTCCGCTCCGCGACGCTCGCGCCCTGCACCAGGCCCTGCCAAGAATCGCACACAAATTTCATCATTTCGATCCATGCGGGTTTGGAGGAAGGGGAAAAATCGAAGCTTTTCCCAGTAATTCGAGGGGGGTTTCGACTACGCCGTGCTAGAAATTTCGTACCTTGAGAGCCTCCAAGGCGTCGCCGGCGCCGGCGGTGGCCGGCTTGGAGGTGTGCTCGGAGGGGAGGAAGTCGAAGTCCTCGTCGTCGCTCCCCTCGTTGTTGCTGCCGTTGAAGCAGTTGCAGCGCCCCCGCGGCGGCCGCTCGACGGCGGCGGCCTCCTCCATGAAGCTGAGCACCATGCGGTCCAGCCCGACGGACCCCGCGGCGTCCACCTCGCCCGCGGCGGGCGGCGGCTGCTGCTGAGGCTTCTCGTCCTTGTCCCTCTCCTTGCCTTCCGCGACAAACTTCTCCGACGCAGACACCCTCACCAGCAGCCTCCGGAACATCGACACCCTCGTCGCCGGCGGCGGCGGCTTCGCTTCCATGGCGGCGCCGTGGTGCTGGTGGTGGTGACCGCTCTTCAGCTGGAACGGCATCGATCGCATGAAGCGCGGCCACTACAACCACATCATCTCTCTCCCAAACAACCAACCCGGAACCAACCGCACCAACACGCCACCAGCCTCAAACAAACACAGCGTGCTACTGCCCGTTCACCGGCGGTTCGCCGGAGGCGACGGCCACCATTCCCGGCGAACAGCGGGGACGCTCCCTCTCTCTCCTTTTTTTCCCCTCTTCCCTCACCTTTTTTCACAGTTTACACGCAAAGCAAGGGGGAGGAAAAACCACCGAGCGAGAGAGAGAGGGTTCAAACGGGAGGAGCCCTGGGTGGTTTTAAAGGAGGTGATGGCTCAGGCAGGCCCCACCATGACGTCGCCGTGGGGTGGGCCCGTGCTCGCAGAGGTACGTGGCGGAGCCGGTCGCGCCGTGGGTTGCAGGGACGCCGGCACGCGTCCCGCACGGTGGGATCACGGCGTTTGCCGGTCGTGCTGGGGAACGGGAAATGACAGGATCGCCCCGCGGATGGGGGTGGATTGCTCGCCTTGTTCGGGTGAGCCGGGGGCAGGATTGGTATTTCGCGGGCGAGAAGAAGCGGACATGGGGAACGGCAGGAGCGGACAGTGGAGCGGTGAATTTGGGAGTAGTACGTCACTTCGATTGCGTGACTGTAGCATTTCGTTTGCATTTGTGAAAAATTGTCTAAAAATTGATTAATTAGGCTCAAAATATTCGTCTCGCAGAGCACAACAAAATTGTATAATTAGTTTTTGATTTCATCTGTATTTAGTACTTAATGCATGTTATGACATTTTGATGTGACAGGGAATCTTTTTTTTCATAGTAAATCTGGGAGGGGAATTTGGGATCTAAACAAGGCCTAGATTTTATTTTCTGGATAGGGTTGTTTTTTTAATATAGAACCGTGGGGCCAACGGAATACTTAAATCCTAGAGACTTTTTTGTGCAGGCTGCTTCGATTCTTTTCCGCTCCCTTTCCTCAAGTTCTTCAGTCCAATCCAATCTCCTAATGTAAGAAGTGGTGGTAATTATGCAGTACCGGTCCTGGAATTTCCTTTCATGGGCCTGGACGGCATCGAAACAGTGAACTTTTATTTTTGTCCATGATTTGGAGGACATAATATTGACTGGAATGCGAGTTTTCCTATAGATTTTTTCATAAAAAGTACCGATTGTCTTACAAATAGAAAAAATGTGTTCTAGTGTTGCATGGAATGAAAAATGCTCTTTTGGCACTAATTCCTTTTTACAATTGCATGTTTTCTATTGCAATAAATAGTTAGATTATGGTAAAGAGTCTGCCACAAAAGTGATTTGACACTTGATTTGTGAAATTCTATCTAAAGCTATGTATTAATAAATTCCAATAAGCATATTAATAACTCTTCGAGATATTAATAGACACGGTTCAAGTAAGCATAGGGTAAAATAAAAAAAAATAACCAAAATGTCATAGTCATATCGACATCAGTTGGATGGCCATCACAGCACCTAAAGAACAACCATGTATACATAGAGTAGCTATTTATGTAAAAGGATGTGAATACGGTGCGAATATTAATCTATATACATTTTCAAAGGTATAGAGAATTTATAATCAATATACTCATTAAATACATATACGCAGGGCCACCCAGAACCGAGGGCTTTGGGCACCCAACTCACCCTGACCCAGGGCGCGCCTGCATTTATCGGAAGCCATAATTGCATTGCTTAAGAACGAAGAAAACCATATGTAAAACTTTATAATGACGAAATCAGTTGGGAGATATTGTTTTTGTTTAATATTAGTATATGATACATTTTTATATTGTACATGATGATATAATTTTATTTCACTCAATCATATATTGCCTTCAATCATATATAAGTGTAGGGTTGAACATTGTACAACCTTAACTATTTTTTATTGTGATTGGGTACAATAAAAAATATATTTAACCATAGCATTTTGCAGGTAGCGAAACAAACACGGTAAAGAAATTCTAATCAATGTAAATGTCTACCAAAACTTCAAATGTTCCTAAACTTCAATAAGCCTTGTATTAACTCTTTGGTACATTGTCACACACCACTAAAGTAGGCATAGAGGAGCATGCAAAATCGAATAACAGCATATATAACATTGGCTGCATGGCCATTACAGCACCTGAATACAAATATGTGCTCCCCTCCGCCCGATCCAGGTAGAATGCAATTCTGGATATGTATTTGGACAAGCACTCGTCTAGATACATACCCGGAATTGCATCTTTTCTAGAATCGAGGGAAAACACATGAATCAGTTATTTACGAAAGAGACGTCAATACTACAAGCGTATTAGAGTTTCATCTCAAGAAAAAGTACAAACTTTATAATCAATATACTCATTAAATACATATAAGCAGACATATGTGGAAACAAGGGCTATGGGCGCCGAGCTCACCCTACCCCAGGCACAACCCGCATTTATCAGAAGCTATTATTGCATTGCTTAAGAAGAGGAAAACCATATGTAAAACTTTCCTTTTGAAAATTCGATTTCTAGGTATCCTTTCTTTTTAAATGTTACTGCACAAAATATTTTCTTGTTATCTATATATGATGATCCAATTTTATTTCACTTGACATTGTGCTCCCTTTGCCCTAAATTATTGTTTATTTAGACATCATACCACCTAAAAAAGGGTTAACACAGATGTCACTATTATTTTACCGTGACAGGGTAGAATAAAACTACACTTACCTATATTATTTTTCAACCAACGAAACTCAACACAGTAAAACAATATATGAGTAATTTTTTAATGGTTTAGAACGTGCAATAGAGAAAAATGATACAATGAAGGGACTAATTTTTTGTGCCTGTAAACATGTAACAATACCATTTAATCCAATAGTTTGACTAAGAATACATGACAATAACCAGAAACTACGAAAGACTTTGGATTCAAGTGGCTTATACGCACATTAATAATTGCTCAAATCTGGGAGTAGAATGTGGTAGTATTGTCAAACAAAGAGACGTGGAAATACTCGGTCATCCCTGCAATCCTGTTGTACCGTTGGGATAGAACGTGTATTGTCAAACAAAGAGACGTGGAAATACAAATACTCTTGTGTCTTGTACCGTGAAGTAGGCGTCCAACCCCGAACGGCTATGCTGCGGCAACACGCAGCGGCGGCCACAGACGGCGCGGCCGCACGGCGCCCAGGCAATCATGCGTCCCGTCTAGTGTTTGGCGCTCAATCCTGAAAAGAGAGCTTGGCACGGAAAGAGTGGCAGCGACCTCTCCCACCCAGGATACTCTACGCAAAGGAAAAGGAGCTCTCTTCCTCGTCTCTGCTGCCTGCCCACCTAAATGCAAGCACTGAAGCACGGCAAAATTACCCGTACAATTACTGGTAATCTCAAGCTGCTCATGTTCATGCGATCGTGCTAGGGTTTCACTTGATCACCTTCTCTTATCTCTTCTGCTGTTTTCAGCATACGGCTCCTTTCCCATGATTGCTCTGGGACCTGGAAACGGAAGTACGAAGAGTACTTGACCTTGCACCGATCGAGCGTGAACGGCTGATGCAGGGAGCTGACCCATAGTAAATGCCATTTGAATAACTGGGCGGTGGGCCCAAACTCCGCTACGGCAACCGAAATCAGATTAGATTAACCACGCGTTGTGATTTTGGGGGTAAATATTCGGTGCAAACCATCTCTTTGGTGGAAACATGAAAACCCTCTAAAGAATACACATAGAAATTTTCAAACGTCTTGAAACGATGCAAGTCTATAGTTCATCCATAGATTTAACTTTTTGCAAAAATTGAGGGTTAAACTCGTTTTGTAAAAATCCATATGAAAAATGACAAATTTCAGATACGTATGTACTAGAATTAGAATTGCCAGGAATTTTGTCTTCTAGTGCACATGCAACTAAAATTTGTTATTTTGTAGAAATTTTTGTAGATTTATTTTGCATCTCAACTTTTGCAACATGTTACATCTATGAATGAACTATGGAGTTGCATCCTTTCAAGATTTTAAAAATCTTCCTAAGTATAGTTTTTAGAGGGGTTTTCACGTTTTCACCAAAGGAGTGGTTTGCATTGAATATTTATCCGTGATTTTGTAGCTGCCTTTTGCTCAACTGCTTCTTCTTCTTCCTCTCCCTCGTTAGCATATATGAGCGCGCGTAATGGTGGCGGCAGTGGTGTAATCAGGGGTCCCTGACCGGATCACCTAACGGTGGTTGCTGCTTGGCCGTACTGCTGCCCGTCGTCATCGCCTGTCTGTACCGGCAGCTGCCACCGTTTGATTACTTCTTAATTCTGTCGCTGCACGACATGTCCTTCCAAACAGAAGCTGCTGCCCCCCTGCCCTGATGATGAGTGGGTTAATTAGGGCACCAAGCCCCTGTCTTTGGAAACTGAGAAGGGGAGCTTAGCTATCCTTCGGCTGGAAGCTTCTATATTAGAGGTGTAATCCAAGGGTAATTTGGACTCCATCGGCGGCGGAGACAGGGTTACTCCAAGGACAATTTGGCCTGCATTGCCCCCATTGGAGGCAGAGGTCGCTACTAGCTACTGTAGTGTGCGGAATGGATGGATTAGACGGCAAACGAGCATTGAGGCCGGCTAATCCAGCCACTATTGAAACAACACTTAGGCATTTCATAACACAAATTTAGAAACGTATCAGTACTCCTATCCATCAGACGGGAGTACAACTTATATTTTCTCCATGAGCATTCAAACCTATATTCTAGCAAAAATGAAACTAAGTGTCTCTATGACCATGACAACATGCTCCTTTGGAATATTGTATCGCTTCATACTGCACTATACAGTACATTTGTACAGGACAAAGGCAGCGTTGTTTTCGTCGGTGGAACTGGATAAGGCGCAATATTTTAGGGCCGGTAACTTGTGAAGATGATGTGTGCCTTGCACATTAATTAAGATAACCCCTATGGGGTAAGCTTAATTAAGCGACGGCGACGCGCGGCGACCTTGCGAGAGAAGGTAGCCGCGTAGTTTGGTGGAGTGACGCTGACGACTTTTCTTGCTGCCGTGATGAATTGTTTAACCCAACAATCATTCTGGCCAGCTTTCGAAAATAAAAGGGGGAAAAACCTGGCCAACCGAGTTGATGACCCGGAAAACTAGAAAAAGATAGGATAATGGAGATTAACCACGGAAAGCATTTAAGAAATCTCTCACTCCTCCCTACACCTGTCTCTTATACACATCTAGATCCCCCGATCAACAAAATAGTCACATCCAAACGTCTTGATTGTTAAGTCTCACTATCTTTTCCTCACCCCATTTCATGTAGTTAGTTTTACCTTTTTAACTGGTTGAACTCTTTAATTCCAATAAAATTTATCGGAAACTATTCTAAAATCTACTATAGCAAATAAATTAATTAACAAGGCGTTTCATGGCGGATTAGTGGAACTAATTTTGAGTTGTTGATATTGATTTGTTTTTACACATAAACTTGGTTAATTATAGAGAAAATTGACTTAGAAAAAACTAAATTGGTGTGCGCGTGTGCGTGTGTGTTTTAGCCGAGCAAGTAATTCTACGAAACCGAATGTTTGTACTGCTTTTATTTTTAAAATGGAAAATTGACAACGTTCTAGAAGCAGCAAAATAGTAAGCTGCGCGTACGAGCGTAAAAGTAACGGATAAAAAAGCACATCAGCCGTACGCGTACGAGCGTGTGCACGAGCGGTGCAGTCGTAAGCAGTAGTAAGCTGCGCGATTTGAGTAAAGCCCTGACTCTGTACTCCCATCTTTAATTACTCCCTCAGTGACGCTGCAGATTACGTACAGATTGATTAATTTGATGCCTAGAGAAGGCTGTGGTCTACTCAGCCGAGAGTGAATTCGAGGCCCGATCTTACCTGCTGCAGCTGCAGTGCTGCACCACGAATTAACCGTAGCCCGTCGAGATTTTACAAGCTCGAGCTTAATAACCCTGGCCCAAATTTTCAGAGAGTTCTACCATTTCTCCTTGTGATAACGCGAGAAAAGGGTCATTTCGAAATTTCCAACTTCCTTTTTTTTTCTTTTAGCGAGGAGCCTCGTGCTGCTAGTGCAGCTACGACGGCGAGGTGGTCTCCTACTCTGCCTCCTCTCCTGGACCCTGGCATGGGCCTGGCCGACGTGGCCATCTCCCATCTGCACCTGCAAGCCGGTCTGCGAGGTGCTGGACCTGGAGCGACTGCGAGCGCACTGGCACTAGTACTCGCCTCGCCTGCTGCTGTCGAGGCAACAACAGTTGCTCGCGCTGTGGGTCAGGTCAGCACGCGGGCGGGCGTTTGTTTTGCGCCGTGCAACGGCATAAACGTACGGGCATTGACGACGCCACGGCCGCCTGGGCCGGAGGCCCGGAGCGAAGCAATGGCACGGACAGCGCCTGGTGCGGCAATGCGCGTCGGACGCGCGGGGGCCCAGCGGGGCGTGGGCCTGGGCCCGCCTGCTGCTGCTGCTGCTGCCGCCGTGATTCCGACCGTACACGCCCTGGATCGAACGGCACCGGCGGGCCCCCGACGGTGACGCAACGAGGTGGGCCGTGCGGTCCGGCCCTCTCCTTCCTCTAGCTGATGCATCACTGCGAGCACAGTAGCACACACTGCTGCGTCACGGATCACGGATGCATGCAACGGCACGATTATTCGCATTCCCTGTTGCTGCCGTGTATGCCTGCTGCTACTGTAGATACATACAGATACAGCCTTGGGATGGCTGGATCCATACGCATCGTCCGCCGGGTACCACCATACAATGAACCCGTACGTGACGAGAGCGGGTACACGACACGGTACGAGCCGCATGGCCACGCCCCCGCGCCCACGCCGTGTTAACGAAGTGGTGCCCGGCGAGCCGGGGAACGAAACGAACGAAGCGGCGGGACGGGACACGGTGCGTGGCCGGCAGCTCACCGTGCCGGACGGGCGGACGCACTGGCACTGCAGGCAGCTAGCAGGGGGTTTTGGCGTCGAGCGGGCGACGCGTCCGTGCGCCGGCCCGGTGGCGGTGGGCAGTGTAGTGTAGCTAAGGTCAATCGATGATACGAAGGCCCGTCCGGGCCGTCCCCGTGGATGGGGTCGCGGGGGCAGGCAGGTAGGCAGGCAGGCATCATCACCATTCATCTCGAGAGCTCACATCACCTGTTGCTTCCACGCAAAAGCGAGACACGGGCGACTGTTCCGGTGTTCCCTCTCCAAGCGGGCCTGGTGAACAACGGGTGGGGCAATGGTGATGGTGTGTGTCCTCATCGGCGTCTTGTTGCACGATCCATTTTATTACCCGGTTTATTTTAACTTTTGAGAGTGGGGAGGTCGCATCAAACGGAGGACTGTAGTAAAATTGACGGCGATTTGTAATTTACTTACTCCCTGGAGTATTTACCTATTTATTTATGACAGGGAGAAGCTTCTTAGGCAAACCATATTTTTTTTTTCTCAACGGAAAAGGTTGGAAATACGGACTCAAGTTGTTACACTGAGATGTGGACCTCTGATATCTGAACAGGCCTGGCCCACACGCAACAAGCAGGGGTATTATCGCCATTCGGTTACACTCAGCTTGTCAAGTCCTCCAGGCTTTTGATGACCCACCTGATTTTTCTTGATTTGTTCTTGGATTCATCACCTTACCTACTTTTGTTTCCCTCGGTTAAATAGGTCCACGATCAAAATTAAGAGTACTACACAAATATAATAACAAAAAAGGTGCTCCTAATCACTTTCAAGGTGGGTCCCTGAATGAAGGAAGGGATACTTTTGGAGCCTTTGTCCGCGATAAGCAAATCAGCTGGTGTTACATCTAATCTAATCTAACAGCCCTGCTTAGTGATGGATTCGAGTAGAGGTGGTAATTATGTATTCGTGTTCATAAGAGGATTTGGTTAGGGGAAACGGTGTGCCAAAAAATAAGGCCATTAGTGCCCCTTTTGCAATCGTGTCTACTATATGTTGGCAGAGCATCTTTTGCTTTAAGATTTATGAAGTTACCACTAGTCTACGGTTTTGTAAAAAAAAAATCAGTGAAAAATTATCATGTCAAAAATGAAAAACTATTACTAAATTTGTCAAATCCTGTTCCCCATGCATCCATCATAACCATAGGTACTTTTCTACTTTTGAACGATGAGTAGCACATGTCACTGAAACAGAAAAAAGGTACGAGACGTTTACCCGTACGTCCTAAAAGCTCAGGGACGAATGAGCTGCATAATTTTGTGGATAATGATGGACTGGAATGCCACTTGAACCACTCCATAGCACACAAGCGCAGCACAAGATGTTTCGGCCTGGATGAGCTGGACTCCATGGAGCCTGAATGCCCAAATGCAGCCCAACCCAGTAGAGAGAATCGAACTGGACCAGCGCAAGTTCGCTGCAGCGCGGGCACAGGCCCCCCACTGAGTCACTGACGCACCAAAAAAGGGCCCGACTTCAGCTGAGACACACTTTGGCCCGCCCAAACAAGCACGCAACCATATATTTTGTCTTTGTGCATTTTGTAGTTTGGAAATCTAGCGATTATTTGCCTGGGTGCATTGCTACCTGGTACTGTTCACCTTTGTTTGGCGTTTTGGTTTGGAAGAGAGATGTGTGTGTTTAGGGAAGAGTGATACCTGAATCTGCTTGCTTTTACGACTAACAGTATAAAAAAAAGAGTCAATGGCAATATCTCGAATAACAGGTTGCAAGAATTAAAAAATGTCTCGAAGCTGGATATAAAAACATAAACAATCGATTCCTTTGCACTTGCCGATCATTAATCTGGCCACGTTGGTTCATATCAGCGACTCAAACAAAGAACATGAAAAGCTCTCGACCGTGTTGCTAGACTGGAGCCGCCCCATGGGATGATGGGACTATGGGAGACCCAGACGACAAGTGAATTCCGTTCATACCATTGCATTTCCAACTTGTTTTTAGTAATGCGCCGATGTGTCATGTAGTCATGTAGAAACAGAAACATTGTGGGTACATATTAAAGTGTGCATCTGTGAACATGGACAATAACAAGAGCTCAAGTCTCAACTCACAAAAGAAAATTGTCCTTCCATGCTAATACTCAGTTTCAAAATTGACGGGGATAATGATTGTACATGAAATAACTGGATACCGTATTCTATTCCTAGGGTACATTCATCACTTGGACAGACTGCAGCATGTCAGAGAGCGCGATCACCAGGTCACCTGACTGCACCATACCCCTGGCCTTGAGCAGGGAGAAGGTGCGGTTGAGGTTGCTCTCCATGTCGTCGGAATCACTGAGCCGGAATGGAATGAGGCCCCACTGGAGGTTCAGCCGTCTCCTGACAGACGTCGAGGACGTGAAGGCGAAGATTGGGCAGTCGGGGCGGCATCGTGAGAGCAGGGAGGCCATGTGACCATCCTTAGTGTAGACGAAAACAGCATCGACTCCCAAGTTGTTGGCTGCAAGTAAGATTAAAAGTTGGATTCAAATGGTTATGTAGACATCGCAATGCAGAAAACAGGATTTAAAGCATCCAAACTAGTTCATAATTCGCCCACAAACTAACTTCAAGGTTAATCTCAAAGGTAAACGAGGATGAATCAAAGTGCGGGCATGCGTCAGTTTATTATATAACACTGCAACGAAGTTACATCGGCTATTGACATAGCAATTGCAGGACTTACCCATCTTCGCTGCTGAATTGCATATTTCCTCTGATATCTTATCAGAGAAGGAAGATGAGACATCTTGAAGCTCCAGCGCCTCATGGCGTTTCTCCTCTCTCCACCACTTTTCAATCCTCAGGCTAACACTCCTAAGGACACTGAGAGCCTTCTCTGGATACCTCCCCATGGCCGACTCACCAGAAAGCATGAGAGCATCTGCACGCTGGCGGACTGCTTCAGAAACATCAGCAACCTCAGCTCTAGTGGGTGTAGGATACTCAATCATTGATTCCAGAAGCTGAGAAGCAACAATAACTGGCTTGTTGAGCTGCCTGCACATTCTAACTATTTTCTGCTGTATGGAAGGGACCTGTTCCAGGGGGATCTGTGCCCCCAAGTCCCCTCTGGCTACCATTATTCCATCCGATGCTCGGATAATCTCCTCCAAGTTCTTCAAAGCATCAATACTCTCAATCTTTGCAATGACCCCTATGTCACTGAGGCAAACAATGAAACAATAACAATTTAGATGACCAAGCAATGGCATGCAAATGAAATGAAAACTTCATATTATGGTGTCCAAACCATTAAGTGTGGCAGTCACTCTTCACATTGAAACTAGGGCATATGTTGTTACAGCCTTAAATGTGTAGAACCAAACTGCTAGTGTGCAAAAGCTCTGAGACTCCGGTAAAACCTCAAGAATTGTTCAATGCATGCTCTGAGACTTATCAAGTTTTCATCTGGAAGCCATATGAGATTGTGCAAAAGCTCATGACTTGTGAACACACTACCTTTCTGTTTTAGACATACAGATAGTTAATATAGTGCTATTAAGCCCAGTTACACCCTATATGTAAAGTTTAAATGTGTTGAGCTAATGATTTCCATAACTTAAACTTACATTTTTTTCAAAACAAATTTGAACTTTCTTACCTTCCACGGCTCCGTGCACTAATGTAGCTCTTTAAATGATTAATTACTTCTGCAGACTGCACAAATGATACAGCAATGAAATCTACACCTTCAGCAATTCCAAAATCTATGTCAATCCAATCCTGCAAAGTTGAGGTCATAAGTAAAATTATTATCTGCAAGTTGCGCCCAAACCTTTACTAGATATTAATTGAGTGCAGCCTATAATATAAGGATTTTCACTCAATTTTACAGGCATTTAGCATTATGATATAGAGTTCTGGAGTGAACCACAGCCAAACATTTACATTCTTGGGAGATAATTTTAGCATCCATGAAAAAATAATCAGCCAACACAAGAGGTCAATATGGAATGCCATAATTTACAATATGGGCTGTATTGAATTTCTATATTGTTGAGCACAAAGTATGATCAGCATATTTCTAACCAAAGAAAGAGCTATTTCACTATAGAAATTACCTTTGATGAAATTGTAGGAAGCATAGCATTCCTCTCGCGCACTACACTGCCATCGCGCCATATAGTAAGATTAGCCCGTGGCAACAACAAACCAGGATCAGTGCAACGGCACTTCACATCTGGCCCCAATTTTTCAATCACCTCAAACCTGGCCATTCCACCGTCCACAAATAGTTCATCGCCAGCTTTAACATCTGGGTAGGGTTTTCACAAATTACCAAAGAAGGAAATATTACAACCACAGCAATGGATGAGAGTAGTTTTGCTACAAATATCCTTTTCTTTAAAAAAAAGACTAAACAAAGAAGATCAGGGCTTATGGATAACCTTCAGCAAAGCCATCATAATTCACGTGAATGATTCGATCTGGCAGTGATGTGTCAGAAGATCTAACGCTGAATGTCCAAACTTCTCCATCCTGCAAAAAGAGGGTAAATTCTGATGAGAGATCACTAAAAGGCTCCACACTAAAACTTCCGTACACGAGAGTTAAGATTAAAGTGAATGGATTTGATGGTTTCCTTTTTAAGTAATCATAGCGTGCATGATCTGAACTCAAAGATCTTAGTTAGGTCATGCCACCTTTGCCTTCTCTCAGAAGGATTTGATGGTTAGGTTCTATCATTGTTTCAAATCAGGCGAACATTCGGCTGTTCAGCCCTCTCATTGTCCCTAAACGGATTTTTCACTACAGTCTAAACCAATAGTGAAAGGCTGAAAGCTATGTCTGCTTGTCTCCGGATTTGTGGAAGATACGGTCAGAAAACCAGATTACTCCTATTACAATTGACTCTCATTCTCTGAATAACATATGACCGTATCAAGACCACACAGCTGAGTATTCTTTTTCAATCATGGGTAATAGAGTTGTGCCAAGAAGTATTGGTATTTTGCAGCACATTTAAGAAGAGAAGCATAATGTCATCACACATCTAACATAAACGAACCTCAAGATTGGAAGCCCCCCGAAAAATTTCTCCACAAATTTACATAGTAAATCTCATCCTGAATAGCATCAACAAGCAAAATTACTTCTATTGTCTCTCATGCTCTGGGAAACATATGACCTTAGCAAGTGTAAACCATTCAGTTGAGTATTCTTTTTGGATCATGGATGACTAGAATTCTACCATGAAGTTTTTTGGTATTTGGCAACACATTTAAGAAGAGAAGCATAATTCCATATCACATCTTACATAAACGAAACTCGAGATTGAAAGTTCCTTAGACAATTTCTCCGCAAATTACATACTAAATCTCAATCCTAAATAGCACCACCCTCGTCGTCAACTGAACTATGATTCTATGATTCAGTATATTAACCAAGGTCTCTAGTGTTTAAGCACAGAATTAACCTATGGAAGTGAAGCAATCAGATGAAGTCGAGGCAGGGGCGACCGTGCTCACCTCAGCCTTTAAGGAGGGCGCGCCGCCGAGGTCGCCCATGTGGATCTCGCTCCCCTCGGTGTCCATCATGACCGCGACGGCGAACCCCTTCTCGTCGTTGAGCCTCCGCACGGCGCGGATGACCCCGCGGTGCCACTCGCGGTCGCCGTGGCACATGTTGACCCGCGCGACGTTCATGCCGCCGACGGCGAGCGCCTCGAGCTCGGCGTTGCCGCAGGTGGCGGGCCCCACGGTGCAGACCAGCTTGGTGCGGCGCGTGCTCCGGAACCCGTTCTCCCGCAGCTCCGCCTCCGTGGCGGCGTCCACGTCGATGGCCGCGGCGGCCGCCACGGAGGAGGCCGACGCCCACGGCACGTGGACGCCGTTCGGGGTGGGAGCCGGGTCGGGGAAGGAGTTGAGGTCGGAGGACGAGGCGGCGAGGCGGCGGCCGCGGCGTTGGGGGCAGGGGCGGAAGTGGGAGGAGACAGGGATGTGGCGGTGATGTTGGGAGGAAGGGTTGGAAGGTTTAGGAGGTGCCGGGAGGTGGAGGGAGCGGGCGGCGGTGGCCATGGCGGCGGCTGCAGCGGCGAGAGTAGTCAAAGAGGCAACGGCGAGTCGAGTCACGGCGGCGGCGGCGGTGTGTCTCTGGCTTTGGGAGTGTCGCCTGCTATGGCGGCTATGGCTCGGTCGCTCTGGCCCTGCGGATGTGAACCGCGCCGACGGGGAGCTGAGCTGGGCGCTTTGGATGCAGCGTCAGATCAGATGACAACGGCGCTTCGTCAGATTCGGATCTGGCCGTCGCCTTGTCTCAACTGTCAAATGTCAATGCATAGCCGGTAAACCTTTGTACAGTAGTACTTAAAGAGATCGAATAGTCGAGTTATCAGCAAAGACAGATTTTTGACAACTACGTTGTTACGGATACGATACAATTTAGTTGGCGGAACCACTAATAAAAATAAAACAGAGGTGAGCATGACGTGGATTAACTTTCTTATTTTTTCTAAAAAAATATACACCTATGTTGATGGAGTTTGTGGCATCACCAAAAACAGGCTTATCAGTCGTGTTTTTAGCCGGTTCCATTATTTCTATTGTGCTGAAAAACACCAATACAAAATGTTAAAAAATAACGGTAACAATAGACACGAATCTAAAATACCACGTGCGTACAGGACATATGCTTAGTTGTGGTAAAAAAAGATGGCAGACTTCAAATGACAAATTTAATTTACCCTCACAGCTAATAACGTCTATGTTTATAAGACATGTCATCACCTATTACCGGACTGCTAATCAGAACACTGAATATAGAGTGTCGTTCCTGATTAGTTAACTGAATACATAGCCCGTGCGTGTTGACCTAAGATTACCATGTCCATGCACAAGTTTAAATGCTTCACATGTTTAAAAAACATTAAACATCAATTAATAAGATGCAATTAAAACTTTAAAAAGATATCATAATCTGAACATGTACAACCATAATACTGTGAACAGTGTGCATGATATAACATACAAAAACAACAGTAGACTTACCAGTTACCGGATAATTACCAAGTTTGATTACAGAACAAATCAGAAATGCAAGTACACGTAATCGATCAACTAAGTATATTAGCATGACGTAATTTTCTCACTGATATGGGGATTGCAACTACTTCGAATATTTAAACAGGATCGCCCAGGTGGAGAAGAAGAGAAGCATAATTTCATCACACATCTTACATAAACGAACCTCAAGATTGGAAGTCCCTCAGAAAATTTCTCCACAAATTTGCATACTAAATCTCATCCTGAATAGCATCAACAAGCACAATTACTTCTATTGTCTCTCATGCTCTGGGTAACATATGACCTTAGCAAGTGTAGCCCATTCAGCTGGGTATTCTTTTTGGATCATGGATGACTAGAATTATACCATGAACTTTTTTGGTATTTGGCAACACATTTAAGAATAGAAGCATAATTTCATATCACATCTAACATAAACTAAAGTCGAGATTGAAAGTCCCTCAGGCAATTTCTCCGCAAATTTACATACTAAATCTCATCCTGAATAGCATCAACAAGCACAATTACTTCTATTGTCTCTCATGCTCTGGGTAACATATGACCTTAGCAAGTGTAGCCCATTCAGCTGGGTATTCTTTTTGGATCATGGATGACTAGAATTATACCATGAACTTTTTTGGTATTTGGCAACACATTTAAGAATAGAAGCATAATTTCATATCACATCTAACATAAACTAAAGTCGAGATTGAAAGTCCCTCAGGCAATTTCTCCGCAAATTTACATACTAAATCTCATCCTGAATAGCATCAACAAGCACAATTACTTCTATTGTCTCTCATGCTCTGGGTAACATATGACCTTAGCAAGTGTAGCCCATTCAGCTGGGTATTCTTTTTGGATCATGGATGACTAGAATTATACCATGAACTTTTTTGGTATTTGGCAACACATTTAAGAATAGAAGCATAATTTCATATCACATCTAACATAAACTAAAGTCGAGATTGAAAGTCCCTCAGGCAATTTCTCCGCAAATTTACATACTAAATCTCATCCTGAATAGCATCAACAAGCACAATTACTTCTATTGTCTCTCATGCTCTGGGTAACATATGACCTTAGCAAGTGTAGCCCATTCAGCTGGGTATTCTTTTTGGATCATGGATGACTAGAATTATACCATGAACTTTTTTGGTATTTGGCAACACATTTAAGAATAGAAGCATAATTTCATATCACATCTAACATAAACTAAAGTCGAGATTGAAAGTCCCTCAGGCAATTTCTCCGCAAATTTACATACTAAATCTCATCCTGAATAGCATCAACAAGCACAATTACTTCTATTGTCTCTCATGCTCTGGGTAACATATGACCTTAGCAAGTGTAGCCCATTCAGCTGGGTATTCTTTTTGGATCATGGATGACTAGAATTATACCATGAACTTTTTTGGTATTTGGCAACACATTTAAGAATAGAAGCATAATTTCATATCACATCTAACATAAACTAAAGTCGAGATTGAAAGTCCCTCAGGCAATTTCTCCGCAAATTTACATACTAAATCTCATCCTGAATAGCATCAACAAGCACAATTACTTCTATTGTCTCTCATGCTCTGGGTAACATATGACCTTAGCAAGTGTAGCCCATTCAGCTGGGTATTCTTTTTGGATCATGGATGACTAGAATTATACCATGAACTTTTTTGGTATTTGGCAACACATTTAAGAATAGAAGCATAATTTCATATCACATCTAACATAAACTAAAGTCGAGATTGAAAGTCCCTCAGGCAATTTCTCCGCAAATTTACATACTAAATCTCATCCTGAATAGCATCAACAAGCACAATTACTTCTATTGTCTCTCATGCTCTGGGTAACATATGACCTTAGCAAGTGTAGCCCATTCAGCTGGGTATTCTTTTTGGATCATGGATGACTAGAATTATACCATGAACTTTTTTGGTATTTGGCAACACATTTAAGAATAGAAGCATAATTTCATATCACATCTAACATAAACTAAAGTCGAGATTGAAAGTCCCTCAGGCAATTTCTCCGCAAATTTACATACTAAATCTCATCCTGAATAGCATCAACAAGCACAATTACTTCTATTGTCTCTCATGCTCTGGGTAACATATGACCTTAGCAAGTGTAGCCCATTCAGCTGGGTATTCTTTTTGGATCATGGATGACTAGAATTATACCATGAACTTTTTTGGTATTTGGCAACACATTTAAGAATAGAAGCATAATTTCATATCACATCTAACATAAACTAAAGTCGAGATTGAAAGTCCCTCAGGCAATTTCTCCGCAAATTTACATACTAAATCTCATCCTGAATAGCATCAACAAGCACAATTACTTCTATTGTCTCTCATGCTCTGGGTAACATATGACCTTAGCAAGTGTAGCCCATTCAGCTGGGTATTCTTTTTGGATCATGGATGACTAGAATTATACCATGAACTTTTTTGGTATTTGGCAACACATTTAAGAATAGAAGCATAATTTCATATCACATCTAACATAAACTAAAGTCGAGATTGAAAGTCCCTCAGGCAATTTCTCCGCAAATTTACATACTAAATCTCATCCTGAATAGCATCAACAAGCACAATTACTTCTATTGTCTCTCATGCTCTGGGTAACATATGACCTTAGCAAGTGTAGCCCATTCAGCTGGGTATTCTTTTTGGATCATGGATGACTAGAATTATACCATGAACTTTTTTGGTATTTGGCAACACATTTAAGAATAGAAGCATAATTTCATATCACATCTAACATAAACTAAAGTCGAGATTGAAAGTCCCTCAGGCAATTTCTCCGCAAATTTACATACTAAATCTCATCCTGAATAGCATCAACAAGCACAATTACTTCTATTGTCTCTCATGCTCTGGGTAACATATGACCTTAGCAAGTGTAGCCCATTCAGCTGGGTATTCTTTTTGGATCATGGATGACTAGAATTATACCATGAACTTTTTTGGTATTTGGCAACACATTTAAGAATAGAAGCATAATTTCATATCACATCTAACATAAACTAAAGTCGAGATTGAAAGTCCCTCAGGCAATTTCTCCGCAAATTTACATACTAAATCTCATCCTGAATAGCATCAACAAGCACAATTACTTCTATTGTCTCTCATGCTCTGGGTAACATATGACCTTAGCAAGTGTAGCCCATTCAGCTGGGTATTCTTTTTGGATCATGGATGACTAGAATTATACCATGAACTTTTTTGGTATTTGGCAACACATTTAAGAATAGAAGCATAATTTCATATCACATCTAACATAAACTAAAGTCGAGATTGAAAGTCCCTCAGGCAATTTCTCCGCAAATTTACATACTAAATCTCATCCTGAATAGCATCAACAAGCACAATTACTTCTATTGTCTCTCATGCTCTGGGTAACATATGACCTTAGCAAGTGTAGCCCATTCAGCTGGGTATTCTTTTTGGATCATGGATGACTAGAATTATACCATGAACTTTTTTGGTATTTGGCAACACATTTAAGAATAGAAGCATAATTTCATATCACATCTAACATAAACTAAAGTCGAGATTGAAAGTCCCTCAGGCAATTTCTCCGCAAATTTACATACTAAATCTCATCCTGAATAGCATCAACAAGCACAATTACTTCTATTGTCTCTCATGCTCTGGGTAACATATGACCTTAGCAAGTGTAGCCCATTCAGCTGGGTATTCTTTTTGGATCATGGATGACTAGAATTATACCATGAACTTTTTTGGTATTTGGCAACACATTTAAGAATAGAAGCATAATTTCATATCACATCTAACCGGCGGCACGACGGTAGGGGATTGACGCCGGGGTTCGGCCGCGGCGGCGGGGCGGCGCTGGTTTGACACGGGGGAGGGGATCGGCGCGGGGGAGCCGACGTGGGGTCGCGGCGGTGCGGCGGGAGGGGATTGTCGTGTGGGGGTCGGGGGTGCAAGCGGACGTGGGCCATGGACGGGGAGGGCTCTATGGATCCTACCATCAAAACTAGGATGAACGACGCACGGATCGCATGCCGTAGGCGCAGAGGCTGACAGAAGACGGAGTGCAGTCGCGGTTCCTTTGGACATGATTTTTAGGAGTAGAGATTTGCATTGTCAGTAGGGGGTCAGTTTCTTGGAAGCACTCAAGCAGCAGGTGAGTCGTTGACTGTTATCTCGCTACTCTTGTGTCACGTTACAGCTTAGCTTATAAGTTATTATTATTAAGCACGAACTCTGGATTGTGAATTGTGAAAAAAAAGAATAACCATAAGAAAAGGTAAAGGCCCAGCCCATCATCAAAAGCCCAATCCATCAGCCCAACTACTCACCACCATCAAATGTCCAGATCTTCACCACCCACTGAAAGGTCAAAATCAACGGCCCAGATCTCACCTCCCAAACCCTAGCCCTCACACCCCACCCCCTCATATAACCTCTCTCACTACCTCCACGCCTCCACCCTTTCCACCCCGCCGCCGAAGCCACCGCGCCGCTACCCCTCGCCGCCGCCGCAAATGGCCGCCGCCGCGCGCCCCCTGGTCTCCGTGAAGGCCCTGGAGGGCGACATGGCCACGGACTCCGCCGGCGCCCCGCTGCCGGATGTCCTGCGCGCTCCGATCCGCCCCGACATCGTCCGCTTCGTCCACAAGCTCCTGTCCTGCAACAGCCGCCAGCCCTACGCCGTCTCGCGCCGCGCCGGCCACCAGACCTCCGCGGAGTCCTGGGGAACGGGGCGTGCGGTGTCCCGTATCCCCCGTGTTCCCGGCGGCGGTACCCACCGCGCCGGCCAGGGAGCCTTCGGCAACATGTGCCGTGGCGGACGCATGTTCGCGCCCACGAAGATCTGGCGCCGCTGGCACCGTCGCGTCAACATCCACCTCCGCCGCGTCGCCATCGCCTCCGCCCTCGCCGCCACCGCCGTCCCGTCCCTCGTCCTCGCCCGCGGACACCGCGTGGAGTCCGTCCCCGAGCTCCCGCTCGTCGTCTCCGACTCCGCCGAGTCCATTGAGAAGACCGCCCAGGCCATCAAGATCCTCAAGCAGCTCGGTGCCTACGCTGATGCTGAGAAGGCCAAGGACTCCGTTGGCATCCGCCCCGGCAAGGGTAAGATGCGCAACCGCCGCTACATCAACCGCAAGGGACCCCTCATTGTCTACGGCACTGAGGGCTCCAAGATCGTGAAGGCTTTCCGCAACCTCCCAGGCGTTGATGTTGCCAATGTCGAGCGCCTCAACCTGCTCGACCTCGCCCCTGGTGGCCACCTTGGCCGGTTCGTGATCTGGACCGAGTGCGCGTTCAAGAAGCTGGATGAGGTGTACGGTACATTCGAGACGCCTTCAGCCAAGAAGAAGGGTTTCGTGCTCCCGAGGCCCAAGATGGCCAATGCTGACCTGTCCAGGCTCATCAACTCTGATGAGGTGCAGTCGGTTGTGAAGCCCATCAACAAGGTGGTGAAGCGCAGGGAGCCAAGGAAGAACCCGCTGAAGAATATGGCTGCTGTGCTCAAGCTGAATCCTTACTTCGGTACTGCGCGCAAGATGGCAGCCCTTGCTGAGGCAGCGCGTGTCAAGGCCAGGAACGAGAAGCTTGACTCCAAGAGGACTAAGCTCAGCCCGGTATGATAATCCTCTCCTCCCTTTATTTTGCACTGTATCTCTGTAGTTTCTTAGCTTTTCATACCATTCCACATTTATTGTTTGTTATATAGAGACGCCTTGCTTTAGTCATTGTATCAATTCTTTGACATTGTAGATGTATTGGATGTTTTGCAATTCATGCATCCTAATGCAATAGGATTGGCCATACTTCTTGATACTGCTCAGCTCTATTATCTTCGATGACATCAATAGTGTTTCTCATTGCCTTTCTAGATTGTCTTGTATGTTTATTTAACATATAGCCGAACCCTTCAGTGAATGCTTGTTATTGATTTTGCCTTTTCCGTGTACCTGCTTAATCTGTTAGGCTATGCATATCTGGCAGTAAATCACTTCCATTCAGTCATTGAGCATCATGTATTTTGGCATTCTGTGAATGTGTGATCTGGTACCATACAGTGTTATATGTGTCTTACAAAGTCTATTGATTGTGCTGCTAAGTAGTATTTCTTTCTAATATAGCACCTAGCATCTTATATGCTGCAAGGTAATTTGGTGTTTTAAATTTGTTGTGTAACTTGATCTGTTTTGTTTGCCAATTCTCCTGAAGGTTTGTTCTGTAGTTAGGATATGCAGCAGGTCTTTAGGCTCTGTTTGTTTCAGCCAAATTGTTACAATCCTGCACCTGCCAGGCTTGCAGATTAACAAAATTCTGCAAGTTGCCCTACACAATCTACAAGCTAAATAAACAGGGCGTTGTAATCAAGCAGTAGGTCTTTATTTTTCCTCTTTTCTCATCTCAGTAGGATTTGTGTTGAGACTCCTGAACTTTGACTGCCAGGTAATCCTCATTAGTTGGGTGTGTCATGGTAGTTTAATTATTTCAAACATGTATAATCTGAAGATTCATCTGAAGATGTGAACTGAATGGCACATGCAATTGTTCAGCTTTTCTGTTGCTTTTGTTCATGCAACTATAGAGATAAATTTCTTTTCCAGGCTTCAAATATTTTCTGTTGTCAGTTGTTTTGCATATGTATTGCTGCCCGCAGAAAACCAGATTACTCCTATTACAATTGACTCTCATTCTCTGAATAACATATGACTATCAAGACCATGAAGCTGAGTATTCTTTTTCAATCATGGGTAATAGAGTTCTGCCAAGAAGTATTGGTATTTTGCAGCACATTTAAGAAGAGAAGCATAATGTCATCACACATCTAACATAAACGAACCTCAAGATTGGAAATCCCCCGGAAAATTTCTCCACAAATTTACATACTAAATCTCATCCTGAATAGCATCAACAAGCAAAATTACTTCTATTGTCTCTCCTGTTCTGGGTAACATATGACCTTAGCAAGTGTAACCCATTCAGCTGAGTATTCTTTTTGGATCATGGATGACTAGAATTCTACCATGAAGTTTTTTGGTATTTGGCAACACATTTAAGAAGAGAAGCATAATTCCATATCACATCTTACATAAACGAAACTCGAGATTGAAAGTTCCTTAAGACGAATTCTCCGCAAATTACATACTAGATCTCAATCCTAAATAGCACCACCCTCGTCGTCCTCACAAGATGTCATCAACTGAACTATGATTCTATGAATCAGTATATTAACCAAGGTCTCTAGTGTTTAAGCACAGAATTAACCTATGGAAGTGAAGCAATCAGATGAAGTCGAGGCAGGGGCGACCGTGCTCACCTCAGCCTTTAAGGAGGGCGCGCCGCCGAGGTCGCCCATGTGGATCTCGCTCCCCTCGGTGTCCATCATGACCGCGACGGCGAACCCCTTCTCGTCGTTGAGCCTCCGCACGGCGCGGATGACCCCGCGGTGCCACTCGCGGTCGCCGTGGCACATGTTGACGCGCGCGACGTTCATGCCGCCGACGGCGAGCGCCTCGAGCTCGGCGGCGCCGCAGGTGGCTGGCCCCACGGTGCAGACCAGCTTGGTGCGGCGCGTGCTCCGGAACCCGTTCTCCAGCAGCTCCGCCTCCGTGGCGGCGTCCACGTCGATGGCCGCGGCGGCCGCCACGGAGGAGGCCGACGCCCACGGCACGTGGACGCCGTTCGGGGTGGGAGCCGGGTCGGGGAAGGAGTTGAGGTCGGAGGACGAGGCGGCGAGGCGGCGGCCGCGGCGTTGGGGGCAGGGGCGGAAGTGGGAGGAGACAGGGATGTGGCGGTGATGTTGGGAGGAAGGGTTGGAAGGTTTAGGAGGTGCCGGGAGGTGGAGGGAGCGGGCGGCGGTGGCCATGGCGGCGGCTGCAGCGGCGAGAGTAGTCAAGGAGGCAACGGCGAGGCGAGGCGAGGCGAGTCACGGCGGCGGCGTGTCTCTGGCTTTGGGAGTGTCGCCTGCTATGGCGGGTATGGCTTTGGTCGCTCTGGCCCTGCGGATGTGTAGCCGCGCGGACGGGTAGCTGAGCTGGGCGCTTTGATGCAGCGTCAGATGCCAACGGCGCTTCGTCAGATTCGGATCTGGCCGTAGCCTGGTCTCAACTGTCAATGCATAGCCGGTAAACCTTCGTACAGTACCATCCAATAGTCGAATTATCAGAGAAATTTTTGACAATTTGCATTGTAAGGATGGGTCAGGTTCTTGGAAGCAGGAGGAGAGTCGTTGACTGTTTTAGCTGCTCTTGTCATGTTACAGTAAAAGAGTCTAGGTACTCTTTCTACTTGCGATGCAATCGTATGCACAGATAAAATGCATGTTCCATTGGTCGATGTTCTATAACTTAAGACTTCCATTTCGTGCACAAAAAATATAGTGTTTTGAAATAAATATAACTTAGACTTCCATTCGTTCCATACATCTCGCATGACATTAATGATCGTTATGGTAGACACATGAGTACATGACGCTAACCTTTAGTCACTAATATAGCAGCATTACTCCCCGCTAGGACACGCTAATCTTCTCTTTCTATGCTCCATTTTGCAACATTCACGCACACATGAAAGACGTACGACCCCTCTATTATAAACGAAAAATGCCACATAAGTTTTGTGCGTTACCCTCGGCATTACACATCCTCACTCCGTGCCTGCGTTTGTTTTCTGTAGTTGATTTCCACACGACCATGTTAGACTACTGTCTTTGATATTGTATCTGCACACTTTGGCAGTGGAAGCGAAATAAACAACATAGACAAGATACGTTCATTCTTTTTCACTAGAAAGATCACGTGAAACTGGATTTATTCGTGTATAGTAGACAGGTAGCAGGTCTAACTGTAATTTTTTTTATTAATATCGAAGGGATATAAGCACCTTGTCTAGATGAATTTAAACTTTAACCTTTATTACTTTTTCTTGGCGACTGCAGCTGAGCACGAACTGTGGACTGTGATTTGTGAAAAAGAAAAAAAAAGAAAAAACCATAGGAAAAGGTAAAGGCCCAATCCATCATCAAAAGCCCAAACCATCAGCCCAACTACTCACCACAATCAAATGTCCAGATCCCCACCACCCACTCAAAGGTTAAAATCAACGGCCCAGATCTCACCTCCCAAACCCTAGCCCTCACACCCCACCCCCTCATATAACCTCTCTCACTACCTCCACGCCTCCACCCTTTCCACCCCGCCGCCGAAGCCACCGCGCCGCTACCCCTCGCCGCCGCCGCAAATGGCCGCCGCCGCGCGCCCCCTGGTCTCCGTGAAGGCCCTGGAGGGCGACATGGCCACGGACTCCGCCGGCGCCCCGCTGCCGGATGTCCTGCGCGCTCCGATCCGCCCCGACATCGTCCGCTTCGTCCACAAGCTCCTGTCCTGCAACAGCCGCCAGCCCTACGCCGTCTCGCGCCGCGCCGGCCACCAGACCTCCGCGGAGTCCTGGGGAACGGGGCGTGCGGTGTCCCGTATCCCCCGTGTTCCCGGCGGCGGTACCCACCGCGCCGGCCAGGGAGCCTTCGGCAACATGTGCCGTGGCGGACGCATGTTCGCGCCCACGAAGATCTGGCGCCGCTGGCACCGTCGCGTCAACATCCACCTCCGCCGCGTCGCCATCGCCTCCGCCCTCGCCGCCACCGCCGTCCCGTCCCTCGTCCTCGCCCGCGGACACCGCGTGGAGTCCGTCCCCGAGCTCCCGCTCGTCGTCTCCGACTCCGCCGAGTCCATTGAGAAGACCGCCCAGGCCATCAAGATCCTCAAGCAGCTCGGTGCCTACGCTGATGCTGAGAAGGCCAAGGACTCCGTTGGCATCCGCCCCGGCAAGGGTAAGATGCGCAACCGCCGCTACATCAACCGCAAGGGACCCCTCATTGTCTACGGCACTGAGGGCTCCAAGATCGTGAAGGCTTTCCGCAACCTCCCAGGCGTTGATGTTGCCAATGTCGAGCGCCTCAACCTGCTCGACCTCGCCCCTGGTGGCCACCTTGGCCGGTTCGTGATCTGGACCGAGTGCGCGTTCAAGAAGCTGGATGAGGTGTACGGTACCTTCGAGACGCCTTCAGCCAAGAAGAAGGGTTTCGTGCTCCCGAGGCCCAAGATGGCCAATGCTGACCTGTCCAGGCTCATCAACTCTGATGAGGTTCAGTCGGTTGTGAAGCCCATCAACAAGGTTGTGAAGCGCAGGGAGCCAAGGAAGAACCCGCTGAAGAACATGGCTGCTGTTCTCAAGCTGAACCCTTACTTCGGTACCGCACGCAAGATGGCAGCTCTTGCTGAGGCAGCGCGTGTCAAGGCCAGGAACGAGAAGCTTGACTCCAAGAGGACTAAGCTCAGCCCGGTATGATAATCCTCTCCTCCCGTTATTTTGCACTGTATCTCTGTAGTTTCTGTGTCTCTGTAGTTTTTTCGCTTTTCATACCATTCCACATTGTTTGTTATATAGCGATGCCTTGCTTTAGTCAATGTATCATTTCTTTGCCATTGTAGATGTATTGTATGTTTTGCAATTTCATGCATCCTAATGCAATAGGATTGGCTAAAGCAAGGATTGACTTTTCATACTTCTTGATACAGCTCAGCTCTATTAACTTGGATGACAGCAATATTGTTTCTCATTGCCTTCCAAGATCGTCTTGTATGTTTAGTTAACATATAGCTTAACCCTTTAGGAAATGCTGTTCTAGGCCATCCATATCTAGCAATTCATCCTTTCATTCAATCATATGTATTTTGTTGTATGGTGAATGTGTGATCTGGTACCATACAGTGTTATGTGTCTACAAAGTCTATTGATTGTGTTGCTAAGTAGTATTGTCTTCCTAATATAGCAACTAACATCTTATATGTTGCAAGGTAATTTGGCGTTTTAAATTTATTGTGTAAATTGATCTGTTTTGTTTGCCAATTCTCCTGAAGGTTTGTTCTGTAGTTAGGATATGCAGCAGGTCTTTAGGCTCTGTTTGTTTCAGCCAAATTGTTACAATCCTGCACCTGCCAGGCTTGTAGATTAGCAAAATTCTGCAAGTTGCTCTACACAATCTACAAGTTAAATAAACAGTGCGTTGTAATCAAGCAGTAGGTTATTTTTCCTCTTTTCTCATCTCAGTAGGATTTGTGTTGAGACTCCTGAACTTTGATTGCCAGGTAATCCTCATTAGTTGGGTGTGTCATGGTAGTTCAATTGTTTCAAACATGTATAATCTGAAGATTTGTCTGATGATGTGAACTGAATGGCACATGCAATTGTTCTGCTTTTCTGTTGCTTTTGTACACGCAACTATAGAGATAAATTTCTTTTCCAGGATTCAAATATTTTCTGTTGTCAGTTGTTTTGTATATGTATTGATGCCCGCATGATAGGTTGATGGTGTTAAATGAACTGGCCATTTTGCCACTATTCATCCTTTTCTAGTATTTATGTTTTCCATTCTCTATATCCTCTCCCCGGTTAATATGGAGATATTGTTATTCTGTGTCCAGTAGTTCTGTATTCTGTTGATAATTCTGAACTGATATACTGATTCTATGTTTGTAATTTTCTTGCAGGAGGAGGCTGCTAAGGTCAAGGCTGCTGGAAAGGCGTGGTACAAGACCATGGTCTCGGACAGCGACTACACTGAGTTTGAGAACTTCACCAAGTGGCTCGGTGTTACTCAGTGATCTTCTGGTCCAAGCCATAGTAGTTTATCACAAATCAGTTCAGAAATTATGATTTTGGTTGCTATTATCTTATGTCACTTGTTATTGGTATCGTCAGACATGGTATCTTGTTATTGTTTTGGCTGTGCTAGTTGTTTGCCGTTGGACCTTTACCTGGAGACACCTATTATGAGAACACAGTATATGCGAATTTCAACAATCATTTCGTGCCTTTGTTTGTGGTTCCATTATTTGTCATATGTTTTTGTGGTTGCAACCAAAATGGCTATGTTTCTTGCTCTTCTTTGAAGCATCACACCATATGCGAATTTCAACAATCATTTCGTGCCTTTGTTTGTGGTTCCATTATTTGTCATATGTTTTTGTGGTTGCAACCATAATGGCTATGTTTCTTGCTCTTCTTTGAAGCATCACACCATATGTTGATATGGTCATCTTGTTTTTTTTCTTCTGCTGGGCTTGTTTGGGCAGATGGAAGACCGGTTTGTCTTCCTCTTCCCTCTTTGAAGCGTGGTACTGTACTTGTAGTTGTATATTGGCTTCACTATTTGAAGCATCGTAGGATATGTGGACATGTTTATCTTTCTAATACTGTGTGCTTTGAGTCTCTACCTCCTTTGGGCCAACATCCGCTGTAGTGATTGCTAAATTGGGTGTACTTGGAAAGTCCTTATCGAGTTATCAACCTGGTGCATCATGTTATCAACCTTCACAACCAGACAACTAGTATAGCTTGTGGAAGCTGCTTGTGTATTTAGTTGCAGAGCCATCGATCCCTCTTATCGAATTTATTTCGCTGCTTTGCAACGCTATCAAGCTATACTTTCTGCATATTCTTTTTTTCTGAGAAAGCGGGTAGCTTTTGTGGTTATCTGATGTGGATGTCTCCCTCTCGTATCCACTTCCACCCTCAGCAAGTTGCCTGTCCACATTCCACACTATCTTCGTACCCATAAACTTGCCGCTTTACTGGCAAATCTGTTTTGAAAACGTAAAGTTTTCTCTTTTCAAAAAAAAAACGTAAAGTTTAGCGAATTGGCAGCAAAGTAAGAAATAATTTGGTAATTCTTCAGGTCAACGTTCCATTGCTGTAAAAAAAAAATTGCTGTTCTGCCTCGCGCAGGAGCCTGGATGCAAAACTCAGATCCAGTTGCTGTCGCCTCTTAAGCAATAGTAGAGTTGGGCATAAACATATGCAGATTAGAAACTTTTAGTGTGCTAGGATATATTCCATTTCGTGAGGAACTATAAAATGAATTATACGAGTAGCATTTGCTAATTACTTCTGCACATTTTGCAAGCAAATGTTCCTTTTGGCAAACTTCCTGTTATTTGGACGGTGTAGATGAACGCAGAGGAGTCGCCAGAATTTGGAATCTGGGCTCGTCAAACTGGAAACTATCTGTAGGATGGTGACACCGGATGAATCCATGAGGCAAACAATGCCATCGAGTCATAAAATATACTAATTTTAAGGTAGCAATTTCAAAAATAAATGTAAAGAAGAAAAAGAAGCAGGAGGCAAGAACTGAAGTAAAGAACACCCCCCTGCACCCGAAACATTTGCAAGGCCCGGTCTTTCCAACTCAGGCGCCCCGATCGCTTCGTAACCGCCTGATTCATCAGTCCCTCCTCCAAGGTGGTCTCCGATTGGTCTCCAAATATCTCTCCATTTTTCTTTAATCTCCACATGCAATTTCTCTTTGCTATTCTTGGGAGTCCGGTGGTGGTAAAAATTTTCAGCTCCTTTTGTTTTCCTTTTTTTCTCTGACCTGAACTGCTGTCCCAGCCAGGCTTTCACCTCGCGGCTTTAATCCCAATTGGGGGTTAATTGGGATTGCACTCCGGGGCTGTCCGTTCCTCGTGTTCTTGGATTTGGGCGACGCGAATCGGCTGGTTTTCTTGCAGGTGAGAACTGACGACTACTTGCAGCTATTCGATTGGAATGGATTGGGTTGATTCCTTGCGCGTTCGATTCCGCCGTCGTTTCTAGATTGCGCGGTAATAAAATGGATCTTCTGGAGTTCCTGTTCCTGAAACCAATTCGAGCTTCTGCTCTTAGTTTCCAGTTCGAAATCTCTCAACCACATTTTCTGTGCTGTGATGTCTTGGTAGGCGTTTCTTCCATGCTGTTCGATCTTTGACGCCCAATGTTCGACTTGTGACGGGTTGGAAGTGTTGATAGTTTGATTGATTCTTACCATCGCATTTTAGTTTGGTTTTCTAGCTGGAAATCCCGATCGAGGAATCTGGTTATTAGGACTGAGGAGTCTAGTAGGTAGCTGTTAGATGTTATTTGTTCATCAAAACTAATCCTCTTCCCTGGAAACTTAGTTTATCGGTGTTGTTTTCTAGCGTTGGAAGAAAATCCTCTGTGATATACCATGGTCCAAGCCGGATCCCCTTTATGGTTCTATTAGTGATATATTTCCTTGGATCATACATGAATTCATTGGTTCATCCCGTCCCTATGAGTTGGAATTTCTTTTTGACTTGTTTTATAGTTGTCCAATCTGGTAGTTCCTGCGTTAAAATTTCCAGTATTCTGAATCTGTGCTATTGGATTTGAAATTGAACATGGATGTTCTCTCTGAATTGGAGTTGACTTGTCTCTTGAGTCCTTTTTTACTGTATATGGATACAACTGATGGAGCTTTCCCTTGTTTAGATCACATATTCACATATGACATATGATCCTTTCCAGCTTGAATTTCTCCCTATTTTTTTTTGTATCATGTGGGATTTATCTGCTACATCAAAATTTCAGTTGGTCACAATGTAAAGGTGATTTTTGACCTAGGATCAAAGTTAGGAATGTGTTAGGTCACAGAGGAACGGAGGAAACACGTGTTTTGGATTTGGTTTACTTATCCACTTACTCCATGAATCACTGTATCAGGAATGGCTTATTGACTCCTATTTGATCTTGAATCTTCTTTAGTCAGGAGCACTAGATGTTTGTCCACGTTGAAAATCTTGGTTTTTTGCAATAGTTCTGACAGAGAAACAATTGAACTTGGTGTGATCTATTGGCGTTCTCATTTTAAACCTAATATGTGAAGATTGCTGGATTCTGCCTTCTATTCCATGCCTTTTTTTTATTCTGTTTCTTTGTCTTGATTTAGATATTTTCACAATATCATGTTGTTTGTTATTTGGTATTTTCATCCCACTGAATGGTAATTGACTAGTTTTTAATAAGCTCAATATTGATGTCATTATGCTATTTTTATTAGAAAAATACCTTGGTTAACATCTGCAGGCATTCTGCTCTATTTGAATCCAAATTCAAGAAACTGATAGTTTTATGACCTTTGTGATCTGGATTTGGTTTCTTTCCTTACTCTGCTGCTACTGCATATTCTGACCTCTTTCATTTCTCTTGGACCAGCCTCCTAGGTAGAATCATGAAGCTGAAAAATAGCACAGCTGAGACTTTCAAGGAGAACAATGCGATTTTCAGTTCTGAAGGAAATTGCCACCCTAAAGAAGTGCAAGACAATTATGGTGCTAAGCAAAATCAACCAGCTGTTGTTCAGACAAGAAGCAAATGGATTATTGGAGATGTAACTGAGGTCTTGGATCGCAACATATGGAAGCTTGGGAAGATCTTAAAGATGCTAAAGAACAATTACTTTGTTATCAGGCTTGCTGATTGCATCCAACTGAAAGAGTTCCACATATCTAGCTTGAGGATTCCACATGCTCTGGAAGCTCCGCAGAGCAAGCCCTTTCCTGCAGCAGATAAGGTAATAGTCACATCCTGGAGTGCAAAGTTTCTATGTTTCGAATTTACCTGTTCAGTTATCTTACATGATTAATAACTAATGATTCTTGCAAAATTGGTGGTCATTGTTTACATAGCTTTATCTTGCTTGGCTTACAACATCTGCTTTTTTGTTATTTTGGTGTCCTCTTAGTTTCATTAGTGCTGGACTATCAGTCATATTACGGAGTGTCAGTTACTTTTTTGATGATTTCTTGATGATGTTGAAGGGAAACACTCCACAGACTTCAGTTGTTTCCGGGAAATTATTTTGTCTACATGGTTTATGATCTTTTATTCTCCTTTGGGACCACATAATTGACAGGATGGTCCATACCCCGTTTTTCTTTGGTATAATGTAGTGGACGGACCTATCAAATCTACCACAGTTTGTCCAACATCAGAAATTTCATAACAAGCTCTCCTTTCTTAAGTTATAGTTGTTATTTTGCTCTCTCCATCTATTTTCAGAAATGGAAATGGTGCTACATTTAGATGTTAACATGGATTTTGCGATGTAAATCTGTCTGCAATTCAGTTGAGGCATTTCACCTCACACCTCATTGCATCATTGAGCCTCCTAAATTCTGACTTTCGAGACCCATAGAATAGAAACACTGATGCTGACTTGAGCTGCACATCCTGAATGTTTATTGTGAAATGTGACACTTCACTCACAGATATACAATTGTTCACCACCATAGTACCACCAATCTTGTAAGTTTTTCAACAGTCTGTACTCTGTAGCAATGATTTTTGAACAAAATGAGTGAAGCTTGAAGCATTAGACCAACTTTTCCATCTTTTGCATCTATACCTGTCTGAGTTCTCACCAAGCATACAATTTGACAAGTTGCCATCTCCTTTTCAGGCCACCGGACGCGGCAAACGCCAACCTACTGATCGTGCCTTGCCTTGCTCAAGAGCTGTGCAGCAAAAGAGTCATCGAGGCTACGAACCGGGGAGCAGTGCCAAGAAGAGGAAAGCAGCTGCAGAGGCGTCTCTCCATCCGAGCAAAAGAGCACACCCCCGGAAGATCGCCGCGGTTTCCATGGCCGACAGCTACCTGCACAGCTCTTCACAGGCCATTGAGGACGCCGAGTGCTCGGTGGCCAGCTGCAGCGTGAACGATCCGTGCCGCTTGGACAATGGCGGCGGCGGCGGCGGCAGCAGCAAGCGCCGCCCCGGCGCGGGGTGCCTCCCCGTCCCTGACGACGCCATGTCCGCTTGCCCGTGCACGTCCGGAGCTCAGGAGGAGGAAGAGGAGGAGGGCGCGGTGGACGTGCACGGGCTGGAGCTGGAGGCCTACAGGTCGACGATGCGGGCGCTGTACGCGTCGGGGCCCCTGACGTGGGAGCAGGAGGCGCTGCTGACGAACCTGCGCCTGTCACTCAACATCTCCAACGAGGAGCACCTGCTCCAGCTCCGGCGCCTCTTGTCTGCTTCGTGATCGTTGGCAGCCACAGCCACAGGCACACCCTTCTTCTCTGTTTGCAGCGTCAGCCATAGACGCCGCGCTCGCCGAACGGCGCCCAGTTCGGCCGAGCTCTGGTTTTTTACTTACTGTTCTTGCATGGTTCCAACTTCCAAGTAGAATCCTGTTTTTACCAGTGTTGAGATATGGATATATACAGAGACTCAGAGAGAGAGAGGTCTGCATCTTTCTCATGCCTTGTGTATCCTTAGATATCTATCTTGCTTGTAAATGCAAACATGTTTACAAGTTTTACTTTGGAGGAACCATATTTACAAGGTCTTCACTTGTACATAACTCTCTGTTTTTCTTTTCTTTACCATCTACTAGTAAAACAACATTTTATATCTACCGGTCTACTCCAATAGTATAGTTAGTACTCGATCCAAAATATTCTACATAGCGAGAAACATTCTTTTTGCTCGATAGAGGGTACTTCTCACTCTGGCCTAAAACGAAAAGTCTGGCTTAAATCTTCGAAACTATTATTGGACTTCTGATTTTCCTGTCTCATACTGCAATATTTATATCGGCAAAATCATAATCATAGAGAGAGCCTTTTCTAGTCTAGGGAAAAATTACCTTTGTTTCGGCCTTGTGCACGAG
>OAMR01000099.1:1543597-1577348 GCA_900205405.1 Echinochloa crus-galli | reverse complement strand
ATCTCTTTTCTACTGTTTGGTCATTCATATTTGTTCAAAAACACGGCAAGAATATCTTTTCCCTGGACCCTGATGCTCTGCAAGGGACGTGCATCCTCCATTAGCCACGCCACAGAAAAGACAATAAGATCTTTATAGATCTTGAAAGGGCCTTAAGCCAGTTCACCAAACTAACAGACACCCACATCAAAAGGCATAAATAAACTAGCGCGCACACAGCACAGCCATGCATATCATCGTTGGCTTTTATTTTTTGCATTGCTCTCTTTTGCTAAGCCGAGGTACAGTCAACAAGGACTTGACTAATGAGCAATGACTAGTCTCCCTCGCTCTACACGCATGCATGCACGCCTCATGCAAAAGGCAGTAGCGGCCTAGCGGCTGGGCTTCTTTTCCTGCCTGCAGCTTTGCCGCCCTTGGAGAAGAAAGGCGTCGCCGACTCTATTGATATTTTGATTTCACGGGAGGAACGGATTGGAGGAGGATCTGGTGGCTGCCCTAACAGGCTAGCTCCTCCTAGCTATATACTCCCCCATAATATAAGCATTCTTCGGTTTTCGCGCATGACCATCGGTCTTATTCAGAAATTTTATAAATATATTATTTATTTTACTATGATTTATTTTATTATTAAGTATACTTCAAGCGTGACTTATTTATTTTATATTTTTATAATTTTTTTTGAATAAAACGGATGGTCAAACGTGATGCCTGAAAGTCAACAAATACTTATATTTCGAGAAGGAGGGAGTAGCTTGTCAAGTATCGTCACATCCTCAACAGATGAATAGAAGTATAACTGTTGAAAGTACAGTAACCTATTAAAATTGCATGGGTACGTGTACGCGTGGCTGGTGATTTTGCAGTTTTCGCATCTTTAGTTTGGAATAGTTCTAAAAGAGTTTTAGAGCTTGTTTACATGCAGAGGGAAATTTGAAGTCGTCATATCTTAATACGAGGACATCCATCTATTGGAGTTATGCCGAGTCTTGCACCACTTCTATAGATTCTTGTGTTCGGAACAACTCAATGCAACACGATGCAATATGTGACTATTATAGTATTTCTTTTTCTTTAGCAAATGAAATCACAGTACCGGCAAAAACTAGCACAGTTTGTAAATTACAGGTTTTAACGGAATATAATGCTGATACATCCTATGAAGAAAGAAATAAAAAAACACTCACCATGATACTGTAACACTCTTTCTTTACTGAAGTACGCGTACGGGGCTCGGATACCTGCCCGGCCTGTAGTCGTCTTCCCAGGGCTGCCCATGCGCCTACAACACTTTTGCTGCCGTTGTTGTCTCCTCTATGGTTCTAGGTGCCTAGGCCTAGACGAGGCTTAGCTTGTCCTATCAGGCTGCTAGCTATCCTGCTGCTACCGGCTATACGCCTTCAGCTTTATTACCCCGCAACTACTATTCTGACATGAAAGTTACATTCAATAGTCTGACGATGCTGGACTTGCTAACGACTCTTGGAAATGTTGGAAATGTTTGGTTGGGGAAGGGATTGTTTGTAATGCTTGAATTTGCAAGTAAATTCATACAAATACTGAACTGTCTTGTATGGTCCTTGTAAAAATGAATGCCATTCAACAGGCGGCGTCAACGACACTCTCTTGTGGTCTTGGCACGCAGTGCCCTGGCTCACTCAGCAGTCTCGGTACTGTACACGAACCTGGAAGTGCAAGTGACTGCAAAGTGCGATTCTCAAACAAAAGCCCGAATTCGGAATCTGCTGCAGCTGGTGATGTATGTGTCGTGGATGTTGCTGTGCGGTCTAGTTTGATGACATCACTGCCTCTACTGGTGATTATTACTTCCAAGGCATGAGTATGTGCTTCATTCCAAAAGCATTTCTTTCAGCATTGCTAGTGATAATTAATAGCGATGATCATCCCACAATATAGCTATGTTGATAAGGACCATATTGATCCAATGTTTTGAATCATAACCCCCCATGCGCAATATGTTCTTTGAAACTTTGCACTGGTCCTTCCTTCCTAGTAGCTGCTAGTACATGTCATCATCGTGTTGCTTTTGTATGTATATCTTCAAGTTTTCCATCTCCCGTCTCTCAAACCTAGCAACTATTATTGCTTTTTTTAAAATATGCCTTCAGATCTTATATATGTTGAATTCTCTAGTTCTGTGTCACAAGATGCCACTGATTTGTTGCTGTGTTTTGAAAGCTTTGGGAGGTAAATTCCCAAAGTGATTTGTGTATTATTAATTTGGTGTTCACAGAAGCTGATTTTTGAAGTCGAAAGTTTCAGGCTTGTTTTTTAAAGCACGATCGTTTGTCTTCAATGCTTAGGAAGTTGAGTGTTTCTGTGTTTGATAATTGTGGATTTCATTGTTGCCTTGTGTGAAAGTTTGATATGCTTCTAGAGGGAAGGTCAATGTGACCGGAAGTCTTTGTTGCATATCAATGCATTTTCTCTACAATGAGCTCTATGACATGTGTTTGGCTCATGGGTGGTAGAATTTCATAGACGTTAAATTTTTCAGTATTTCCTGGATTGAACATGGAGAGTACGTTGAACACGTCCTTAAGCACTGCTACTGTAAGAAAAGCTGCATCACAAAAGCAAAGCTGAATCATAAAGGTGGCGCCCATTAAAACGGCCGAGCCCGCATGGGGTACGGCTGGGTTTGTCTTGATTCTCCATCCCCCGATCCATCTATCAAACCGACGCAATGCAAATCTTTTTTTTCCGTCTCTTTTTTTTTTCTGCCTCCCCCTGCAGCCTGCACTGCGGCTGCCCCCCCCCCCCCCCTCCTGCCCTGACACCCCTACTCACACCTCCACCTCTGCAGCGGTGGCTGTCTAGGTCCCCTAGGCCTCTAGAACCCTAGGACCTACCCCTAGCTCCTAGCTAGGCACCTTGGCCTCTTCTGCAATGCACCCCCCTCTCTCTGTCTAATATCTTTCTCACTCCACTTAACTCTCACTCAACCACTATTCTGAGCAGCTGAGAGTTGCATAAGTTGCAATATTGTTACATCTTCCCCACCACAGCTCCCTCTATAAATCTTGTGTTCTGCCTTGCTTCTTGTTGCGCACCATCTCTCTATCTTCCTTGCCCATCTACCCGGCCGTCTCTCTCTGTAGGTCTTGGAAATTGCCATGTTCTTGTCTACTCGCCTCCTTTCTTCTGCGCACAAACTTTGTTTTTTGTGATGCTGCATAATCTTGTACTTCCTCAGGATTCTTGATCCCAGGCCAGATCGGATCAAGAACAATTTTCCGAGGGATAGATGTATCATGCTGATCCTCAGGAATCGATTTAGTAGCTTCTTCGTTTCACTGGACATCGTTCCCTTGATTTCTTCTTTTTCCTTGGTTATTTTTCCATCTCCTGTGCTTTGGATCTAAGCTTGAAGCATCCATCTACCCAGTCATATGGTATTTTATGCAATATGTCTATACTGGAACTGCCCAAGGGAACAAGTGAAGCTGCCAGCATGATCTAGCTCTGAGTGATCACTTAGAGGAACAAAAGTTCGAGCTCGATCTAGTGGTCATGCCTTGCTAGGTCATGCTGCGGCAGCCTCACTTCTTCCTGTCTTTGGGCACAGCTCACGGTGATTGTTTGCTGGGCAAAGCAGGTAGTACCAAAAACCCTCGGATTGCTCACTGATGAGTAATTCTCTCATAGTTCCGTTACTTGCTCACTGATGAGTAATTTCCTTTCCTTAGTTATGGCTGCTTGTTTATTGATCTGTTATATTGTTTTGGTCCACTTGCTCTTCGTGTTGATTCTGATTGATAGATTCTGTTAGCGTTGGTTCTGAAATGGTAGATTCATTGCAAGATTTAGATTGCTGGTTCCTTGGTGCATTCGTTGGCTTCATTTGTCTTATTATGTTAGTAACCATGATAACACTATCTTGTTGAACTCTGACTCGTGGTAGATAGGACACGGGTAGAATCTCTCTAGCGTAGCAATGGCAACATCCAGAAATGCTGAATGTTCCTTGCTTCCATTTTTCTGCTTCTGTCTTGTTCTAAGTGCTCGTTTCTGATCAAGAGCTGTCTGCGCTTGTGGTCCTATATCCAGCTTCATTTAGTATGGATCACCGATAAGATCAATCATTTGCTTGTTTTGGTTGCGTCCAGTCATGGCATGATTCCCGATCGACTGTTTCCAATCAGATGTGCTCCCAACTTTGGCATGTAGCTGCATATTGTGATCCATGCAACCTGTTCCATGATTGCAAATGCACATGATCTTGATTAGCTGCGCCCATGCAACAATTGTTTATTTTTTCCAGTAAATACTGCAAAAGCAATTTCATAAAAAAATTATTGTACCTAACAAACCTAATCAACTATGGTATCTGGGGTAGGATTACCCTCTTAATAACTTGTTTTGGTTCTCTTAAATTAAGAAGATCTGCGGTGCGGAAATTAATAGTATATGCATTTTACAGAGTGCCAAAAAAAGAGTTCAGATTATGTTGTTTACTACTCTAGCTTGCTGGCTTGCAGTCCTGGGCAGAAATACTCAAATTTATTGATGCCTGCAGTTTATCTGTTCGAGTAATTCCCTCATTGGCCTTGAGCGGTCCTCAATGTTGAGCGTGGCTGCTGTCATGATCGCATGGTGAAGATCATTAGTGATCTTCGTTCTTCAATCCGTCTTTGAAGCTTTATTTATATTTTCCAAACTCTTATTTTTATGTTTTATCAATGTCTTGCAGTAATGTGAGTATTACTGATTATTTCTTCAGCAACTGGAACTAAAAGTATACCATACAATGTACAATTTTAGATGTGCTGTGATTTTTAGAATAAATGACGCCTGTGAAATTTGGTGGAGCATAGTACTGATTGGGTAGGCGAATATACAAATATCGCTGCTGCTGATGTGACCCAAAAGTCGGAATGCATGCACTGATTAAGTCGTAGTCAGGGCCTTCAATTTTTTCGGCAGGATACAGACGCTTCTGGTGTACCAGCGCACGGACTTTGCTGCCACTACATTAGAGACCTTTCACGGATACAAAAATGCTCTTACCTTTTGTGCTTGTTTTTAGGGCTTGACCTATATAAAAGGTAACCTGTTGTTTAGAGAGGGTAACTGGGGGTAACAGTACAGACTCTTAATCTGCTGTGATTACATTGAATCTCTTCGCGTACTGTTCGATCTTGTGTGTATACGACACTCCTATCTATCCTTTGTCAAATTTGAAAGAGGAAACGCTATGCATTAAAATCAAGAGATTGTGACCTGTACCTGTTGTCTTAAGTTGGAAAGAAAATAACTCAACAAACTACTTTGGATGCACATACAAATCCAGGTCCACTAATTTCAGCAGCAAGACATATGAATATCCAGCTTCAAAATTTCTTGTAGCTCGAACTCGATATGCCAAATCAGAGTCTAAGGTTCTTTTAAATTTTGTTTAGTGATGCAATAAAACATTGTCCTTGCTTTGAAATTCTTTATATAAACCTATGTTTTTTCAGATGCAGACTAAAATCATACATGACTTGACAAACGCTGAAAATGTAGGTCATATTTACAGCCGCTGTCTTTATTTATAGACCAGTAAAGGTGCACGTGTGCCATAGGCCCTGATTAGTTCCCGGTCACATCATCAAACTTCTAAAAATTCTCTCTCCAAACTTCACTATTCATCTATCACATCAAATCTCTCTCTTAATGCATGGAGTACTAAAAAAACTAGTTACATGGTTTGATGTACACGACGAGACGAATCTTTTAAGCTTAGTTAGGTCAAGTTAGGTCATGTTAGGACAATGTTTACCACAAACAAACGAAAAGTGCTACAGTGTCCGATGTGACCTTTTCACTTCACTTTTTACATTTTTTCAGGAAAAACACCCCCATACATGTGGACGTGAAGATGCGCTTGGTACTGCAGAATTTTAGTATGCTACGTTAAAATTGATGATATATATAGTAATTTGCCATGCATTCATGAGGATATATATAGTAATTTGCCATTCATGACGATATATATAGTAATTTTATATTACTATATAAAATACCGGCTATTGCTCGGTTAGCACCACCGTTATCTAGCCATCGATCTAAACATTTTGTCTAGGTAAACTTGCAATTAAAAGTAAAAGCCAAAGGGAGTGCCTGCCTCTTTGATCAGGCAGGTGATCTGATCGATCTAATAAATGTCACAAGTGCTCTGTCACCGATGCATAGCGAGCAGATTAACGATCAATTCGCCGGCCGGCGGCGCCGGAGACTCAGCATTCTCCTCGTTCGCTTGCTTATCAGCCAGCCACCAGACAACAGTGTTTTTTCTTTCAGTAAAAATCAGCACCAACCACTAATTAACTAGTCGTTTTTTCTGTCAGCAAAAACCAGCACCAACCAACCGAACATGATAATTTTCACCCGCCGCATGCCGTCGGATACATCAATGCCCATCGATCGATCGGCGTCGAGTCCCACCATCAACAGATAAAAGACGACGTGCACAGCTGTGATGGTGATGGAGCGGAGGAGGGAGGCGATCGAGCTCGCCGGCGGGCCTGGCGGATGTCAGCGTGGTATGTGTACGAACGATCTGTCGAGACGAGCAAGACAAGAATTAAAGGTAAGCATGCATACAGCTGTATGCTACGGCCAGCATTAACGCCTGGCTCGATCGCTGGTAGCTAGCTATATGGCTCTCGTGTGTGTGTGTCAGCGATGCATGGATCAGCAAAGCCGCAGCCCTGGTCCTCCTGGCCGGTGTTGGTAGTGTATGGTGGTGGTGGTGGTGCCGATCTCCCTCATCGCTCATCTCCTGCTGGCCCTTCAGATTTTACACACCTGTAGTTTGTTCAGGGCCGTACTATATTGTTGCATAGCGTTTGTCCCTTTGCTAACCGTCCTGCCGGCCATCGTTTTTGTTAGATCTCTCTAGTTTTGCTAACCGGCCGACCTCACTCTCTGACCTGATCGACTTGTTCAGACTTCTTCAATTGCGCCCTCCAATTTTGAGCAGCTCTCGCTAAGAACAAAAGCCATCACCACTACGTTTTTGTGCTGTGCAAATACAAGACCATGCGTAAACCTATAAACCAGTTGCGAGCAACAGCTAGTACGCGTAGCTAGTCCTTTACCCTACACTAGAGCTACGAGTACTACGCAGTACAGCTTGAGAGTATATATATTCAGCTGTGTACAGTATAGATATATACTATGATCTCCTTCCTCGTGCCGGGCCATGGGTACGCGCGCCTGCATCTGCATGCAGCATGCACCCCTCTCCCTCCTCTCGCATGCGTGCTTCCCGCGTGCGCTGCCATGCATGCGTGCATGCTAAAGCTGCCGCGCCGCGCACGCGCTGACTAGAGGTGTCCGGCGTCCCCGACGACTCTCTTGACTTGGCTACCCGCAACGGATCGCACACAGCATACGAACACACAACACACCTCTAGCTCCACGTAACTCCAGCCACAAGTATAATGATATTATGCTCTGGCCTGTTTGGCACGGCTGGAGCTCCGAACTTTAGATCAAATTTGTATTTTTCTATGCTAAATTAAAGTAATTTAAATACTAATATTTATTATAAATTATAAATAAAATAAATCATATAAATACTCTCTATGTATTTTTAAATTTAACTTCAGGATTTCTTGAGCTCCTAATACTCAGCTCTAAAAACTTTAGAGATTTTTTGAGTTGGAGCTGCGTCGTAGAAGAAACGGCCGAGCCCAGGAATGCAGGGTGATGAATAGTGAAAGAAACCACAAGTTTGTGTGAAGGAAAGGATTGAAGGGGATGCAACGCAATCTGCCTGCCCTGGCCTGGCCTGGCCTGCCGGCTGCCGCAAGCGACATGGCATTGAACCGCCCCCTCTCATCTTCATCGACGCTCCACACACACACACGGTCCATGGCAGCAGCAGAGACCCATACCCTCAAATTATTGGTGACAATCAAGAGGAATGTGCATGCACAGCGAATAATGCAGCCTGACAGGCGGTTGCGTCCGTCCCGCACTATTGCGCACAGTTACGCCCGTGTCTGAAACCGGCCACTTGCTCCTCCTCCTCGCGGTCCTCTTCAGTTTTCAGTTTTCGCGAGCATGCTCAACTGGCAGTGCAAATGTGTTGTACCTTGGCTTTCAGGTTTCTTTTCTCTTCTTTTCGAGAACTTATCTGAGAAAACATTTCATTAGAAAGAATTGCGATATAAGAACCTAACAGAACCTGCAAAGCTAAACATAGACCAACAAACACCAAAGATACACAAACACATTTGTGCTCAATCGGCAGCCGCAAATGTGCTATGCCTTGGATTTCAGGTTTCAATGTTTCATAGTGTCTGCAACTCTGCATCCAGAGTTCCAAGTTCAGGAAACATTTGCAATGGCCTGTATTTTTTATGTGAGATTCTTTTGGTATATCTGCAGACAAGAGAGCGCCACTGCACGGTGACTTTGAGCCGGTGGATTTAGCAGCTCAGCGAGCGGACTACATCGCAATTAGCAACCGATTTACTGATCAGCTACTCATCCCCATTCAAGTTCTTACACCATATCAGTAACTGAACCTCATTTATAAACAGCGGTAGAGAACAGTTTATTCAGGTAAGATTAACCTCTAGAACAAGACTGGCTTTCCATATGGACATCTGTCTATAATAACAAACTCCACGGCTGCTACCTAAGCCGCTGCACACACAGATGACGAAAGATTCAGTATTGTGAAGACCAATCTGCAGCGCTGCCGACCCTGGGGATGCTGGCGTCCTTCTTGGCCTTGGCGTCCACCGTGTACGTCATGCCGCACACCTCGCCCTTGCTGTCCACCCTCGGCACCGGCTTCACCTCGTTCATGGGGTGCTCGTAGCTCTGCAGCCCTCCGGACGTCGTGAAGAAGAAGCCTGATGAAGCCATCGAGCGTCAGGGATCAGGAATGAGCGCAGCGATATGTAAAAGCACTCCAAGGTGGTTGCTTTGTTGACTATTCCCTTACCTTTAGGGAATGGGACAGAAGATTTTCCACAGGCCTTCTTCACCATGTCGGTGTCGTCAGAGACCACAAGACGGCCATCAGAGTCGACACCCCAGTAGAAAGGAACGTTCCCATCGGCATCCTGTAAGGTCATCAACAAGACCCATCAATCGCAGAATAGATGGCGAACGAGCCTCTGGCTCGGTGGTAGTGCTCGCAGTGGCGACGCTACCGGTCGGGAGTTCGACTCCCGGCCTCGCACCGGGGTGCGGAGGTGTGCGTGCGTGCGTGGCTGTGTGCGTGTGTTGTGGTGTTGTGTGCCTCCGTATGGCGCGTCCCAAGACTATTTGGGCAGCCTCATCTGCGCTGAGTCCGGTCAGCATGGGTGCCTCACTCCTTACATGACGGGCCAGTGCTCCTGGCATCTTAAAAAAAAAATAGATGAACAATATGCAGTTATATCCGTTCAGTCGGTGTTGACATATGATATGCTAGACAGAAGCATCAAGAACATTCATTTTAGCGAAACAGAGTTAAGTGGTGGTTCCTGGTGATGCTGATTGCTAAGGATCACTTTCAACAGCTCAAAGACCTACAGTTGTCGTAGTCTCATAGATGAATGATGTTCATGATCATAAGCAGATACTATAATCCTAGCTAGCAGGAAACTGGTAAATGTTAATCCTGCATCAATACCCTGTATAAAAACTTGACGAGTCTGCTCAAGAAACTTGCATTACCCCAAAGGGAAGCAAAGCCTTCAATTACTTACATGGATCACGAAATGAACTCACAACGTTTTGAATCCCTATCCACAGCTTCGTGTACTAATACTAGTACAACATATATATCAACTAGAATACCACAAGGGACAATTTCTAATTAAATTATTTCTTAAATAAAAACTAACTAACTTAAGGATAAAAATGTCTGCTCATAAGACGTGAATATGACAAAAGCGAAAATTTGATTCACTTACAGTAGCCATGAAGACCGACTTAGTGGAGCAATCATACAGAACAAATGCAAATTTTCCATTTATGTCTCTCACAACTTGATCTGCTGGATAAGGACCCCTGTCCCTCAACGTCCTGTAAGCCTCAATGATGATGTTGACCTCATTAGCCCCTTTACTTAATCCGTATTGCTGCTTGAGGATAGCAACATTCTCAATTGTGCCCTGGAACATGCAGAATATGTCATCCACCGCGCCAAACAACCTGCCAATGCGAATGGTTCTGGTTAGATAATCTACATCTCGGTTCAAATCTTCAAGAGAAGATACAACATAACCCCTGAAAAAGGAAAACACTGCCTGTGTATCGAGGATCAGGCTGGGTAGCACTTTATCCAATTCTATTTTAAAAAAAAGCACTTTATCCAACGAGAATTTCTTGATAAAAGGATCAAGCTGAACTTCTGACAACGGTCATGAGAGCAGAGTTCCTGATTCTTCAGTAACCTAATAGGAAATGAGTTTAATCTTATTCTAGATGCTAACGTGTGGTTGCCCTGGGCATGGTTGTTTGCTTCTTCTGACTCGTTCCTGAATCCGTGCTACAGTGATCATATCTTAGAACTAAATACCTCACCAAATTATTTGTATGCTAACAGCCTAACAGAAGCTAACTGCAAAGTTGGAGCAGACAATAGCATCCTTAGACAAGCCGGTTGGCAATCATGCACGATTGTCACAGGTGAGAATGTAAGATGATGGATAAAATGATTGGCAAAAGCACAGATGCTGGACCTGGGGAGGGGGGCAATCCTGCAAGCTCTCGACTGGCTTACCTGGGGAGGAGGGGGCTCTGGCCGTGGGAGGAGTATGCCATGGCGCCGTTCCCGCCGAGGTTGAGGGTGACCGCGTCGGGGCGCGCCTCCCTAAACCCGTCCGCGAGCCCCGCCGCGCTGCCGTCCCCCGCGGCGCCGGGCTGCCGCAGCCCCTCCGGGCTCGGCGCCACCGACCGATCGAACACCGCCAGCATCTCCGCGCGCAAAGCCTCTTCCGCCCCCAACCAACCTCCGATCCGCGCGTCGCTCTCGCTCTCCTCACCTCGTACGCTTCCGCTGCCAACGCGCCGCGAGCTTTGCCAGATCGCCAGAAGGATCTCGGGATGGCGGGGAGTCGGTGGGATCGGTGGCGGGGTTATCTTGCGGTGGTACGTGGCCGTCGGTGGCCGGCGCCCGCGCGGCGCGGGGAAGACGGGAGAAGGATCGGGACTGATCCACACGCGGCGGCGGGGCGGGACCCGCGGCACACCTGTCGCGGCCAGTCTCCGGCCGCCGCGCACTCGTCGGGCGCTGAGAGGATAAAGACAAATGGACCTTTCCCTTTCCACCTTTCCCTTTCCAAAAGCAAAGGAATTGGCGATTCCTTTTCCAGAAAGGATAATAATAGGTGGCGACATTAGGCCCATTTCGGGAATGGGCCCATGAGGCCATGCTTCGATTTCCTTTTGCTACTCCTCTCGTCTGGAGTGATGAGAAAAAAACTACGGTGGCAAGTGCAACTGTCTTGGCAGATTGTGCTAAAAAAAAGACTGTCTTCGCAGATAATAAATAAGTCTATCTAAAAAAAGATAATAAATAAGTCTACATTTCAGTAGTAGAAAACAACTTTCATATGCAAAGAGTTTCTGAAATTTGATAGTGTTAAAATATCCGGTACTGACCAACCCTGTACCTGTTTAAGATGATGTTCAAAACGTCTCCAATCACCTCAGGCGGAGGAGCAAATTTCAGCAGCAGGATCACTCACGTCAGGTTAGTTGCAAAGCGGAGCACAGATCAGCACATGATCACAGTTTTCCACACAATGAGAAAACGAAATGGCAAAAGCAACGGAAAATAAGTGTGTAAACCAACACAGTGACGCACAGATATGGTGATAATATGATATATGTACAGTGAAATGCCAAATTCCGAGGTGCCATAGTTTCTCACATAACAGGTTACTATACATCAACAGAGGTAGAGGATCACTTTACATATACAAGCTATATGGTCTTCCCTAATCTCATTTGTGGCAGGTCACTCGGTTGCACCCTCCCACTAGTTAGAGCAGATATACTGCAACATAACCATGGTCTTTGGGTAAACAGTGTCGGCAACAGGGCTGGCCATGAGAAAACAAAGTATGACATACCTGGGCAGCATAGAAACATCTTAATCCAAAAACTTTCATTCCACATGCCGAACAGACTGTATTAACAACTCTGAGATCAAAGGCGATCTGATCAGGTCTAAAACAGTGATACGACGAGCATAAGGGTAAAGATACTTGGAGCCCATTGTAATAAACCAAGAGCTGCTAATGTCTGGATTTATGTTGTTTCCGTTGAGGTAGGCTACCTTCTGAGATTACATGTTCATATCATCCTGACCAACTGCATTACCAGACGCTGCACCGAGTCCCCCCTCATGCAAGAGGTCCTCCCAGAAATCATCATTTAACTCTCCACTTGGCCTGCCTTTCAGACGCTCAGAGCCACCAGAAGAAACACCTTGTTGAACCTCAAATCCCTTTGCCTCAACAGATGAACTTTCCAGATCAGATGGAACACCATTGGCAAGTGATTCCACCGGCTCCTGTGGTTCAAACATTGCCTGAGACCCTTGCTCCAGGCTAGAACCATTGCCCATGCTATCAGCTTCAGGTCCCTGATCAATGCGGCGCCTTCTTTTCTTTGAGATGGCATCCTCAAGCCCCTTCCTCATCTCGCGCTGGGAGATCAGTTGACGCATGAACTCAGGGTTCTGCATGACTCGTGCCATGAATGCCATCATCTGTTGTTGCTTCTGCTCAGTATCTTGCAATTTCTCTTCCATGGCCTGTAGATCTGACTTTGTATTTTGCTGCTCCTGCCTCAGCTTCACTACTTCAGCCATCAACAGCTGCTTGTCCCTCTTCAGCTGATCAATTTCTTCATCATATCCAAAGTGCCCTACCTCAAGGTAAGAGCCAAGAGATTGCTGATTTGGAGATGTGTGTGGAGGTTTCCGACGCCTAATGTTTTTGAGGAGGTGCCTCTGACCTCTCAGAAACCCCTCATTAGCAAATTCCCATCTGTCAGGATCCACCTTTCTGAAGCCCTGTCAAACCAATAATCCAGTCAGCACAAATATCAATCACCACTAATGCAATGGAACGGAAAAGTTTAATTGACAGAGAATTAACCATTCAAATCAAGTCATTTCTGGTCAGATAGAATGCCAAAAAGGTTGGATTCTATGAAGAACATTGACTATTTATCTTTCACCGACTACAGTTGACCACATGTTTCAGTTTGCATGGTTCAGTTCTTAATCTATCTGCTGACATTCTTCTTCACCATTCGCCCTTTTATACTATTTTGACACAAAGAATAGAAAACCAGTCCCTCATCAAAATACTATCACAAGGCAAACCACATGAAGTATCTTAAGATATTTGAGAGTAAAGAGTTCAATTGAAAATTGTCGGTGATGGCCTGCCGGAATGTAAAAATTGTACAATTCATCATTTTTTTTAACAAAGTTGATGGAAGTTGTAGGACCTTCAATATTATGTGTGCAGTTCATATATGATCTCAACAACGATGCAAGAATGAAGATGGCTGCAGTATGGGAATACCAAGTGCCAGCTTACACGTTTTACAACAACAACAACAACAACAACAACAACAACAACAACAACAACAACAACAACAACAACAACAACAACAACAACAACAACAACAACAACAACAACAACAACAACAACAACAACAACAACAACAACAACAACAACAACAACAACAACAACAACAACAACAACAACAACAACAACAACAACAACAACAACAACAACAACAACAACAACAACAACAACAACAACAACAACAACAACAACAACAACAACAACAACAACAACAACAACAACAACAACAACAACAACAACAACAACAACATAGCCTTTTGTCCCAAGCTAGTTGGGGTAGGCTAGAGGTGAAACCATGTTAATATCCTTATTCTGGGGGTTGTAAAATCATTTTTTCACAAGAAACAGTAACCCTTGAAGTCATGTCAAAATGCAATCTGCCGTATGGAACTTTCACATTGAACATATTTTGTTCCAATCTGGTTGGTCAGAAGAATAACATAGTGACTGGAAAAAAAGAAATTCTTTGGGGCATCTTGCAAGATTGTGCAGTGAAATGCAGGAGTAGGATATGGATAGTGTTGACTTGCAGCGCAGACTGATGTTGTGCATGGCCATTGGAAAGAGGAAGGAAGAATGTTATAAGTAAAATAATTAAAGATAAAGGCTAGAAAAGATTAAATTATAAGCTAATAAAGGAAAAACTCCAAATTCCCACCCTCAAGTATGGACAAAGTCTGGATAACCCCCTAAATATGTTTTGGTTCAGTTTGCACCAGCAACTATCTTAATCGATCCTTCGTAAGATTGTCTTTTTTGTTTCTCCATGCAACAAATGTTGTTTTAAGTTGAAAGTTTGTGGTATAATTGAGGCAATCATAAATTATTTTTAAAAAATACATTATGATTTATTTATCATTATTTTGAAAGCCTATGGTATATAATAATAAATTAAACATATTGATATGGAATTTTATGAGAAATAAAGATGACAAATTCGTATTGTATTTTTTTAAAAAAAATATATGTGGCCCTATATCATCCCACAAAATTTTAATTTAAAACCCCACCTGTGCATGGAGGAACAAAAAATACAAATCTTACAAAGGAGTAGATTGCATTGATTGAGATAATTATGAGTGTAAAATGAACCAAAACATACTTTGGGGGGTTATTCAAACTTTATCCATACTTACGCTAGTAATTTGAACAACAACAACATAGCCTTTTGTCCCAAGCAAGTTGGGGTAGGCTAGAGGTGAAACCCAAAAGGTCAAAAAAAAAAGGGGGTTGTAAAATCATTTTTTCACAAGAAACAGTAACCCTTGAAGTCATGTCAAAATGCAATCTGCCGTATGGAACTTTCACATTGAACATATTTTGTTCCAATCTGGTTGGTCAGAAGAATAACATAGTGACTGGAAAAAAAGAAATTCTTTGGGGCATCTTGCAAGATTGTGCAGTGAAATGCAGGAGTAGGATATGGATAGTGTTGACTTGCAGCGCAGACTGATGTTGTGCATGGCCATTGGAAAGAGGAAGGAAGAATGTTATAAGTAAAATAATTAAAGATAAAGGCTAGAAAAGATTAAATTATAAGCTAATAAAGGAAAAACTCCAAAGCTCGGCATAGAGTGCGGCGTCGGCATCTTCACCAAGGTCCGCGGGGATTTCGTAATTTTGTTTCCATTTATTTTTTCTTTTGTGTGGTTTGAGATTCAGATCATCGGATGCGGTTTGGTTCGCTGGGGTTTGACTGACTCTGCTTTTCAGAGATGACAAATAAAATACGTACCATCCAAATAAGAAAGTTTTTGCTCTTTCAGTGGCTTCAATATCTTCAGCTAAATCTGTGAATGGATAGAGCCACATGGTGTACATATTCAGGCCGATAATGCCCTTCTGTGCAGCCTGAAATAAAAATAAAGCAACAGAACAATTTTTCCTAACTTTGTAAATAAAATTGAGAAGGAAAAAAGAATCACCAGAGCAGAAAGCTCACTTTGTACTTCTGCTTGTAGAGCCTAACAGTTGATGCGTGAGCCAGTAGGCTGTGGTGTATGAACAAGTATGGCTCAGTTGTGGAGTTCCCAACTGTGCAGTTGCTCGTGCCAAATGGATATGAGCAGTGGTTTGGGGGGAGATCTCCAGTGTCAAAACCACCTTGAGTCATGATGTTTGGCTCGAGCATAGTTGTCCAATGGGCAACTCTGTCGCCAAACTCACGGAAACACACATCGGCATATGCTGTGAAATCGTCTCTGCATCACATATGCAACGAAGTATAAAGTGTTCTGGTTATATTTCAGATGGTTCTCATGGATTCGGTGTGGATGAAATCAGGAGGCCATTAAGGTAAGTTACTACTTACATGATTTTGGGGCTAACCCACCCACCGTACTCTTCCTCTAGGACCTGGGGAAGGTCCATATGGTAAAGAACAGCGTTAATCTGAATACCTATTAAAGGATCACTTACCCGTTAGAGACCCTACGTTCCAACTACCCACCCGAAACCTAGTTGGCTCGGCTAGCTTCCTTGCCCTTCGCACCCGTCGAGGGAAGTGCAAAGACCCTTGCTCATTTTTCACTACACCCGGGCGCCGATGTAGCGCGCCACTAAGGAAATGACGACCCGGTCCTTGCTCACTTGACACCGTGCCCAGACCACGACACGGCGCGTCTCGGGGGAGACGGCCCGGCCCTTGCTCATTTAACACCATACCTGGGTTCCGATATGGCGCGTCGCTAAGAGGGTTACGCCCCAACGGGGTTCTCTTGGGTTTCATCTCCATATGAGTGGCTAGGTTTTACATTGGCTCGCCGAGCCTATCACAACCCTCCTCCTTTACCAGGGCTTGGGACCTGCTATGTTGAGACAACATAGGCGGAGTTCAGCTTACACGTTTTACAAGATCAGAAAAATAAAATTCCAGACCATAAAACTGTAAATGTTCAAACCAATCCACTGCTTCAGAAAAACGAACAACCCTGCATTAAGCCAATGAGGAGCAACAAGCCCAAGATAAACTACCTCACATGAAGGACAATCTGCATTATTTTCTATTATGCAGTCCATGAAAGATCTTACAGAATCAGTAGTTTTGGACTTTCGGTATTGTTAACGATCTTAACCATTCACAGTATCTGTGGTTTACACCAATGGTGATAACAAAGTTACTAACATACTCTCTTCTCTACAGATCTTTCCAACTAACAATTATTCGGTTATTAGAATAAAATTGTTGGTTTAGGTTTTCACCAAATTTTAGCTGGTACTACCCTACTCTTAATCGTAAAAAGATTTTAATCAATATTCAACGGCTGATTAACTTGCTCAGACGAATTCCAAACATACTTGCAACCTTGGTTTTCCAGTTCTTATGTGCATATATAAAGAAAAAGACAACACATATATTATCATGATATAGATTAGGTTTCTTCATACGAGCTACATGATTTTCTGTACAACAGAGTGAGCAGCCAATTTCCCCTGCTATTCCAAAATTACAATTAATGAAAACGCTGGCAATTCTCATATCCTAACCGTAATTCACACCGATAAGGAAATAGGATTTCAGCGCACCGCCCACCGCATAATAGTACATAGGACTAAGCATAAAAGAAGTTAATAACTTACATAAGTGTTCAGCTGCCGAACGAAGCTCGAGAAGTTGTTGTGCTTGAAGTACCTTGGCAGCAGCACCGTCCCAAAGATATGAGAATCCCAAACTATGAAGCTATTGTTGGTGGCGCTCCAGGACACAACGGCATCCGTGGTTGGGTCATCGACCATGTCATATGTCTTGGTGAGGAACGGCGGCGGGCCACCATCGTGGATTCCATCCATCGGCCTAGGCTGGCCATTGGAAGCGACCACCGATGGTCCGCTCTCCACCTTGACAGAATTCATCATCCCGTTCCCGTGGTTCATGGCAAACCCCATCAACAGAGCAAACCAAAAATCTAACCTCAGCAAGAAGCAGGACTATGTATCAAATATTGGTACACCTTTAAGCTTTGGCACCAGAAATGGTTTTATCTAATGTAAGCACAGGTTGCTGCTAGCCAACTGCCAAGCCTCAGATACTACAAGAGGACACGGTTCAGGCGTGACAAAAGCAAGAAGTATGGGCACAAGAACAAGGTGCAGGGAAGCAGACAGACGTAATAACTGACGAACAATTCAGTTCACCCCATCACCACCCACGCACACCAAACAGCAGCAGCAGAATCACTCTCCCAGTGGACAGAAACCAAAGCTCTCGGACATGTGAAACGCACCAAGAAACCTGTGCCGCGTGACCACCCAGAGCCCCTGACGCCGAACCGAAAGGGAGATCTCTTGGAGCAAGTTCATGCGCCGATACCACGAACCAAATCAGGGGGCATCAGGGGAGTTGAGAGATTTGATTCCGGCTTGGGGAGGTGGAGCGGAAAGCGCTGCGCTTTTGACCCACAGCCCCGTAAGAAAGCGCAAAGACCCAGCCCTCTCTCTCTCCACCCCTCGCCCCTAGAGAGAGAAACCAGCAGCACGGGCGCACGCCGCACGGCGGCACCCGGGAGACCGAGACGGCGAGCTCTCGCTCCCTCCCTCCCTCGCTCACTCACCCGCCCGCTTGGGATCACGAGGGCGCGCGCCCAAGTGGCGGGAAGCGGCGGCAGCGGCAGCAGCAGCTTTGAGGGAGGAAGACAAGGAAGGTTCTAGAAGGCGCTGCGTGGTGCGAGCCTTGGGGAGGCTTGGAGCACTAGGGATCCAAGAAGCGGTGGTGGAAGAGGAAAGGAAACGCAATTGGGGCTTTTGGGGATGGAATTCTTCAGCATCTGGGGGAGAGATTTGGGGAGAGAAAGCTGAGAACGAAGACGAAGAAGACGACGCGTCGACACGCGTCAGGCTCAAATGGGGGCAGACAGCGACGGCGGCCTGAGCCCACTCTCTTCGTTACGGGCTTACGGCCCGCATGCGTGCACGATGGGCCATAAACGGGCCCGACGACTCCCGCTCTGCATTCGGCCCACGCAACAATTCCTTACCTTCGAAGGCATCCTCCTCCATCGAGAAGGTCGTTGGTCTCCTTTCCATCCACGTACACGAATGAGTATATACGGGGATTAGTTTGCTTGGGGACTCTTTCGTCTTCGTCCTCTCTTTGCCAATTGCGAGTCGCCGCCCGCCTCGTCGTCTCCGTCGGCGTGCGAAACCCTAGCGAGGCGAGCGAGCGAGCGAGCGAGGGAGAGCAGCGGCGATGTGGGGGTACGGGAAGGCGCCGGACCTCGAGGCCGGCGGGTCGGAGCTGCTGTACCCGGGGATGACGGAGAGCCCCGACCTGCGGTGGGCGTTCGTCCGGAAGATCTACGTCATCCTGGCCGTCCAGCTCGCCATGACGGCCGTCGTCTCCGGCTTCGTGGTCATGGTGCCCTCCGTCTCCGAGTTCTTCGTGTCCTCCAACACCGGGATCGCGCTCTACATCTTCCTCATCATCCTGCCCTTCATCGGTAAGCCCATCTCTCGTTTTATGGGGAATTTTTTTAGTGAACTGAAATTGGTGCGAAACCTTGATGTGTTTGGGTCTGCTTCGTTTGCGTGCAGTGCTGTGCCCTCTGCACGCCTACCACCAGAAGCATCCGGTCAATTTGCTGCTGCTCGGCCTCTTCACCGTCTGCATCAGCTTTGCCGTCGGCATGACTTGCGCTTTCACCAGCGGTAACTTGTTCACTTATTACTTGTTCTAAATCATCATTAAGTGTGAGCACGAATGGGTTTATACAGTTGGTCTAGTTGAGCATCGCGAACTGATTTTTGAGGCGATTGGTGGTTCTTCTAGCTAATGGGAGTTTCTGTTTGCATTAGGATTGCCCTTCTTTCATGACCCTTTAACCGAATTATGGATTTATTCTGTTTGGTATTACTTGATCACTCAGAAAATTTCAGCAAGCCAATGAATGTTGCAATGGAATCCAATTTTAACATTCAAGATCTGTTCTAGCGTCACCACCATAATCATATAGTTGGAATGCTGAAGTTCATATAAGTTGAACCTTTGTGGATGAAGATTTTGGCTAAAAGAATTTGATACCGCATACCACAGAACCTGCAAAACTAGAATTCATCTGAAGTCTTCACGTTCAATAGATCCATATTACAGGATTATGTGTCTTTGTGTATTGGCAGTTCCACAGCAACTTAGGATATGCTTTAGATCAGCCCACACAGATTGTGAACCACCATGGCACTAGTTGCCCTTGTCCATTATAAACTTAAGGTGTAAGCATCTCTGTGATGTTGGCAGCTTCGCAGCAAGTTTAGTATATCAGCCCCGCACAAATTATGAATAAACGTGATGCTAGTTGCCCCTTTTCCATTATAAACTTCAGGTGTAAGCACCTCTGTGATGTGCTATCCAACATAAAGGCATTTGGCATGTTGCCCTGTCTGTGGGTTCGATCATTACCAATTCTTCTTGTTTAGGCTTTGTTGAAAGGTTGTCAAGTAGTGGAAACCTTTATTCTGTTCTCCTTTTGTGACGAGGAAACCAATGAGTGAATTCATCAACTTTCTCCTGTTTGCAGGTTTATATTTTCCAACTCAAATGCTCCGATAGAATTTGGCATTTTGCTAGGTCTTTCTATTAGAGATACATATCATGTGTTTGTTTTTATACCTTTAGAGTTTTTTATGGGCATAACAGCGGAGCTCATTGTGGCCATTATTATGAACTTTTTGACAGTAAAAAAATATTTCTAAAAATAGCCTAGATGAATGACATGGGACTGTCATACTAGGCATGAACAGTACTTGACATATTGCAGAGCTATGCAATGGAATCAATTCCTTTTGTGTGAAGTTACTTAATGTGGTTGCTATGTGCTTTGCTGATGTCCTCATTTTGAGCATGTTTAGGTGTTTGTATCAACTCAAAATTTATTCTTTATGTTATGTGTACAGGAAAAGTCATTTTGGAGGCTGCAATTCTTACAGCAGTGGTGGTGATCAGCTTAACTGCTTATACTTTCTGGGCTGCAAAGCGGGGCCATGACTTCAACTTCCTTGGTCCCTTCCTGTTCGCTGCTCTCATGGTGCTCATGGTGTTTTCACTAATCCAGGTTGGATGGTCTCTCTCTCTCTCTCTCTCTCTCTCTCTCTCTCTCTCTCTCTCTCTCTCTCTCTCTCTCTCTCTCTCTCTCTCTCTCTCTCTCTCTCTCTCTCTCTCTCTCTCTCTCTCTCTCTCTCTCTCTCTCTCTCTCTCTCTCTCTCTCTCTCTCTCTCTCTCTCTCTCTCTCTCTCTCTCTCTCTCTCTCTCTCTCTCTCTCTCTCTCTCTCTCTCTCTCTCTCTCTCTCTCTCTCTCTCTCTCTCTCTCTCTCTCTCTCTCTCTCTCTCTCTCTCTCTCTCTCTCTCTCTCTCTCTCTCTCTCTCTCTCTCTCTCTCTCTCTCTCTCTCTCTCTCTCTCTCTCTCTCTCTCTCTCTCTCTCTCTCTCTCTCTCTCTCTCTCTCTCTCTCTCTCTCTCTCTCTCTCTCTCTCTCTCTCTCTCTCTCTCTCTCTCTCTCTCTCTCTCTCTCTCTCTCTCTCTCTCTCTCTCTCTCTCTCTCTCTCTCTCTCTCTCTCTCTCTCTCTCTCTCTCTCTCTCTCTCTCTCTCTCTCTCTCTCTCTCTCTCTCTCTCTCTCTCTCTCTCTCTCTCTCTCTCTCTCTCTCTCTCTCTCTCTCTCTCTCTCTCTCTCTCTCTCTCTCTCTCTCTCTCTCTCTCTCTCTCTCTCTCTCTCTCTCTCTCTCTCTCTCTCTCGTTTTATGGGGCATTTTTTAGTGGGCTGAAATTGGTGCGAAACCTTGATGTGTTTGGGTCTGCTTCGTTTGCGTGCAGTGCTGTGCCCTCTGCACGCCTACCACCAGAAGCATCCGGTCAATCTGCTGCTGCTCGGCCTCTTCACCGTCTCCATCAGCTTTGCCGTCGGCATGACTTGCGCTTTCACCAGCGGTAACTTGTTCACTTATTACTTGTTCTAAATCATCATTAAGTGTGAGCACGAATGGGTTTATACAGTTGGTCTAGTTGAGCATCGCGAACTGATTTTTTGAGGCAATTGGTCATTCTCCTAGCTAACGGGAGTTTCTGTCTGCATTAGGATTACCCTTCTTTCATGATCCTTTAACCGAATTATGGATTTCTTCTGTTTGGTATACTTGATCACAGATAATTTCGGCAACCCAATGAATGATTGCAGTGAAATCCAATTTTAACATTCAAGTTCTGTTCTAGCGTCACCACCATAATCATATAGTTGGAATGCTGGAGTTCATATAATCTGAACCTTTGTGGATGAAGATTTTGGCTAAAAGAATATGATACAGTATACCACAGAACCTGCAAAACTAGAATTCATCTGAAGTCTTCCCATTCAATAGATCCTGTGTCTTTGTGTATTGGCAGTTCCACAGCAGCTTAGCATATTGCTTTAGATCAGCCCACACAGATTGTGAACAACCATGACAAGTTGCCCGATTGTGAACAACCATGACGCTAGTTGCCCTTGTCCATTGTAAACTTAAGGTGTAAGCATCTCTGTGATTTTGGAACCTTCGTAGCAAGCTTAGCATATCAGCCTCGCCCAAATTATGAACAAACATGATGTTAGTTGCCCCTTTCCATTATAAACTTAAAGTGTAAGCATCTCTGGGGTGTGCTCATCCAACATATAGGCATTTGGCATGTTGTCCTGTCTGTGGGTTTGATCATTGCCATTTCATCTTGTTGAGGCCTTATTGAAAGGTTGTCCAGTAGTGGAAACCTTTATTCTTTTCTCCTTTTGTGACGAGGAAACCAATGAGTGAAATCCTTCATCAGCTTTATCCCGTTTACAGGTTTTTATTCTTCCAACTTACATGCTCCGATAGAAGTTGGTGTTTTGCTAGGTGTTTGTTTTTATACCTTTATAGTTTTTTTATGGACATAACAGTGGAACTCCATGTGGCCATTATTATGAACTTTTGACAGTAAAAAAAAATATGTCTAGAAATAGCCTAGATGAATTACTTGAGACTATAACATACTAGGCATTCGAACAGTCCTTGACATAATGCAGAGCTATGCAATGGAATTGATTCCTTTTGTGTGAAGTTAATTCTGTACCGACTGGATTGCTGCCATTTGTGATTGCAATGTGCTTTGCTGATGTCCTCATTTTGAGCATGTTTTAGGTGTTTGTGTCAACTCAAATTTTGTTCTTTTTGTTATGGGTACAGGAAAAGTCATTTTGGAGGCTGCAATTCTTACAGCAGTGGTGGTGATCAGCTTGACTGCTTACACTTTCTGGGCTGCAAAGCGGGGCCATGACTTCAACTTCCTTGGTCCCTTCCTGTTCGCTGCTCTCATGGTGCTCATGGTGTTTTCACTAATCCAGGTTGGATGGCTGTACCTTGACTCCCATAGAGTACTATATCTTTATTATGTCTTTTTTTCCTTGTGGTAGACTTTGAATGGTTCGTCTCATTACTTATTTGCTTATGCTGATTTTTACATGATACTAATAGAGATTTTGCTGCACAGATCTTTTTCCCACTGGGCAAGATCTCTGTGATGATATATGGTGGACTGGCGTCCCTTATCTTCTGTGGCTACATCATCTTTGACACTGACAATATCATCAAGCGCTACACATACGATGAGTACATATGGGCTGCAGTTTCACTCTACCTCGATGTCATCAACCTGTTCCTGTCTCTTCTGCAATTGCTGAGGGCAGCGGATAGTTGAGCTCGTCAAAGCTTTCACTTCGATCTTGTTCTCACGTATATTTGTGCATATCACAAATTCCATGAATGCTCATGGATACTCCCATTTATAAGTAGTTCTATGTTATGTCGCGCACAGTGGATATAGATAAGGATCATTTTCTGTATGGAGCTTCCAAAACTGTTTACAAGCTTCTGAAAAGATGAAATGCAACTTAATTTGTATGCATGATCGAACTATGATTGCCAATGAATTGCACGGTGTAAGGCGACTAGATTTTGTTTATTTTATTTTTCTTCTTCTAGGGTGAATATCTAAACATGTTTCTGAGCGAGAATGCTCTGGTTTGCATGTATGCACAGTATTTAATCACTGACTACACATCATTTTTTTTCTTCCAAATCTCCATAAAAAAAGCTATCCTCTTTTGAAAAATGCTGTAGTAAATAACTGGACGCAATGGCCTTCCAAACATAAGAAATTCATTTGTGTACTGCATCTTGTTTTTTTTTTGTTCTATTCTATCTGTGAATTACTTGTGCTGATTGCTGAATCAGCATAAAGGGCCACTCATCGACTGCAGTTGCCGTACGCCTGTATATGATCCTCAAAGTGCCACTGAATGTTTGTTTATTCAGAGGTCAGTTGGTTATATTGCACGCCCGAAATCATAGAAAATCATGCCGCATAGTTTTCCAGATTTTGTATAGATTCTCTCACACTTTCCTGAGCCACATTGCAGCACTCTTCAGGCTTGATTTTTGGTGTTCTTTGGCTTAAAGGGATGAGTCTCCAACCCGAGAGGAAAACAATGCAGCACACTTCAGGCTTGATTTTTCTCTATCTAGAGCATGCAGGAGCTTGCTCCCACCTCCCAGGATTTATTCTTTTGGTGCAACTAGAAAAAGGAAAAGTTTGGTTTCTTTGCCACAGAAAACAGATAGAAAACTACTGCTATTATGCCACATGTGGCATTCATCAGATGTAAAACTGGAAAAGTTTGGCTTCTCTGCAACAGAAAAACAGATAGAAACTACTGTTATTACACCACATGATTAATTCATCAAATGTGCAACCCGGAAAACCGACATTTTGACCGCACCAAGAATAGAAACCAGTTCCCGCCATGTTTCTCCGCCACCCAAAGCTTGCGCTTCCCCTAAACATCCCATTCTCCTAAGCGCAACGCAACGCGACCCATCCATCAATAATCGACGAGCCGCCAGAACCGAGCACCGGGGCTCGCCGCCTCTCCCATCCCCTCCCTCCCTCCTCGGGCACGCGGGAGCGAGACGCCATGGGCAAGCAGGGCAAGTGCAGCCACGACGCCGAGGCGTGCTACCCGCCGGGCGCGGGCGCGGGCGCGGGCGGCGTGATGATTCCGATGATCTTTCTACGGAAGCGGCACCCGATCAACCTGGTGCTCCTGGCGCTCTTCACCGTGTGCGTGAGCCTCGCCGTGGGGCTGTGCTGCCTGTCGAAGAAAGGGGTCATCGTGCTGGAGGCGGCGGCGATCACGATGGTGGTGGTGGCCGGGCTGACCGCCTACACCTTCTGGGCCGCCAAGAGAGGCCACGACTTCGAGTTCCTCGGCCCATTCCTGGTGGCCGCCCTCCTCATCCTCATGCTCTTCGGCTTCGTGCGGGTGCTGTTCCCGATGGGCAGGACGGGGAGCATGGTGTACGGCTGCATCGGGGCCCTCGTCTTCTCCGCCTTCATCATCTACGACACCGACAACCTCATCAAGCGATTCTCCTACGACGAGTACGTCGTCGCAGCTATCGAGCTATACCTCGACATCATCAACCTCTTCCTCTACATTCTTGAAATCATCGACGGATGAGCCAGCTCTGCTACAAGACGCGAAATGATTGCCAACCGCCATCAGGCCAGCAACAGAATTGTGTGTGAAAAATAGCCGCGACAATACATTCATTGGCTTCAGAAATGCTTACCACAAACCAAACTTCTCATGAACGAAGTAAACACTGTTTGCAAATTTTGCGAGACCAACGAACAAACATTGCGTGCACGGAGTAGTTTTGGTTCATTCGTGAAATGAATTCAGATTTCTGGCAGGGGAAAAATATCGTTTCATCTGGCTGTCATCACCAAAGCCATACATTGCTGGACTACGAGATGCCAAGAGGCGATAGCTTTGGCATCACCAGACTCACTCTTTGAATTCCGCATGTATAAAAATAGGGCGAAAAGTTGCCCAGGACCAACTAGAAATTGCTCAAATCAACAGTCAACTTGTTTTCTAATATGCCATACACTGCTTGGAACATGCTCAAACTTTGTATGGCCTTAGTGCTCTTCTATCTTCTTCAGGTCCTTCATATTTGTTGTGTCCACGCTGCATAAGAACCAAACAATTTTAACCATCATATATGAGAGGACGTTAAGAACTCAGTTCCCAATGCCTAAAGATGGACCAGCACATTCTGATCTGAGTAAAATGATTGCTTTTCACCATTAGAATTTGACTAAAAATGGCCAGTTACTAAATCTAGCAAAAGTTATAGCTACATTTTTTCTGATATAGGTACCTAAGTTAGCCCGTACAAATGTGCAAGCACAAAAAGGCCTTTTTTTAACCCCTGCACCCCTTGTGAAGTTAAAGGCCACCACGATGGGAGAAACAGCAAAATATATAGCTGGATAAATACCCAAAGGATGTACTTGCACCATCACACGGGTAGTACCAATCACTGAGCAGCCAGTCAGTCTGAATGTCTATGTATATGGCCTAAAACTAATAATCACAAATCTAACTAATCTCCAATTAATGTTCTTATTCCAGAAATGCAATTTCTCCTTTGCTAAATAAGTTAGTAATATTCCAGCCTGGATCTCCTTCAGTCACCTTTACTTCAGACAATTGCCATCATTTTCCTATTTTATACACACTAACTAAGCTTAACAACCATATGGTCCTTGCCAACAAAAAAACAAATGCAGCACCAACGGAAACAAAATAGTGTGTAGCAAGTGCTGTGACTCTGTTAATAACCAAGTGAAAAAGAAAAACTTACGTTGTTCCATAAAGCGCAATCTTGTGAATTTTTGTGACATCACTTCCCCTTTGATTGTCCTCAATAAATATAGTCAGGCTGAAATGATATAACAACAGACCATCAAAGACAGTGACAAGACACAGAAATAAGGGAGTGAAAGCACACCAACCATGCATATCTATATACCTGCGAACATTTTGGAACTTGACATATTTTAGCGTCGCGGGCTTATTCTGCAGAGAAGAAAGGCCAAGATTCATCAGTGTGAAGCAAAACTATATGGCTGTGATGCAAGTAGAGTAATAAGTTCAGGAAGAGAATATACCTCTGCCAAATGATCGGTGGATAGATCGAGAGTGTCACTTGGTGGATAGTCATTTACATTGCTGTCATGTATAGTATAAACTTACATCAGCCTAAATAGAAAAGATAATGCATTTTGGAAAGTTTAAACTACTCCAGTCAAGAGGCAGTATACCTGAAACCCATATGCTCTTTGTTGGAGAAGAGCTTTACTGTTTTGGGGCCTGTGATGAGAAAAGAAAATTATAGTGTGAAAAGCAATCACAACCAGAAGACTGCGGCGACAGAGCAACATGCAGTTGCACAAAGAAATCAACCTTATGCTTTAAGGAAATTCACACATACAAAAAAGGCTGAGCGTTAAATTGGTAATGCATTAATGGGAACATGTTTTCAATTAGGTCCAACTGCAATCTACACATTTGTTTGAAAAGCACAGGACAGTGGTAAAATGGTGGCTTAAAGCGCACAGAAACATTGCGGTACTATGCAAGTTGACAAGGATGCAAGTATCGGAAATTTAAACAAGCAATCACCTCCATGCAAGTCTGAAAACAAAAGAAAAATCATAGTTTTAAGCAGCATCAGAAGTAGAACTAGCGATGTGTCATAAGAGGTCGCCAAATCAGGAGCGAACATTAATCATGAAATCACAGCACATGTTAGTAGATGTTAAATGAAATAAAAAAAGGATCCTCGCAGACCTAACATGATTCATGTGCTCTTGCAGTCCTGCTATCACTATTGCATCTAACTACATACCCACTGAACTTAAACTGCCCTTAAACTGCCAATTGGGCACAAATCTAGCCTCTAAGCACAGACCCTAACAGGGAGTTGCAAATCTCACCCTCTTCCTCGGGGCCTTTGAAGAGCGCGGAATGCAGTTTGACCACCTGCATGAAGGGGATGTAGATCAGCAGCTGCTCATCCGAATCGCTGGCGAGGTGCAGACCCTCGTCGTCCCTGAAAATCTGCAACCACCAAGGCAATCGGCATCACAACTCAGCAGAGCGGTCACGAAATACACCACGGCCTCGCTGGCGACGAGCGATCGGGCACGACGGCACCATCGACAAAGTCAAAAAAACCCTAGGGAAAAGTTTTTTTAAAAAAAAAACTAACCGCCCCACTAACAATTGTGGGAAGAACAGAATCGTAGAATCCCCCGGAATCGATCGCACAAGGGGCGCAATCGAGCTAGGGTTTAACCGAGGAAAGGCGCTGCATACCTGCTTGAGCGCGTTGTTGATGCTGTGGGACGAGTCCTGGTTGAGGCACTCGACGCCGGTCCAGTCGATGAAGTCGACCAGATCCACCTGCCCGCGCGGCACCTGCACGGGCGCGGCCGGGGCGGGGGTTGCGGTGGCCGCCCCGGCGGCGGCGTTGGCGGCGGCCATGGATGGGGTTGGTTTCGCTTCCCGAAGCTTCTCGACGGGCGGGCGCGCGGCGGAGAGAGGGGCCGAGCCGAGCGAGCGCGTTCGGGAGAGGTGCCCTCCTTGCGTGCGCGCGTGCGGGGAGGAAAGGTGAGTCGGAGCCGTGAGAGAGAGGGAGGTGACTTGCGACTTGAGTTGCGGCTGCTGCTGGGATGCTGAGATCCTCCGTGACGCGGTGCGGTCGGGCCTAGCGGAGCGGCGGCTTGAGTCGACTAATCGAAGGCCCTGTTTGGATGTTGTGGTATTGAGAAACCACAGTATTAAGAAACTGTAGTTTTAGAGGTCATAAGGGTGCGAAACCATGGTTTAGGAAAAAGAGGTATAGAGTGGAGTTTTTAAAACTCCAAAAAGACTACAGTTTTGCCAATACCATGGTTTTGAAAACTACAAAGTCTGTAGCGTCCAAACACCTCACACCTCACAGCTTTTTGATACCAAAGTATTTTACAAAACCGTAGTATTCTTCTAAAACTCCAAAAATACTTTGTATCCAAACAGGGCCGAAATCCTACAGTATCTCTGTTCTTTGACTTTGAGTTGAGAGGCCTTTATTTTTCATGCTTTTTCTCTTTTATTTTATTTACCCCTTACTTACGAGTCACCACAGGCACGTCACCGATTCTACCCAGACACCCAGTCCAGATGTAAAAGAGGAAGAAAATTCTGTTAATGGTAATATAATGCATATGACAAAGGAAACTTCATGACCAAAAGCATGGTAATGTAATGTTAATGTGTGGGTGTAAATTCAGCATGGCAATGTGTGCATGGCTGTGTTTAGTCCCCAAACTTCTCAAAAATTCTGTCTCCAAACTTCACTATTCACCTATCACATCAAATCACATCAAATCTCTCTCCTTATGCATGGAGCACTAAACATGAGTAAATAAAAAATTAATTACATGGTTTTGACGTACACGATGAGACGAATCTTTTGAGCCTAGTTAGGTCATGGTAGGACAATGTTTACCACAAACAAACGAAATGTGCTACAGTACGCTACAGTGTCCGATGCGATATTTTCACCAAACTTTTCCTTTTCGTTTTTGGAACTAAACGCAGCCCATGACCAAAAGCGAAATAAATCGACAGCACAAAGCTTATTATCACTCGGCAAGCAACAAATAAATTAGTGAGTATGAGTTCATGCGTTTAGCGAAATAAGCGACCAAGCGACGGTAAGCTCCATTGTGCAGAAGCCAACGTCAAGAATGTCAGAGCTTTCACCCTCCTCTTCAGCCTTGAAAATCTTCTTTTCGTCCACGACAATTCCATCACCTCGCCATGCCTTCACACAAACCTCCAGTTCTCCAGGAATTTCAACCGATGCGACACATCGCGACAGCAGAATACTGCCATCAAGAGCAACAGGGACCCTCTGATCACCAGAATCAAGTAGGATGGCTTCTGCGCCTCCTATGCTGGCTGTGCGGGCAGCAAATTGGGCGCGGAAACCATCTGGCCATGATCCTCTGTTGACTCGCAAATCAATAGTTGCCTCCACCGAACAAACAAGAGAGCCAAGTTCAAACTCCAGCGTGCTAAGCTTGCTAGCATAATCCCTTTTATGGAGTCGTGACCAAAGTGAATCAAAGTTGATGTAAGTTACTGCTAGAAAGCTCAAACATTGATCCTCAGATTGAGTAGTGCCCTTAACTTTCAGATCAACCTCAAAGGTCACAGGGTCCACCGGCACAACAGCACGTGTAGGACCTGTCAGCTTCAAATATGGAGCCTACATGCAGCACCATTGAATGAATTCCAAGGTTTGAAGCAAATCATGAGATTACCAACATAAAAAAAAATACAGAACATTACAAATCAACATTGTAAACACGACGTGCACAACAGAAAATACACCGAAAACAAAATTATTGGTTTGACACATTACTGACAAACAAACAAAAAAACAGCAGATTTACCATGTGCATATAATTGTGCATAATTTTTTTGTGGGCATATAATTATGCATCAAGGTTGAACATTTTCAAGACAAAACTCAGACATTAAGGCCAGAAACTGTCAGACTCAACAGAGATTATTGGAGGGAGGGAAGTAAGCCAGAGCCATGTAGAAGTTTGCAGGAAACCTTCCTAGCTAGAGCCTATATTATGGCTAACACAACGTGCGTGTGATCTATATATTATGGAACTCCCATTGTGTTGAGAAAGTAATTACTTCAATCTAATAAGAATGGACCACAGTTATATTAATATAGTTATTTGCTTCTCTTATTATCAAACCCACAAACATATGACCAAATCTTATTATCTTAAAAGTTTGATAGCAAATTGATATATAGTTACTCGCAAAATTGATATATAGTTGAAATACAGCGTGTAAATTATATAAACGAACTAAAGAATGGTTGCCATGTATAACACGCTCTCTCCTCTTCTTGTCAAAGCTGCCCCTGACGGAATTAAACGGAAATAATATAGTTTAGTGCAGAGGAGTTTAGAGACGGCATGGTGATGAGCTTTAAGCATGCCGACGTGGTAATGACAATACTTAGGAGTTAGGGCGGACACGAAAGTTGGTGAAAAGTTTGTGATTGCTTCATCTAGCAAAGCAACAATCAAGGGCAGTGAATGAGTATATAGTAAGAAATAACACAAACCTCTCGGGTAAGGATTTGGCAGCTTTCTCTCGGGCGGGAAAAGATCATATTGCGATTGCGAATCTGCGATCAACTGCATCGCGTACGGCAACCTTGCCAAACACATGGAGCGGCCACTGTAAAGGACCCCTTATCCTTGCGACTTTGAGTGAAAAGATCTGCAGGGTGGTGTGTGGGCTAGCAAACTGATGCGCCTCAGGCTTCTTGTACGTGAAACGCTTGTTAGGGATCTTTGCTGCAGGTAGATTTAAATCAAGTTAAGCTGAAGTAGATTTATACTAGGTTAACCTGAAGTTGATTTATTACGTTAAGAAAAGGAGCTTATCAGCGACAAAAGTAAAAAAAAAAGTGGCATCTTCTTTTTTTATCAGTCGCGTTCTGATCCTAATTAATGCATATGACATACATACTATGAAGGAACCAGATCCTCTGTACAAATTTGAAACCTATAAAGAAGCAACGAAATCATTGCCAAATAGGGATGATCCATATTCTTGCGAAGCTAGGCAAAGGGCCAACATTAACCATCAGTCACCAGCTGAGATTATATAGCAAAATTTTGAACTAGTGTGCGACGGGTGCGACGTCCATGCCCTGATTTGTTTCTGCATTGGCCCCGGGTGCGACGTCGCAGGATCAAGAGAGCCACTTCGCAAAATCTACATTGGACAACTATGATCCCATCACCACGTCATCCATCCCTCATGCAAGCACGACTGGTTCAAGCATCATAGTAATAATCTAGCTAAACCCCAATTATTTACATGTCGCGGCTTAGGTCAGGATCCACGAAAGAGAACTCTTCAGCCTGCAGGCTGCAAACGGCACGCACTTACTACAGACCTTCAACATCAGAGTGCAGCCTCGTCAAATTCTGATTGCTTATTACCTAACAACCTATCTCGGCACAGGACACTTAATCTCCTCAAACTCAGGGATTTTCCACTGTTTGGCGCTTTCATGCCGTATAGCCAATCTCACTGCCTAATTTCTAACCAAGAGCAGGAAGTGCTCCATGTTCTTTTGGCATGCACTGCTGGTCAGCAGCAAGGCAGTAGCAGTAGCATGTAGTGGTAGCATAGTGTGGAGCATGGCAACAGTAGTAGTATGGCCTGTCCACTAGAGTAGCTGATGAGCTACATCATCTTGTACATACTTGACCTGTAGGCCTAATGTAAAGGTTGGAGCTGTTGCAGCAAAGTTCAGCAGCACCAAGTTTTTGTGCTCTCTGTTCTCCCTTCTCCTACCTCGCTCAATGCTCGTGGACTCATGGTGTGTGTGAGTGAATTGGAGGGGATTACCTGGAGGTTGGGCTGACATCAGCTACAAACTTTTAAGTATCTAAAATTTATCAGGACGGTGGAAACTGGAGAATGTTGAATTGTCGATACATTTTCCCGAGATACTAAAATCATTTGAGTAAAAATGTAACCAAATAGTTATTTATCCGTGCCTACTAATTGTAAAGGTTTAAACCCTCTATTTCATCAAAAGAGAGAGAAAAAAAAGACAATGCTACATCATAAGGATCGGAACAGACGAGCAGTTCATTCTCGCAGCGGCCGCTTCACCATCGCCAACCTTGTGGTGTTGAGCCGGATGTTCTGCTCCTGCCAGTATAGCTTGGCGTTGCTGCAATTCCTGTAGAACATGTCCGGGTCCTTGATCACGGGGTTGTCCTTGCCGTACAGCGTGCTCTCCTCAGCGTCCACGCTGTAGCGACGTGCCCCATCCACCTGTGCCCGGCTGGAGCGCCGAAGAACCCCTTGCCGTAGAGAATTTTGAATCATGATCATGAATGGTTTAACAGTAAGAACACTAATAGAGAACTTTGAAAGTATCAAAAGGCTTCTAATTCCTAAACCATATAATTAGTTATTCAGAATTATTTTTGAATCTGAGCATGTCACTACCAAAATGTAAGCAGAAAAAAATAGGGAACTTCAAGAGTTAGAAACGATAGTTGATTAAATTGTGAATTTGTGATAAGGGGCATGGCCATCAGCCCATCACAGTACACACCCATTAGTACTACTAATACAATTCAGATTCACATATAGTCAATGTTAAATCCTACGTGTGCTCTTTATTGGTGTAAGGATTCCTAGGCACATTCTTTGTGCAGTGCAGTCACTAGTACACTCGGTTACAGAAGACATACCAGAGTTCACAAGCCTCCAGTGCGACTTCATCATCTGAATCTTTGTGCAGCCATTAGTACACTAGTACACTCAGTAATGTTTTTCTATGTGGCTGCAGTTTCAATATCCAATGTCAGATCCAGTATAGTACTTCATGGGCATAAGCAACTTAATAATTGCCAGAAGAGTATACCATTGAAGATATATAAGTTATACATACAAACAAGTATCTAGGACAATTGCATATTGTTGATACATGGAATGGCACACAACTTTGCCCAACATAACTGTCTGTTTGTAAGCTATAGGAGTCGAGGCAAAGGTAATGACATAATTTTAGAGTGCAAACCTGGAGGCTGAAGTCAGAACTAGAGGTTTCAACTTATGGGACAAGTAAATAATGTTGCTCTTCAGTTTCCTGTTCCTCCTAGCTCAATCTTATGTTTTTATTCTTCTTCTTTCTGCTTGGTCTCAACTCTCAACTGATATAGTGCCTGCCAAGAAGATATTGTTGTCTGCACTCATATTGTAAGTCCATAAGAAGACATGGTGCAGTGTCCATTACTCCATTTCAGGAGCAATTTGTCATGATACACTCTTATCTTATTGTAACACCCCTGTCTGTTAGTAGAGGCCCCAGTGGTCCATATAGTGTGTGATGTTGGTGTACTTCCACATGGAAAGTTTAAAGTGAGAATGCACTAGCAAATAGGGACCAAGCCACGCAAGTAAGCGAAAACAGAAAACTAATGTTAAGGTTGTTACGATTGAGGGAGAAGAGGAAGACTGAACTGTGTATATGGATAGAGGCCCAAAGGGCAACATATATAGTACAAGAGGAGACCCCCAAACCCTAGATACTACTAGGATATTACCATTATACCCTTAACACCCCCTCTCAAATCTGTCTCTTATACACATCTTTGGTGTCCCTTGCCT
>OAMR01000099.1:1493432-1542801 GCA_900205405.1 Echinochloa crus-galli | reverse complement strand
CTCTTATACACATCTAGATGTGTATAAGAGACAGACGCGCGCGCGTCCGCGACGAGCGGACAGCAGCGCGCGCGTCCGCGCGGACAGGCGGAGGGGCGGCGACGGGCCGCGAAAGGTACGGCTGCTGCTGCTGCGACTCGATCTACGGGTTTGGGGCTGGAGGATGCCGCCCCCGGGAGCAAGATCGATGCTCCCAGGGGCAGCGCAGCGGGATGACGAGGGTGGTGGCCGGATCAGGCAACCGTGAGCTCTGATACCATGCTACGATTGAGGGAGAAGAGGAAGACTGAACTGTGTATATGGATAGAGGCCCAAAGGGCAACATATATAGTACAAGAGGAGACCCCCAAACCCTAGATACTACTAGGATATTACCATTATACCCTTAACAAAGGTGATATATACAAAGTTATAGGCTACAAATAAGAAAGTAACCCAGCCTGCTTTTGTGGCTACAGATATAATAACAAGTTCAGGCAAAGCACCCAAGTACAATTTAAGTAACGACATGGATAGTGTGTGCTTGTCACAAAATGGACATGTTAATGTCTGAAAAGTACATGATGTTACGCAGAAAGCAATCAGTCACGCATCATATTTGCTGCTGGAGGTCTCTCTAGTTTCTACAATCCACATTATCTTTTCTGCAGATCTTTCTACTATTCTACAAGTATCATTGGTGGTATTTTTTATGGGAGTAATGAGATAGTATTTCTTGAGAACTTCACCTGAAAACAATGCATCCTCGAAGTTCAAAACATTGTACCAAATGTGGAGTTCAAAACATCAATGGTATTCCTCTGCTTGTCATAGTACAACAACTCAAATCTAAAAGCCTGTCTCAGACCTTCAATTTAGCCCCTCCAACAATATGTTGCTCACATTGTCATCGTGCACTGCCTGGTAAACTTGACCAACTTCTCTAGCCTCCTCTCCACCACTGTTGCCAACCAAGACCTGATGTGTCCTTGAATCAGGTACCCACCCCTTTTCTAGCATTTGATCGAGAAACTTACATGCCTCATTCTTGCAGCCTTCTTTAATAAGGCCATAAATAATAATGTTATAGATTCTGGGGCTCACCGTTCCACTTGTATTTACCACTTTCAGTAAACTTTGCACAACCATGTTAAGAAAAGAAAACAAGGCCATATCATTGACTAACAATTCAAAAGTCTCTTGGTCAGGAACAAAGGCTTGATTCACCATTCTGTTGAACAAGATAGCAGCCTCAAAAATTGTTTCCTTGGTGAGGAAAGAGCGCAAGAGACTATTGTATGTGTACCCATCCAATGGACAACCTTCCATCAGCATTTGTGCAAAGAGAACCAATACATCCTTCTCCTTCTTCAAATGGAGTAGTGCTTGGATAATTATGTCATAAGTGAAAAATGTACAAGAGGTCCCAGTGCAAACAGCTATTGAACGCAATTGGGCCGCTTCACGAGTCCTTCCAGACAAACAACTCCCCTGAATTAGCATATCAAGTGACCTGTTGGTCAGACTGCAACCTTTTTTACAGTGATATTTAAAAAACTCAACAGCTTCTTGGATCCTCTTCGTGTGACACAAAACCTCAACTAGTTGTGAGAAAGATTCCGAATTCAAGGACAAGTTGCTAACTCTTACCCTTCTGAACATACCTAAGGCATCCATATACAAGCCTAATCGACAGTAACAAGATATGATAGAAGAATAGGTACTCTCATCTGGTGCAAATGAAGAAACAACCATTCTACCAATGAGCTCAGATGCTCTTCTAATGTTTCCTTCACTGCAGAAGTGAGTTATAACAATGTTCCATGATTCAGAATTCACCAAACCTCTGTTATGCAATTTCTCAAGATAGCTTACTGAATCCTGCAGTCTGCCATTTATGCACAACCATTTCAGCAGCACATTATATGGTTCTGATTCTGTGACATAATTTTCCTCTAGAAAGCTCAAAGCCTTGTGGAACTTGGCTGATCTGCAGTAGGAATCCACGATATCTACATATGCACTTGCCATTGGAGCATGACCTGATGCTATCATTTTGTTAAGCATCATTATCGCGTCATCCAATAGTTGATTCTCACATAAACATCTAATGAGGGCACTGTACGAATGCATATCCAACTGAAGGCTGTCTTCTTTCATCATTTGATGCAACGTAATCGCCTCCTTCACTTTACTAAACTTGGAAAATAGGGGCATCACTTGAGCAAAAAAACTACTGTCAGGGGTGCATCTCAATCGCAGCATTTTATAAAAGAGCTCAACCGCTTCATCTGCTCTATTGTGGGAACAAAGCGCCATGATGAGTATCTCAAAAGTGTGACTGTTAGGAGAACACCTCTTCTTGCTCATCCTGTCAAACTGAATCAGTGCCAGGTCCACACGGCCAGATTCACATAAGGCCTGAATTAACCAATTCAATGTTTTCACATCAGGAAGCACTCCAGACTTCACAATCTCCATATAAGCAAGCATGAAAAACCGCAGGCCACTCCTTTGCTTGACCAGACCATGCAGCACACCATTGCAAGCCGAGAGTGATAACTTGAGCTTGGCAGAGGTAGCATGCTGGAGTACCAGCAAAGCTTCATCAAATTGGTTCTTACTGCTCAGGGACTGAACCAGTTTATTCAGGGCTTGTTCCAATGCAGGGACCCTCAGTCTGATCATCTCACCAAGGAGGCTGTCGATATCCTCACGATTTTCAACAGCAGTAAGCTTGGAGATCATACAGCTGTAGGTGTCAACCGTGCAAACATAATATCTCTGACGTGAAGCCCATCTGAAGATCCTGAGAGCCAAGCTCGCATCGGGAGTAGAATCAATAACCCGGGTTAGCCTCTCTGGCTGCAGATTGTTCTTGAGTGACCGGACTGCAGAATCAAACTCAGAGGAACTTCCTGTATCAGCAGAAGCAGGCACAGCAGCGGGCATATCTGAGCATGAGCGGTACATGACTTTTGTTGATAGCAGGCGCCATCTCGCAGACCGTATGCGAGACACAACCTTCAGTGCCACTGCCATCGAAGCAGACACATGGTCACAGCATAATGCACAGCTTGTAGGTTTGCACTTTGCACTGAATTTTGGTGTCTGTATTATCCTCCCACAAGTGCGTGATTTCCCTGAAATGAAAATGAAAATGAAAATGAAAACGGAAACGTAATCAGAAAGCAGGTATGATCGGAAGTCAGAGAAATCTGGGCCCAGTAAAACCGAAGCAACGGCACTGCTGCAGGGCTAACTCGATGGCGGCATTGGGTGGTTCGGCTGAGCCTCCGACGGTTTTATCTAAGATATAAACTAACTGCTATCAGCGATCCGGCCGCGCAGCGAAGAAGATCAGCGACGAGCTGGACGGGCTAGAGCAGAGCGCCCATCCCCGACGGAAAGAGTTGGATTCGAGAGCTCGCAGCGAAGGGAACATGGTACGGAACAAAAATTAAACGAGCAGTCCATCCGGTCAAGCCGGGGAGGGTTCCTTACCGGCGAGACGAGGAGGGGAGGTAGCACCGAGTGGCTCTCCGGCGGAAGGGAGACGGCGGGCGCTGGACGCCTGGGATTGGCTGCCCGGCGTCTCCGCGCCGCGCCGCCGGTCGTCGTCGGCGGGGGCGTCTCGGAGAGGGCAACGCCGCACAGCAGGTCGAGCGGAGTGGCCGGTGAGGCCCAGCCCAGGCGGGAGCAGCGAGGCGGAAAGCAAGCCCGCGCTCCAGGCATCGTGGGCCACCGGCCCGAAAGGAAGCGGGCTTCGCGAGCCCGCGACCGTGGCGGTAGCAGGCTAGCCAGCATCACGTTTTAATTGATGGTAGCGTCGCGGGCCGGGAATCCTATAAGGCTTCCGGAAGTGGCCTCATGTTTGAGATCCGTGCAACGACCGAGATCGCATGTTTATTCGGATCGGAAGCGGGTTCCCGGTGGACGAGTGAGGGTCTAACGTCAGCGAGGGACGGGAATTTAATTTGAGTTTCAACATTCAAATGCGATTTTCTCCTAAACCAATAATCCTTTTTCAAATCCGTTTGAACCACCATATTATTTGGAATTAATGCAACAAAATAAGATCCAATATACGTATATTTTTATTTTATATAGGTATATTTTTTAACCAACATTTCTAATATGATATTTAACATTTTGAATAACTATCTCAACATTTTATAAATAGCGCTTCAACGCAAATGTTAATCTAGTTTATCCGAATTGTTGAACTAAGTTTGAGAAAATATTGAACCTAGTATTTGAAAATGTTGATATGTTTATCCTGCATTATTTCAACACTTTAAATATTTTAATTTAATTTTTATATAAAAAATATTTACGGCGTGAGGATATTCTCCATCATGCATCGGGTTTAACGGCATGGTAACGAAAAAATTCCGTTTGTCCGCATGCTTCCTTTCTTTGGGCCCTCTGCATATATGTTGCTCTCCCGCATGGTTAGTGGGTTCTAGTGAGCTTCTAAGTCACTTAGCTTAGAAAAAATGAACGGAAGCTAGATAGTGCCCCCGTCGCGGGCAGCACAGCAGCGACACGATGAGAGGGACAAAGTGGCATGATCTCCACTGTTCCGCGGGTACGCGCTGCTGCCTTACACTGTTGGTGTAGCGCGCCACCGGTTTTAATACTCTACGCCCCCTACTTAATGCTGGTCCCGTACACTGTCAGATCGTGAAGGAAGGGAAGGCCGCGCGTATTTAATTACGGATTTACTACAATTGCTTCCTTCGACCGGGACCGTACGGAGTATGTGCGCGTCTTCCGAGTTCAGACAGATCGAGATTGGATCGCTTCGTTCTCGAGCTGACGCAGTAATTAAATATAGGGAAAAAGATGTAAAAACGACTGCCGGCGGACCAAGAGATTTCATTAAAAGTTTATTACAGTAACGACGTCGGTAAGAAACAAAAGAGACTAAGACAAATGCAGGCACTAGGCGTAGACGCGTGATTGACACGGTACGCGTGCGTGACCAGACGTATGTAGCTGAATCTTCCTATCCTGCAGTTGGTGAGCGAGCGAGCATGCACGCAGTGGTTGAGCAGGCAGGCAGGCACGCGTCAAGCAAAATCTCTCCATCCCCATGATATGATGGGGAAATGGTCGCATCGAGCTAGCTTAGCACTCGGCGTTCCTAACGACGCCCAGACGAGACAGAGAAGCTTCCAATGTTCTCCCAAATATTCTTGCATTGACGTGTGTAGCTTATCGTGAAGAGGATCGCGTCTCTCTCTCTCTCTGGGCAAGTTGCATGCGTTAGTCTTCGTTCTGACGTAAGAGACTAAGAGCAGAGCAGATGTCGCCTCACTGTCTATTTGCATTAATTAGGTTGTTTCAGCATGTCCTACTATTACACATTTCATGATATGAACAAACTGCCGGACGAAAAGTTTTTTTCTCCAATACGCAGGAGAGCCGCATATCATTGTATTAAGGAGAGGCGAAACCAAATGTTTCAATGTACAAAAGTACTCCGGTGGAGTGGACTCACACCCACATCTGCAAGCAGAAGCAACCTTGGCCTAAGCCTATCCTACTGTGACTACTCAGGACTGAAACTACCAAGATGTTTGGCGCCGGCCAGAACCCAGAGATCGGCTTCCAACGTGATGTGATGCAGCAGCTCCTGGGTTGTGGAAGAGCGATCATTGAAGAGCCGGCCATTCCTCTCCTTCCAGAGAGCCCAAGCAACAAGCATGAAGAGGCAATGAGTCCTTTCGCCTCATCCGTGGTTGTTGCTTTCGCAATGAGTTCCACCATTCCTGCAATGTGTAGCGCCTGTTTGTGCTGACAAAGTGGCATTGACCTCCTCTGGCCACAATTGCCTCCCACCAGATTTGCTTGGAGTAGGGGCAGTTGACGAGCAGATGATCTCCAGTTTCCTGGTCCTGGTTGCATAGCCAGCATTGGTCGTGCGCATCCAGGCCATGGCGCCTACGCCGGTCTGCTGTCCAGGCCATGCCGGACGAAAAGTCGATTCATCTTATTGCAGGTCTTCGTCTTCGTCCCACCATGCGCACAAATGTTTCCATCAATGGTACTAGTATACCAGTGACCGATTTTCACAAAAAAAAAAGGTGTGTTTCTGATCATCTCTAATTGTGCAGGAAAGAAAACATACATGAAAATATGTGTTGAGTTGAATGGACTATGCGACTAACTCTACTGCGAGCTAGTGGCGTTTAAGTATATCGGACTGAAACTTTCAACCTGAATGTTCTTCCTTCTCGTCTACGTAAAACGCATGCCGTCGGTGGGCTCATATTAAATGTTCAGTAAAGCAAAACCAGATCAATACCCAACATTTGGGTTGAAATTGTCTCCAATTATAGTGGTATAGATCCCCTTGCATAATTCGAATGCATATAATGACATATTATTTGGTCAACATATGCAGCCGACACAGGGAGAGCGGATAAGGCGTCATAAGCAATAAGAATTGGGGCAATTAGATGAAGTGATCGTGTCAAATACTCTTTAGCGAGCATGCATGCATGCATTGATGCATACCAGGAACTATAGCTACATGGAAATTTGAACAACCATCTCCATCAGCGGCAACGTACAACTAGCAAACACAAATGATGCAGGTCCTTGACGAAGAAATAAATGATAACACATTGCCAGAAATATATATATAAGGGCCGTGTGGCGAAACACAGAGAATTTTGAGCAATTATTTCTCAAGAGAGAAATTCATAGGACATGGTACCACTGCATTTGATGTTGCAGCAGCATTGTTGCTTTCCAATTAGTGCCTGCACAACCGGAGATACCGATGTTTTAACGGATGGTGCTTAAATGGGCACTGTACGATGACACAGGTGCGCCAAGAACAGATTATTCAAGTAACTGAAAATTACATATTCCGAGTAACATAAAAGGATCGCACGTCATGAACGAAAACGAGAGCAATATCTCACCAACGGCCAATGGGCGATTCAACGAACCCGACGTGCCACCAGATTGTGCTGCTGAGATGAACAGCAGCAAGCCGCAGGTCACGTCAGAATCTGATGCAAACGGTTCTGTGCCGGGGTGTGATGTGAAGGTCTCTAACTGCAGCCTGGGAAGTGCAAATCATGTGAGATTATGATGAGAAAATCCCACTGGTCAAGAGAAACAGATGAATTAAGATAGGCATTACGGAGGATGGTTGACCCACCACCTTACATCTAGCAATATAATGAGATGAATTGACCACCATCTGAAACAAAGATATATTTCAAAAGAGGTCTGAAACGAAAGATGCAGGCCTATCATTAGCATACTGCTGCACCAGCAGACAAGTAGTATTTATATCTGAATATTTTTATATGTCTGTATTCTTTTCTTAAAAACAGATTATAAAATGCTCTTTGTTTAGATTTTTACCAGACATGACAGACAACTGGCAAATTGATAAACCTGCCGGTTTCAGTTTATCCCATTGGAAAATTACAGAGGAGCCTGACGCGATCCATCGCGGTATCATTTATTACTTAGTCCACTATTTCTTGGTTTCAAGTACACCAACTATATTCATCTAAAAAAAGTACAACAACTATATGTCTTGTTTCACCTGCTCCTAAAATTGCAGTCAATTGTTTCACACCCAAAAAGCCAGTATTTGGCCAAGATTTGTATAGATAGGAATTAGGGGCTCATGTGTGTCACTAATAGAGTTAAAAAGAATCTTTCTAGAGTAGAGAAAAATGGCCTAGGACATAGGCTTAATTTACTTTAGAAGAAATTAGGCGCAAAGTGATATGGCTGATCGCCTTAAATCCTCACAAAAGTAGACTATAACACTAGCTGAAATCGATGACCACTCCGACCGAGACACTGAATAGTGAATACAGAAAAAGGCTGCACCCCTCTACTATTATTTCAAACAGGAAGCACCCTTGAAGCAGCCAGATCGTCAAAAAAATCGTGCAGGCCACATAATTTTGGTTGTTTGTGTTGATTAGGTCATGCAAGCATAAGCATAGAGACTAAAGAAGATCATAAACAAAGTTAAAGGAATAGCACAAGCGGCCAACAAACACGGGGAATAACTAGACCCAAAGGCATTTCTCTCTCTTTTACTTTAGTGCAAGGAAAAGTACTAGTACTGATACGATTTTAAAGGTACCGATACTTGGCTTTGTCATGTCATCATTTGATTGAGCACTACAAACCATCTTTTAGTGTACATGATTTGAAAATCAGAGAAAGAAGAGCATAACCGATCAAGCTCAGTGTAAAAGGCACCAACAGTAATAGCATCTTATGAGTGGGTGAGATTTCAAGATCATCTTATTTAAAGGATGAGATGTGTAGTTACATAAACAAACCCCACTGTTCAAGGCGAGAATTGGAGGAACTCAGCTGCCCATTCATCAACAATCAATGGGAAACGTTTCTATGCTCCGTACTGGTACAAATCCTGAGCCAAGTGAGTAGCACGAGAGACGAGACAACAATGTCTGACACTAACAGCAAACACTGGTCCTGTTTTTTTTTGTTGACTATGTCCACACCCACGAAAAGGGCCAAAAAATTCGACACAACAGCAAGAAAGCGAAAGGATCACGAATTCAGCAGCAGCCAATTCATTTAGGTAGGAAAAAAACGAGTCACCGCACCCTTTTTTTTTGACTCAAACGACGGGGGGGGGGGGGGGGGGGGGGGGGAGAGCTTCCCCACCTGAGATTTATTTCAGCAAAAGATAAACCGTTTGTTCAGGTGTTACATCGCCGAACGTGTGCCCGCCATCTGCGTAGCGCCACCTTGTCGGCTGGAATTACAAACCGATGAGACCAGAGATCAAGATCGTCGCAGACGGCAGAGAGGATACGTCTAGTGGCAAAAGGTTCGTGACGGAAAACAAAGATAGAAGCCAAGATAGAAGCCAAGATAGAAAACAAGGATACCGCACCCCTTTTATCATGCCACTCAACAAGAACAAAAATCGTCGCAAACGAAGTGGTCAACCGTGCAAATGATCCAAGCAGCACAATATCACATTAAACAAAGATAGAAGCCAAGAGCAAATGATGTGCACGCACAGAGCCTAAAAAAACAAGTCAGAGAGAAGCCCCAAAGGAAGCGCCTATATATACCAAATTGAACACACGGCAACAGCACACACTAAACACAAATCAGTAGCAGACATAGCAAGCAAAACTCGAACCGCTTCTCCGGCTCCCTCCCCCAGTCCCTCCGCTCCCTCCACCTCCTCCACGAGATCGACGTCAGCAACAACCAGCTCTCCGGCCCCTTCCCGGAGCAGCTCCTCTGCCTTCCCAACGTCCAGTACGTCGACATCAGGTAAGCATCCTCAATTCCTCATACGCAAAGGCAAAGTAAACCTGACTGAACCTGCAAAGCTTTTCATGAGCGCGCACCTTAATTATGTGTTTCATGTATGTGATGTGTGAAGGTTCAACAACTTCTGCGGCGAGGTGCCGGCGGCGATCTTCGACAAGAAGATCGACGCGCTCTTCATCAACAACAACCACTTCGAGTTCTCGCTGCCGGATAGCTTCACCAAGTCGACGGCGTCGGTGATCGTGCTGGCGAACCTGCCGCGGGTGGGCGGCTGCCTGCCGAGCAGCATCGGCGACATGGCCGGGACGCTCAACGAGCTGATTCTTCTCAACAGCGGCATCTCCTCCTGCATCCCGCCTGAGATCGGCAAGCTGGACAAGCTCACCGTGCTCGACCTCAGCTTCAACAGCATCGCCGGCACGCTGCCGGAGACCATCGGCAACATGCGCGCCCTGGAGCAGCTCGACGTCGCGCACAACCAGCTCGCCGGCGAGATACCCGAGACCATCTGCGAGCTGCCGCACCTCAAGAACTTCACCTACTCTTACAACTTCTTCTGCGGCGAGCCGCACCGGTGCCTCGAGGTGCCGCGCATCGACGACAGGCAGAACTGCATCGCCGGGCGCCCAGACCAGCGGCCCGGCGAGGAGTGCATCTCGTTCCTGCACCGGCCGAAGGTGCACTGCGACGCGCACGGATGCATCGCCCCACTGTCTCCGCCACCGCCGCCCCCTCCCATGTATGCTCCTCCACCGCCGGTATACTAATCCGTGGTAATACTGTGACTGTAACATGTAATTGCTTGCTGCCTCTGTGGTGTGAGAAACTGAGAATCAAAAGGGTAAATGCATACACATGGTATATACTGTAATATTTATTTTTCAACAAAAGAGTAATAATGGATTCATAGATTGCGTTACAGAATGCTACGTGCATTCTCGGAGAAAGAAAAGGTGTTTGAATTGCAGAAGCAGAACTCAACAGAAAGTTTGGTGAAAGAGACTTGTCAGTGTATTCCTTTATTGTTTCTTGTACTGGTTTTTTAATGTTCTAGTACTCAAAGTCATAGCTAAATCATTTAAAAATAATGTGTTCTTAGCAGTATGACTCCTGCAAATACTTATTTCTTATCAGACAGTAAATAGTTGAACCATTCATAGCTAGTTTAGATGGGGACCAGTTTGAGACAGAATTAGGACCACCGCTAAAGTGGGAAAACTATCAAAGAAAAAAAGAGAGACAGGGATAATAAATATTTTGGCTTTTACAGGTTGAAAAGATAATAAAAACTGCTCAGTAACAATGCAAACTTTCAGGCTTTATAAGAGTTGGTATGTTACAGTGTGCCGCTTCGGCAATATGGATACCAACCACTGTCAAATGGTTATGTTTAAATTAATAAATGACCAAGTCAAGAAATGAAGCTAAGGAAACAGAGGATAGTAAATTAAAAAGAATCTAGTTCAGGTACACCAAATGATGAACAGTGATGGAACAATGCATTTGATAAGGACTGGTCAAAGGGGAATTAAAAAAGTGCGGCTCATGGATTCCAGCTGCAAAGAGCGTTTTCTTTTACTCCATGGTTGATCAACTCAAAGGGAAAGAAGCTTCCCCTACCTCTCATCTTGGCTGGCTCCAGGCAGGTTGGGGTTTCTTCATGCGCTCAACATGCGTTTTTACATTATCCAAATAACGTCTACTACATGTCCTTGTCTCACAGATAGACCTACTAAAAGATTAACCGAAAAGCATATGATGTACTAACTTTTAAGCATATCCAGTAGCGTAAAGCATGCCAACAATTTTCAGGGGATATAAACATGATTCTGATGGTAACATGATATACGCAAGTATGATTGAAAAATGAGATCTCAATAGTGAAACAGAGTGACCAGGTTGGGATGACTGACCTATTCGTTACCAGACAGTCAATTGAGTGACAGACTGACAGATAATAACTGCAGAAAAGTTAGGAAGATTTATACACAGTGGAAGAACTACGAGTGGTGGCAATGGGGGTGATTAAACCAGCATTAGACTGACCAGGTGTAATGTGGCCACTCGCCCTAAAACATGACAACAAGATGATGGCACCACTCTTACCGTCCTGTTCAAGTAAGCAGACATAGAGCTAGGGGCCAGCTTATCAGATAATCAAGTCTGGTAACATAGCAGGTAACCTGATCCATTGTTATATTGCAAAGAAGATGCAAAGAAAATTTCCGTCAACCAATTTACATGGATTACTTGAAATTTCAGCATATCTCAGCAAACTACAATATGTGTGCATGGTGGATGCTTCTGCTTGGGCTATTCTTTTGAGACTCATGCCGTAACTTTGCAGTTGCTCTGCTAGTTCAGGCCTAGTTGTGTGATTTTATTAAGAGTAGTGAGGTTTCTTGTTTTTTGTGAAATAACACAATTACGATATAACCAAAATGGAAAAATGGTGCACTATACTGTGCCAGTTATGTCATGTAACTTCTGAACAAAACTTATGACTATTTTTGGACATAACTGATTCTAACATAGTAACAAGGCCATAGGGAACAGTCCTTGATGGTGTAACCATTTCATTCAATTAAAGGTAGATTCAAGGGTATCAATGAACTTCAAAACAAAGCCACATTTTTTTTTAATCAAAAAGCTTCAGTTCTCAATTAACATGGTAAAAAAAAATCTTATTACAAGAATGTAAACCACAAGTGCATAATAATATTATAGCGATATGGGAGAAAAATCAAAATCCTAGCAGTGTGCAGATCTCAGTGGGTAATGCTGAACACGATATCCATTCAACATAGAAAATCACAAAGTCAATGGGCATAGGGAGTGATTGAACGCTAGATATTCACTAATAAATATAACTATTGTTTTAGTGCTGTTAATAAAAAAGAATTTTTGATCATTAGTAGGCTTTCCATGGATGTACAGATTCATCGTACCTGAGTGGAAAACGTTGTAGTACACAATAATATACTGTGATACAAGAATTTGGTTCCTAAAATCTACCAGTAGTCGCCACAAGAACAGACTCCATCTTCAAAGTGATGGAAGCGGTTCAGATCTCTGAGTATAATTCGCCTATTAAAGACCATTGAGACAAGCTTTGCCATCGAATGACAATCCGGGCATACACGGAGATTCTTCACAACACGTAGTGTAGCTCCTGGAGTTGTATTTAGAAGGCCAAAAGCAATTGCCAGCTTCTCACTATGGTACCTTAGGCTTGTTGCCTTCTCCTCCTCACCCATTTCAACATGAAACACATGTGAAGTATCAGGCACATAGCCAACCAGTTTTAGTTGGTCAATCACTTCATCAACCATTTTCCGTGCTTCTTTTGATTTGGGGTGCCTTCCATCTCCTGCGAAGAACTCGTGAACTGTGTTATCTATCTCGATTGAACTACAGCCTGGCACCTTTACCACACCTTTCTCATTCATCAGTTTCCTTACCCTATTCATCTCTTCCCACTTTCCAGTGTTTGCACACAAATTTGAGAATATTACATAGTCACCACCATGAGAATCATCCAGCTCAAGAATCCTCTCGAAGACACGTTTGCCAAGTTCAACATCTCCATGGCCTCCACAAGCAGAAAGCAACGTCCTCCATAAGATGGGGGTGGGCTTTATTGGCAGTTCATCAATGAACTTGTAAGCTCTCTCCAGCTGCCCTGATCGAGCTAGCAAATCTGTCACACAGCCATAGTGCTTGATCCCTGGAATGATACCATGATCTTGCACATCATCGAAATACTGAAGCCCTTCACTCACCAGACCAGAGTGGCTACAGGCATAGAGCACACCAAGGAATGTAATATCATCAGGCTTTATCCCTTGGTTCTTCATCTCTTCAAACAGCGAAATGGCCTCCCTGCCATAGCCATGGTTAGCGTAGGCCACGATCATCACTGACCAAGCTTGCTTATCTCTTGATTCCATCCCCTGGAACACAGCAATGGCATCCTCCAAGCTCCCGCACTTTGCATACATGTCAATCAACGCAGTGCTGACTTTGACGACGGAATCAAGCCCTATCTTCCGAACATAGTCATGGATCCACCTCCCCAGTTCCAGTGCCCCAAGCAATGCACACGCTGAGAGCACACTTATCACCGTCACAGACGTCGGCTTGAGCCCCTTGGCCTGCATCTCCCGGAACAGCACCAGCGCCTCCCCGGGCCGGCTGCTCCTCACGTCAGCGGCGATCATCGCGTTGTACGAGACCACGCAGTCCCCGTCCATCCTGTCAAACATGGCGCGCGCGGCGCGCGCGTCCCCGCACTCGGCGTACATGTTGATGAGCGTGGGGCGGACGTACTCGTGCCCCGCGGCGCCGACCTTGACCGCCACGGCGTGCGCCTGCCGCCCTTCCTCCCCCGCGCGCGCCGCGGCGCACGACTTGAGCAGGGACACGAACGTGTACGTGTCCGGCGCGACGCCCTCCTCCAGCATCCGCACGAACACCCGCACCGCCGCCCCCGCGGCGGCCGCGGAGGACGAGGAGCGCGCGTAGCCGCGGAGGAGGGTGTTGTACCAGACGGCGTCCGCGGGGTGGGGCACACGGTCGAACACCTGGCGGGCGTAGGCGAGGTGGCCGGGGTGCGCGCCCGGGGCGGTGCAGAGCAGACGTCGGCTTGAGCCCCTTGGCCTGCATCTCCCGGAACAGCACCAGCGCCTCCCCGGGCCGGCTGCTCCTCACGTCAGCGGCGATCATCGCGTTGTACGAGACCACGCAGTCCCCGTCCATCCTGTCAAACATGGCGCGCGCGGCGCGCGCGTCCCCGCACTCGGCGTACATGTTGATGAGCGTGGGGCGGACGTACTCGTGCCCCGCGGCGCCGACCTTGACCGCCACGGCGTGCGCCTGCCGCCCTTCCTCCCCCGCGCGCGCCGCGGCGCACGACTTGAGCAGCGACACGAACGTGTACGTGTCCGGCGCGACGCCCTCCTCCAGCATCCGCACGAACACCCGCACCGCCGCCCCCGCGGCGGCCGCGGAGGACGAGGAGCGCGCGTAGCCGCGGAGGAGGGTGTTGTACCAGACGGCGTCCGCCGGGTGGGGCACCCGGTCGAACACCTGGCGGGCGTAGGCGAGGTGGCCGGGGTGCGCGCCCGGGGCGGTGCAGAGCGTGAGGAGCCTGGTGACGAAGGCCGGGTGCGCGGCGAGGCCGGCCTTGACGGCGGCGGCGTGGAGCTGGGAGAGAGACCGGAGGGTGGTGCAATGCGGGAGGTGGGAGAGGAGCGGGTGGGGCGGCGGTGGGCTCTTGGATTTGGCGGGAAGGAGAGGGGGAGGCGTGGATGTCAGGGGCGCGGACGACATGGCCGTCCCGTTGCCGTGGAGGAAGATAGCCAAGTGGGGATCGTCTAATCCGGAGAAGAGATTAGTGATGGCTTTGGGGAATTTGGAATTGCAGATGGGCCTCTGGGCCGGACCAGGCTGGGCCCAGAACCGACTAACTCGGGCCGGATCATGCTGGTATCCACGACCTTTTGGTCTCACATACAAATTCAAATTCCAAAGCCATTATACAAGATCTTTTTATTTTGAAACCCATGATCCAAGCGTTTTGAAATAAAAAAATAACACAACGTCTTATCTGCCAGGGATGGAGATCCGGACAGAGAAGGAAGATTAACATAAGGTGGAGGAAATATTTAGTGACATTGAGCAACAAAATTGTTCAGGAGTTGGCCGAGAAATATATACAGATGCCGGATGGAAGCGTGAGGACAGGTCAAAACATGAGGTCTAAAAGGTTCCATTTTTTTAAAAAAAAAGGCACCAGTTCCTTGCGTCCTGTAATGTAAACAGAAGGAAATTATCTTGTCTAAAAATGAAATTTCAACAAAACGGAAGAAAGAAAGAGGTGTTAACACTTAACACCACTTGTTTGTCCTATATACGCGCGTACGTACACCGACGGAATACAAGCTTATAATATCCTCGAGATATATATAGCAACCACACCACCCGACTACGCACACGCACCCCGCGCCTGCAGCAAACACATGTCCGTATCCATGGTCCACGACTCGGCGTTGCGTATGTACGTGACCTGTCAACCGAGTTGTGGTGGGCGCTGCGAGGCGCCGAGCAGCCCATCGGCGCCGCACGCAGACAGAACAAAAAAAGCTCACACCTACGCTGCAGCCATACGTGTACGGGACGCATACGCATCCATGTCACGGTGACACGGCTCCACGGAGCCGACAAAGCCGTGTGAGGCGAGCGCGCACCTGTTCCTCGTTTGACCTGGGCAGGCGCGCCGCACGCTCGGTGGCGCTTCGTCCACGCACGCACGAGCCAAAGCCAATAGCCAACTCTGACGTCAGAACTAGGATGCTACTGTTTGATAAGTATATACTCCGTATTATAAGTATAAATATCTATAATATCGGACAGTGTGGTATGGATGGGAAGCGCGCGACCAGTTTTGGTCTGTTCCGACTGTTGTTGCTGCTTGTGGAGCATTGCCAGCCGGGCGCGACGCGGACGTGAAGAGACTCGACGAGATGAACTCGTGGCTGTCTGTTTAACTCGAGTTCTTCCTTCCATCAAAAAAGAAAAAAAAAACTCCACTTCTTCCCCGGAGATCGATAAGTGGCACTGTGCAGCGTATTGCCATCTCCCAAACTCGTGACAGCCACTCTACACTTTAGAAATTACAGAACTTTGTCGATTTTATTTATTCATCCTCAAAAACTACCCATTTATAAAAGTAGAAGTTGGTTTAAGATAGTTGCTATATTTTTTACGGGTAAATGTAGTTATTATTTTAATAAGCGGCGATACTATTATGCTACAAGTGACTATAAGACATTATAATCAACGTATCAAACTTATAGCTACATATAGCCAGCAAGCGACAACATGCAATGAGCGAAGCACGACGTTACGGAAAACATGTGGAACATATTTGATCAGCTCGCTCGGCTAGAAAAGGAAAATTGTCGTCTCCATGGGAGCCATGGGATTGGTTGAGTGGGCGCCAATCATCGGCAGCCCAGCCTCGTATCGCCATGCACGTCGTTTTTTCACATCCCCATGCACGTCGTTTTTCTTCGTAGTTACACACATAAGTGTGAGTGGCTAGGTTTATATGCAACCGATGAATTGTGACTAAATCAAGTTAGCTTATAGATTGAAAATAATGCAATCGTACGATTGTGTGGCAACATGCTTAGATTTGCTTTTTTTACAAATACAACACAGATCTATAACCTCAATCACATATACATGAATTTAACCATCTTACAACATATTGGTCCAATGGATCATAAAACCACCAATTAAAACATGGCTGAAGTTAAAAGTGTTGATTTAGAACAAACATCCCTCGTTTTCTTAGTGCGCTTCTCTCCAAAATTTCCCTGTGCAATGAAGAACTGTCGAAATTTCCTTGTGCAATGAAACTGACGGAGGATCGATCACTTCATCTGCCATGCAATGCGAGTGAAACTGAAAGGGGGTGGCCTGCAAGCAAGCGGCAGGAGGCGGCCAAAGCGGCCACCTTTTATCTGTTGGGCTCGGTTCCTCCCTTTCCCTGTCACGCACACCTCCTTTTGGTTCCTTGGAGACCCACCTCACCTTCCCCTCCTCTCTCCTCCCCTGCTCCCTGACCCTGCACACCTCTCTCACTGCAAAGATTCAACTTGCTGCAGTTCTTCTTCCTGCCGCAGCGCTCCCGCACAGAGGTTTGCTCCTTCTCTTGTCGGCAGTCTGGATTCTTTGGTTGCATTCCGCGGCGGCACCTTGATCTGCTCCCCCGCCAGATTCGATTGATGTGGTGTGTTCTTGGAGCCAGGGGCTCTATTTCGGCAGTCGCTCCCTCCCCGTGCTCCGTTCCCCGACTTTGATGAGGCTCTCGCATTGTGAGAGCCACTGCGCCGGCCCCTTCCGCTTCATCCCCTGCCTCCCCAAATCCAAAGATGCGAGCCGCGACGCTGCCTCTGCGCCGGCGCCGCGCCTTGCCGTCGTCTCCGAGGAGGAGGCGCCTCCGGTCCAAAAGATAGAGGTGCTGGTAGCCGGAAAGGAGGGGGACGACGACGAGGCTGAGAAGCAAGAGGATGGTGAGAAGGCCGCGGCGGCGGTGGCAACGGTGGCCGTGCCGACGAAGAGTTGCCTGAAGAAGGCCAACGGCGGCGATGACAAGTGTGCCGTCAAAAACAATGTGCAGTGGCTGGATTTGCTCGGAGAGGATCTGACGGAGGTTAGGGAATATGAGCCAAGGTATGTCTCATCTTCCTCGCTGAACTTGCTGCAAGCCTACAACTGTCCATGAGTTTGGAATCTTGGATTAGTGTAGTATCCAGTTGATGGGTGAATTGCCATCATGTGCTGTATCCAGTTGATGGGTGAATTCTCAATTGCGACTGTTTATCAGTTGCTCTTGCATTTAGATCAACTAGGTGAATGTTCTACATGTTTGGATGGTAGGAGCTTATTTTCTGCTAGAAGTGGTTCTTACTAAATCAGTTTATATGGTGTTGACTTGCGTTAAAGTGTGAAACCATGCTTTGATGCCAGATGGATCACAGATACTTCCCATTTGTTTAGGTCCGATGATGGCTGGCATTGTTTTGTCATTCCAAGAAATCAACCCTTATGATAGAGCAAGTCATCTTGTATTATACAACTTGAGGAACTTGGTCACAATGTTTATGTCAGCTTATAGTTGTAGCCATTTGTAGGTCTTACAAATTCAGTAACTAGGGAGATACTTTTGTTGTATACTGCAATTGTTTGTGCATGAGCATGACTGTACAATTTTAGCAGGGATCAAGTTTGTGTTTATTGTTTAGACGATCATGCTAATTTAACGCAGGGGCTATCCTAGCCTCTAGCCCCTATATCACTAATTTTGATCATAAATAAAAAATTGGGCCTTTATTGTTCAAGAGTGTTTGTTAAAAAATATTTTAGCTTTGCTTTCTTAGAAAAGTGGATGAAAAATCATATATACTGTGCTCTCAGCTATGATATTCTATCAGCTTCTTAATTTGATATACAAGCTAAATTACATGGAAGCAGTCTGAGTACACGGTTTAAAGTTTAAACTGAGTTAATCACTCTCTGAAATGCAGTTAGTCAATGTTTATTTGTATAGCATCCTTGTTTCCATATCTGTTTTTCATATTCCCTTTTGAGAACATTGAAATAACTTGCAGATCAGTTGCATAAGCAGTGATCGGTGTATGTATGGGCCTTTTGACATGTGTACCTAGTTAGGACTAAGTGTCGTCATATATATAATGCAGTTTTATAAATACAGACAGACAGATAAAGACATTCCAATCAAACAATGAAATTATTGATCATGGTCGCTTTCCAGTGAGAAAATTCCTGTTCACCAATCGCCATGTCACTTGACTTCACCTTATAGAAGTGACTTCTCTGTAAAAGTTTTCAAAGCTCCATAGAACTGTACTAGGATACACTAATAGATGTAATTTCCTATTCGACAGTTTTATCAGCAATCAAACAACTGAAGCGTGTTATTGTCGTTCTTTTTCTGTGATGGGGATATCATATGACATAACTCTGATCAACTTTTCCATCTTCTAGAGACGCATCTGTTCATGGGGATATCATTCGAATGTTTTTTTTTGCCTGACTTCCTTGACTGCAGAACCTTTCCTGCTGGAGTCTTGTTGGTTTGTTAATCTCACATGGTGCCTCTTGTGATTCCATACAGCGAATGCGGAGACTTGCTTGACGACGGAGACGGCATCTCGACATGTGTTTGCGTTATCCAATGAGTCAAGAAGAATCCTGTAAATTCTGCGTGAGAAAAAAAAATGGGTGGTTCGCATCAGCCAGATGTGGTCTTTCCAGTGGAGGGCCAGGGTGTTTTGTTGCTTCCTCCGTGAGCTCCATCGAAGATGACCAACCTGTTGCTGTGTGTAAACCAGTACATGCCATAATAGATGCTGCGTAGCCTAGCCTAGGTTGGTGTCAGTTTATCAGGTCTGTGTTTGGGTCTGTGCAGCTGGTTTTTCAGTGGTACATTGGGTTATCTAGACAGAATGTTACCTTTTGTAAAGGTTTTATACTAAGGAAAAATTAGCCTAGTACTATAGTCGCATCAAGGTAAATGGTAGTGAAAAGGTATAAATTAAAGAAAAAAATTGGAATAAGGATCCAGAGGCCATATGCCAGTGACAGGGTGACACACTGGGGGGTAATATCCATTTTTCTGATCTGTCACCAAGCTCTCCAGACATGTTGTCTGGATGCATTTTGGACAGAACGGGCTTAACTCCAGACTAGTAGGGACGTAGGGTAGCTGGCCTTGATATACCTTGGGCCTTAGAGTTATCTCGGGCAGCAGGCTTCTAGGCCTTCAGCCTAGGCCTCAAGGAAGTCAGGCCCAAGTCCCAGAAAAAAGGGAATCAGGCCCAACGTGTGACCGGGCCTTTTTCGGAGGCGGATAGAGAGAGGCGTTGGCGCGGCAAGAGACAGCCCGAGGAAACGGGAGGAGAGGAGGGAAGCAAAACGAGAGCTCGCAACCACGACGGAGATGGCCTTCAGCTTCCTGCTCTCACCGCCTGTATTTCCGCTCCCGAGCCCCACCGTCACAGCCACGGCCACGGCCGCCTCGTACCTAATCTCCGCCGGCCACGGCGGCAGCGGCCGCCGCCCTCTGGAACATGGCTGCCGCTGCGGTCGCCCGCCGGAGACGGCGCTGAGCGGCAGCGCCGGCGGTCGCGACTCGTTCGACTACGACGAGGCCGCTCCCCGACCCCCCGGACTCAGCGAATCATCCTCGGACCGTCCAACAGGTGAGCTGCGCAAATTTAGTTGCCGTAGTGTAAAGCAATTCGTGCGTGCGGGTAACCGCGGCCCGTGGGCTAAGGAAATTTTGCAGGTGGGGGTTTGCAGTGCGATCGATACAGCGAAACGTGCGATTGTCTGTGAAAGCAAGTTATATTGGAGTGCCATGAGCCCATTACTGAATTTTCCGTAGCTAACTTCTAGAATATTGATAAATGAGCTTGGGGAAACCGTTGTGGGATGCCTTAAAGTGGATAGGGTCATCCAGAAAGTATGTAGGACTATGTGTCCGGGTGAGAGATTGTTGCAATGATGATTGCTGCACGTTGGCCGGTTAATGATTTTTATAGTGATAGCACAGACCTTATATCAGTTAAGATTTCCATAAACCTTTTCTCATCAGAATAGTTGGTATGTTCTTTGTGCAAAACATAGTTCCTAGCATAATGATTATACGAGTACAAATTAGTGGCACTTAACACTGGGCTTGCCTAGTTTCTGTTCTTCTACTTAAAGGAAGCCACCTGTAATGTTTGGATGCTAAGATTATCGTGTGCTGTGCTGTGCTTTAATTTTCATATTTTAGGGAGTGGATCACCAAGACATCACCAAGACCAAGAGGGATGGCAAAAGAGGCAATATAGCACAGAAGGGTTTTCAAAGAGCAGGTCCAAATCAATCTACTTCAGAGCATTCGGGGTTGATTTCACCCCTGATAATGTGGCTGTTGCTATCGTTTATTTTGTGCAAGGAGTTTTAGGTCTTTCCAGGCTGGCTGTCAGCTTCTACTTAAAAGATGGTCTTCATCTTGATCCAGCAGAGGTATTGTGGTGACAGTCCATATTTGCTTCATCCAGCTACTCTATTTCACCTTTCAATCTCGGGGCATGTGTGCCTTTGTTTCCCTGGGGCGTAAGCAGTTTGAGAAATCAAGTTTATTCTCTTGAACCCTTTTGTGTGCTTGGTAATATGTCTGGATATGGAGATTAACATGGATTCTGTTTTATAGACTGCAGTTATATCTGGTTTCTCAGCCTTGCCATGGTTGGTCAAGCCCCTCTACGGCTTTATCAGGTTTCATAAAAATACAAAATATCCATCCGGCATTCCTTTCTATTTATATATATGCACTTAATCACAATACTGTACTGCTCCTATGCAGTGATTCCATCCCTCTCTTTGGATATCGAAGAAGATCATACCTATTTCTATCAGGTCTCCTTGGAGCACTTTCGTGGAGTTTGATGGCGACTATTGTGGACGATAAATACAGTGCAGCACTCTCTATTGTTCTTGGATCTCTTGCAGTTGCCGTCTCTGATGTTGTAAGTCAGAAAATGCCTGCTTACAATATATCAGTTCAACTTTGGATTGTGTCTCCATAACATTTTCTTTATGCTTTGTTCATTCCGTTGTGCAATCCATGATGCTCTAGTTATGTCTTCAAATATTTTGTAAACGTAAAGGAACTAAAGATATTCTTATCATAAGATGCATTATCCATGCCATCATATCTGGTTATAACAATTCAACTCTGTAGATGCTTCATGTGTAAGGATTAATATGTAGAACATCAAAAGATATGCATGTGAATCTTCTAAACTCATCATGTGTTCAACACATTCGGGGACAGAAATGTTAGAAATTTTGGTTTGTTTTCATACAGGTGGTTGATTCTATGGTGGTTGAGAGAGCTCGAGGTGAATCACAGAGTACATCTGGATCTCTCCAGTCACTATGTTGGGGATCCTCAGCCCTTGGAGGAGTTATGAGTGCATACTTCAGTGGTTCTTTTGTCGATACTTATGGCGTAAGGTTTGTTGTGTAGCTAACAAACCTGATAACAGCTGATGAAGCCTCCTCAGTGTGTTTACAGTTTGCTTATCAGGTGCTCCCATCAATGCAGATTCGTCTTTGGTGTTACGGCACTTTTGCCACTGATGACATCTACTGTTGCAGTTCTTGTAAATGAAGAACGATTGCCTTTGGAGGAACGTTCAGTCTCACTTTCAGTTTCAGGTTCACAATTAATTGAGAGCTCTAAGCAGCGTATCATGCAGATTTGGAATTCAGTAAAGCAACCTAGCATATTCCTACCCACCTTGTTCATATTCCTTTGGCAAGCAACACCACAATCAGACTCTGCCATGTTTTTCTTCATGTACGTTCTGCAGACTCATTTTATCTGCTTAGCTCACGACTGTTCTGTTAGATTTATTTCTGAACTCTGCAAAGTCTAATCACAGTTTTGGAGTTTTCAAAATAATAAGTGCAGTTCTGGAAGCACCAGGAGAAAGTTCGAAATCTTGCTAAGCACTGCTGGGTGCTGCATCTAGCTTGTGTTGTTCTTGGATAGCTGCAATTTGAATCGAAATGATTTCCTTACATGCTAAAGTTCCTTACTCTCTAGTGATGGGTTTCTAAGCTGATTTCTTGCTACCACACTACTATTAGCAATCAATTGAAATCCCATGAGGTATGGGCTATATACATTATGGTTTACTTCACACCAAAATCTGAAGATATGTTTACAACATGATAATTAGTCCATTATCATGTCCTAAACGTCATATATTTCAAAATGGAGGGAGTCGATTTGTTTCGTGATTTTCGGTAATGTGAACAGAGTATTATATTTATCACATTTCACTATGTAGTAATATCTCTGTAAGCTCAAAATTATTTGTGTTAATTAATTATATTGCATCTAACCAGAAGCTTAAATACCCAAGGTACATAAAGTCAATATTTGGCGATAAATTGGTACTGCTCTGATATGTACATTATTAGTATTTGTGATTGACGTCACAATGAAATGGCTGAATCTTCATATGCTACCTTTTCATCCATTCCAGCACAAACAAGCTTGGATTTTCTCCAGAATTTCTAGGACGTGTCACGCTCGTTACATCTGTTGCATCCTTAGTGGGTATCGGAGTGTACAATTCGTTTTTGAAGGCAGTTCCATTGAGGAAAATATTTCTTGTGACAACAATTTTAGGTTCTGCTCTGGGAATGACACAGGTCCTCTTCTGTACTTACTTGTCACAGTGTTGTTGCTATAATCTTTGTTGTCAAACCAAGTTTACTTATGTATTTTTCAGGTTCTTCTTGTCACTGGGCTCAACCGGAAACTTGGCATAAGCGATGAATGGTTCTCCATTGGGGATTCTTTGATAATCACGGTCCTTGGTCAGGTATGAAAAACTTTTGCTGCAACTAGATGATTTAAGGAATAAACATTGCATGCTTGGAGTATTCAAATTATAATTTGGTAATTCACATAATTTTGTTCAATCAGAATTTTTTTCCCCTTGTACTCCAACTCCACAAAGGAATTATGTAAGATGGTATGCTGCAACAGAGCTGTTTTTGTTCCTGCTCACGAAATAGACATATCAGTTTGTAAAATAAAAAAGACATATCAACCTAGTTCCTTTTTATGTACCTACTACTCTCGCAGAATTGGCACAGCGAAGGTGTAATTATTGAAAAAGGGGGCAAATGTGTAACTATATAAACAAAACATCAGAGGTGTAATTTTGAAAATATCATGACTAATCTAAGTGAGATAGTAATATGCTGCCAAAGTGACTCCTTTCGTGCAGAAGTCGAACATCCAGACTTGAATGTGAAATTGATTCGTCATAATGGTTCTTTATCGTACCATTTTGGCGAACTATTTTTTTATTCGATATACGTTTTAATTAAATATCAATACATCTGTATCTGAAACATGCCTTTAACATTTATTTTCCTACCTGAAATTACATTCAATTAATATAAAAACTTATGATGTAGGCTTCCTTCATGCCTGTCTTGGTGTTGGCTGCGAAATTGTGCCCTCCAGGAGTGGAAGCAACTTTGTTTGCCACTTTAATGTCCATTTCTAACGCGGGCGGTGTTGCTGGCGGTCTGGTGGGCGCGGGTCTAACTCAGTTCTTGGGAGTCACTAGAGACAATTTTGAAAATCTAGCTCTGCTGATTGCCATCTGCAATCTCACTTCCCTGCTACCTCTTCCTCTTCTGGGTCTCCTGCCAGATGAATCCCCAACAGATAGTGCACAAACGAAAAATGATTGACGTTCTCTTCTGATGGATCTTACAAGGTCCTCTTTCGGCAGAAATGGATACCAGACTGTCTCTGTCATGAGTAGTGCAGTGCTGGTCACTATATAGAAACATCGGTGCGTTGACAAAATGTACATGGGGGAAGCAATTCTTTTTTTTAGAAACAATTCCATTGAGCTAACGCCCACGGCTTCCCTCGCCAAAATTAGAGGGGGATGCAATCCGGCTGTGGTCGGTGAGCTCATATGCCAGCATCAGGAGGTTGTACAAGAGTATCTATTGTAGTGTACGACTATGTAAACTGCAGATTGGTTTCACCGTGTCTGCACTCTAATGTAAGTATGTAGCCCGGCCTGAATGAGAGAGAACGAGTTCTGATTACTGAATATATCGAATACGGCATTTCTTCGTACAGCTGGCTGACTCTTGATTTCGAGACAGTAATGATACTCAAGAATCCGAGAACTTGACCTGGCCCAGATGGTGACCTGATCATCGCCGATCAGCCAGCATCATCTCACGCAGCCGTGTTAGACAAAGTTACTTGAGCTGGACACAGAAGGTGCACGGAAGAACGCTCCCGCTATCATCAAAATGTGTGCGAAGGAGGGGCAGACACGAGATTGGACACGCAAATATGCTCGGACCGCGCCCTAGTACGCCCTGTTCGTTTGGATTGTTTTTCACGGGTCAACAGTGTTTTTCACTCAGTGAAAACCAACGTCAGCCACCAGCCAGCAGTATTTTTCTCTCGGCAAAAAACAGCGCCAGCCACCAACCAAACGAGACGTTAATTTGGCTTCAACGAGTACGATTTCGAATTCGAAATGTGTGTGTTCTGCCGTGCCCTGAAACTACCTGGAACAATGTGTACGTACTAGTTGTTTACAGTTCTTTAAAAAAGTTTGTTACTGTTACCGTACGATTTTTTTTCAAAAAAGTTTTACACTCCAGTTCATTCCCCTTTTCTGTGGCGGTCAATGCTGCAGTTTGCATTGGAGCTCCCTAGCCATGAATCGGACACCAGTACACCACCCCGTCCGCAGCTACCGGAAAGAAACTTGCATCTGGCTGTCCCGTCCGGCTCCGGTTCCGGCGCCTCGATCTCGTACGTGTCGCATGCTCCGTGGCTACGCACGCGCGAGAGGCGAGCCGAGGGCGTGGGTGGGGGACATGGGCGAGGCGGTCGTGCCTGCGAGCCAACCAGACAAGCGCTTTGGCCGGGCTTCTGCACGCACGCAGCGACGTGGTGGTTCGCCTCGCCTGCAGGCTGCAGCAGCCAGCAGGGCAGGGGGGGCAGCAGCAGGCTGGCTCCTGCCATCACCGCCTGAGCGCGGTGCCGTGCCGTCGGCCAGTCCCGGTGAAGCACGGATGCCCCATTGCCCCGGCGCCCCTGCTTGCTTTTGGTCACCACCAACCGCGCTCTCACGGGAACGGCAAGTGGAGTACGGAGTACACGGCTTGTGCTTGTGCTGGCCCGCGTGCGACGCCGGCCGGGCGCGCGCTAGCTTTTCTCCTCGGTCGCCTCGCCTCGCCCCAGCCAAAAAGAGGATTCGCGGCAGCTCGCGCTTGGCGGGACGCGCGGGCCTGCGCAGCCAGCGTCTGCCAGCGGCCAGCCAGATCCCTGTCCCGGCCTGTGCTTTGCCACGCCTGCCATGCCTGCCCGGCCTCGCCGCTTACGCCATCTCCCACCTCCCCAACAAGCAGCGTGTACGAGTAGCTAGCAGCAAGGGCTGATATTTTCGGTGTTGTTCAAACGGCTCGATCGCAGCAGTGCATGCATGGATGCTGTTCTTGTGGTATGTTCAATCAATGGTGTGAGGCCGGCCGGGGTCTCCATGCCGCCCATGCATCATCTTGCTAGTTCAAAGTAGCAAGATTCATGTGCCACAAATGCAAAGGAGATCTGAGAGACAACTCATCATGGGGAGGATTGGTGCAAGTTTGAAAATGTGAGACGACGGTGCGTGCTAGTACTGCTTTCACGCGAACGGCCTGCACGCTCTTTCTCGCCCTCGGTCGCCGGCAAAAAGAGCCCTCCCGGCTGCTCGCTCTTGGCAGGACTCGCATCTGCAGCTACTGCATGCAGCGCCAGTGTGACCGGCCAGTACGTCCCCCGACCAGCTGCTCTCTGCCACCCCCGGCAGCTGCTCCGTGCTTGAAAGAATCTGGCATTAATTGCTCGGGGATTACCTTTTGTCTTTGGACTTCGGACCATGTTTAGGGGCGTGTTCATTCCTTGTTTAGTTAAAAAAACAACTCTCAAATTCACTATAAAAAAAGAATATGCTCTATCATATCAAAATGTATCCCAATATTAGTGCATCCCTAGGATTTGAATTTTTTCCCAAATTATTCTGCCGTGCTACAATAATTACTGTTGCTGCAGTAGGGGTAAAATGGTCTTTTGCTATGAGTACTAAGTTTGCAACTTGAATCCTAAAAATGCACTTAAATTGGAACCGAGGGAGTAACATGTATGGAGTAGTAAATGTAGATGAAATCAAAAACTAATTGCATAGTTTTGTTGTACTCTGCGAGACGGACATTTTGAGCCTAATTGATAATTTTCGCACATACAAACGAAATGCTACAGTGTCGCAATGATTACGAAGAGACCTCAAACTCCCAAATTTGGTAATTTGGAAACTAAACAAAGCCTTAGTTGTAAAAAGGGGTGGGTAAATTTTGGTCGAAAAGTCACATCGGACACTGTAGCACTTTTCATTTGTTTATGGTAATCGCTGTCCTACCGTAACCTAATTAGGCTCGAAAGATTCATCTCGTCGTGTACATCAAAACCACGTACTTACTTTTTTATCTACATTTAATGCTCCATGCATGAGGAAAAAGATTTGATGTGATAGGTGAATAGTGAAGTTTGAAGAGAGTATTTTAGGAGGTTTGTGGGAACTAAACAGGGGTCAGTTCGTCATAAATGTGTCACTGTGACATTTCGTTTGTATCTGTGAAAAATTATCAAAAAATTGATTAATTAGGCTCAAAATATTCGTCTCACAGAGTACAACAAAACCGTGTAATTAGTTTTTTATTTCATCAACATTTAGTACTCCATGTATGCGTAATTAATTTTTGATTTTATCAACATTTAGTACTTCATACATGTGCCGATATTTTGATGTAATAGAAATCTTTATAGTAAACTTTAGGGTGAAATTTAGGATGGGCCTACAACCAAGAAGGCAAGAAGCCTTCGGTCAAAAAAAAAAGGCAAGAAGCGCCTGGCGGCCTGGGGCTGGGCCGCTGGGGTCGTGGGACATGTTAAAGATATGTATGGCACACGCAAATACCTTCAAGATGAAATAATCAAAAGGTCGCCATTGTCTCAAGAAATAACCCTGCAAATATGCTAAAAGACGAAATCGATGAACTCAAATCTATGGGATGCTACGATGGATGGTATATAAGGAGGAAAGGGCCAACATTAATCGTCTGATAAAGTCTGTTTACCGTCCTATGCCCTGTACAAACAACGTCGTCTGGAAGCAGGATTGTTCTATTTGACGCCGTCTGCAGATGTTTATTACGAGGTTAAGGTTCACAATCATCTCTTCCGCTTGCCCTTAAAGGAAGCTTTGAAAAGAGTTAGGCTAGATATCATGAAGAGAAAAGAGATTTTAGCTTCCTACTATGCTCGTGATGCAAAAGTCAGCAAAAACAACACTATTGTTGAATCTGCAAGTGTTACACTACGAACGGTACTGGGAAAAACAAGTATGACGAGATTGATGCTATACACAATCATTTCAATAGTTTTAGGTTGCATCATCTTGTTATATTGAAAAGATTTTCTAATTCTAGAGAAGAGTTTGATTAGTTCTTTTGTATGTACGTGTATCTATGTGCTACTAACTAGAGGACCTTCCACTATGTGTATTATTACTGAACACCTTTGGTACACTGTCAAACATGAACCATCAGTCAAAAATAGGGCTTGTTTGATTAATATTTGGATCGAAAAAAACCATTCTAGTATTCTAATCTTATCGATTTCTTAATTACAACGGAACCCAATGTTTGCCGGTGTTTTTAATCAACGGCTTGAATAATTTCTAGACGGAAGAATCAACTTGGTTCTGTCCAAGCACAAGAACAAGCCTCTTCTAGTATGTACATGCTTGTAGTGGATGGCGCCGTGACGAACATCCCGTCCTTATACTTACATGATGAGGACAGACGGCAAGCCAATCCAACCCAATCTAGGTGCTTCTTTGACCTGAAAGCTAAAAACTGAAAACTTTGAGGACTGGTTGCTTGGTTGGGCGTGGGCATACTTTAAACTTGAGAAGAACCAAAGCTGACTTCCATGAAAACTTAGGGGCCAAACTGTTATATCCACCCTTGGAAAAAGTACCCACATGCCCACACCGGCTCTTGTGTACCATGTCCATACACATACCCACACCAGTTCCATCCACCTGGTCTAATTAACAAAGACCTGGGCCCTAGAAGATTAATCAAGACCTAAACAACCATAGCCTCCTCTGGTGCTGATCATTACTTGATCATCAAGGCAGCTGCAAAGCATGATTAGGGCCTCGTACGGACACAAACAGACGGCGGTAACCTTACCGTTGCGTGAGGGGCGCCCATTCCCGAGCTCGCACCTCACAGTTCTAGGGTTCCCTCGACCCCTCCACATATATAAGGCCCCTTCAACCACTCCTCCTCTCCCTTCTTTCTCTCGTCTCTATTACGCTGCTAGGTGCTAGGGAAAACACCATCACCAGCAGAGCCCCTCGTTCCCACCCTTTCCGATGGGCTACCGCGGACGCCGCCGCGGCGGCGAACGGCGCTATCGAAGCCCGCCGCCGCTCCCGGTGCCGGCGCAGTTCCAGGTGCCGTTGAGCTACCGCGCGCCCATGGTGCTGCCGCATCAGGCCGCGTACGGGCCGCCGGCGGTCGTGTTCCGGGCGTCCGCTCCCGCGCCCGCCCCCGCGCCCGCGGCGCCTCAGGTCTCCTTCTCGCGAGCGCCTCCTTCGTCGGCGACGCCCGCTCCGTCGTCCTCTTCGACCCCGGCTCCGGCTCCGCGACAGCTGGTGCAGGGCGCCCCCACGCCGGCGTCCGCGCCGGCCCCGGCCTCGGCCTCCTCCGCGCCGTCGGCGGCGGCGCTGGCGAAGGAGGTGGAGAAGAAGCTCTTCGTCTCCGAGACCGCTCTGGCGCCGCCGGCCGCGGCTGCGGTGGCGGCCGTAGCGGCCGCAGCTTCTGACGTGGAGGCGCAGGACGTGGATCTGGCGCCGGTCTCCAAGGAGGGGCTCGCGCACCCTGCTCGGCCGGGCATCGGGACCGTCGGCAAGAAGGTGATGATCCGCGCGAACCACTTCCTGGTTGACGTCGCCGATAACAACCTCTTCCACTACGATGTGAGCTAGCCCACCCTCTTCCTCCATCTCCCCCGATCTACTTGTTTCTGCTCATATACATGCATGACTGCTTAGATATTGTGGCCTGTGTGAGATATATGTATGTGCGTGTAGACTGTAGTATATGTTCGTCATGCCTGGTTGTATTCATGCTTGTCTGTTTAAAACTTGTGGCCTTGTGAGATATTTCTTCCGCTGTTCTTGTGCTTTCTTGTTGGTTCTTGGCTGTCTGGGGAACGTTGCAGCTGTACATGGACAACTTGGGCTTCCGATCCCATCCTGTCGATGGATGTCTGGTTGGATCCCACGTTCATAAGGGGCTTTCTCTTGTGCCACTGTGCAACATAGCTCCCATTCCTGCGTTTCCCCTTGCCTCGGTCGCTTCTCTTGTTCTTGCTTGAGCTGCTGGGCCGGTGATGGGAGTGTGCTCATGATCTTGCCACCTCTCTGATCCACGAGAGTTTGGATACATCACCCACGCCTTTGAAGTGAAACGAAAGGTTTCCTCTAGTAGCATGCAACGTTTTTGCTGTTCCTCATCGTTGATGTCCTGCTCCATCTGTCTGTGTTCATGCAGAGGCCGGCCTGTTCTTTCTCTGCAACAATTTCGCTACTGTGTTTGGACGGTTCTTGAGGAAGTGGTCCCGCAGATCAGTTTCCTGTTTCGTGTAAAAGCTGTTCTTGTGTGAAAGATGGCAAGCCAGAACATCAAATCGGAAATTAATCGCGGCAGATGCTTTGCAAATCGCATCATGCAGATATTCGACCGGTTTGCATCGTTGGTTTTCTTTCTTGTGACCCTTTTTTCATCTGTTGCGTAGTACTATCTAGTTAACTTTCCCTTTTTGAACTGTCAAATCGGGGTTGCTCAGCTCGGCTTACACGGGGTTAGCCTCACGTCGATTGCGCTGCGTTCCAAAACGATTGATTGCTGCGCAGAGGCCCCAGGCGTGTGCCGTCTTGATCTTTCTTTTTTCCAATTTGACAAATGCAGTTTCTACTGTTTTTTTTTGCTTTTTACGTTATTTGCTTTGGTGAAGACGAAAGCGGTACATGAACTGAGCTTCCGATCTTATCCTTTTCATGGATATTGATCGGAGCGAGACGTGCTAGAGTTCACAACGTGCGCTCACCCTCAGCTCTGGTCGGTCGTTTTGGATCACTACAGTGCTGCTCTGGATCGGTGATGAGAGACTGCTGAAAATTGACCGCCTCTCTAATCTTTGTGAGAGATCGCTCGGTCCGCGGCACGCACACCTTTGAAGCGAAACGAAAGGTTTCCTCCAGTAGGTATCATGCAGTTCGCAGTTCTCATGCGCACGTCGTGAGCATATGATTTCGAAGGGACATTGATAACAACACGCATAGAACAGGTGTTTATCCGTTCTCGTCCTTGCTCCGTTTGCATATGGTTGCAAATGATATGCAAAATCCGTGCTGTGCTGCCGATGAGCGACAACTCGTTTATTTTGGTGCTTCTCTCGTAGTAAGTGAACAGCCATGGCTTAACGGGTTGGTACTTTTCTCTGAATCGTGTGCACGTTTTTTGGACGCTTCTTTGAGATAGTGGGCCAGATCATGTTCCCGTTTCAAGCTATGTTCTCTGACTACTTTATGCCCGTTCATCTGCCTGTTTTAAGGGTATATGTGTGGCCTAGCTTGCTTCATTTTTTTCGTCTCATTTGACTTGAGAGATTTATACATTAAAATTCGATTTCTTGCTTCTTTTGTGAATGTTGGCGATCCATGAACGCGAAACTGGAAAAACAATCATCAGAAGAATCATCTTTCGCATCTTGCAACTTCTTCAGGAGGTTGTATCACCCCTGTGTCCTTTGGGGATGTGTTTTTTCTTTTGTTGGATGCTATGGGAGCAAAACCTTTTGATGCTGTGCTGTTTAGTACATATTTGGCATCTTCGTTACTTTTTGCTTATCCTTTCAAATCTTTCTATTCTTTATTTCGATCTCTTTGTTTTGTACTGAACTTTTGCTTTTGGTAAGGTGAGATACCTTTCTAAAAGTTTGTGCGTTCTAAGCATGTTTTGCAACAAATAGTTCCAAAAATCTGATGGTTGCGCAGATACGACCCCACACCACCATGCTTTTGTACGATGGAGATTCGTTGTGATGTTCCCTTTTGGAATTTTTTTTTGGAGTTTTGTTATCTTAATCGACTACATTATTTTACATTGCCAAGTGCAGTAACTTCTGTGGTAATTTGTTATTTGGCATGCTTCATGATTGGGAAGCAGTAAATTCTCGCATGGAAGAGGTTTTGTGGTCAACTGTTTTGTCTTATGTGTCACTTCGAAGAACCCTTCAGATGCTTGATTTAATGTCCAGTTAAACAATGTGGGTGTGTTAATCAAGCATCTTGAGGTAATGAACCGTTCTGATACTGCACAAAACAGGAATCCTTAGGATCGCACACCAACGGACAGGATTATAGAATCAATGTCACCACCTTTCATCCCCAACCCCAACCCACCAAGCCACCGAAATCCCTAATCCCCCGTCTCCCAACTCGATCCGCTTGCTTGGGCTGCCGGATTGGGTCCCTTTGCTCGCCAGCATTCCTAGTTGCTGGATCTACCATGGCCGCGTCTCCATTCAAGCGTACTTCCCAGTTCCCACGCTCCAGTGTACTAGCAACCAACAAAATAGTCACCCCCAAATGCTTTGCCCTTCAGCCCTGCTGTAGTTTAATTGGCTTGTGTTCCACCCAGAATTGGAGTTTTTTCTTCATACATTTGCTGCAAGTCACTTAAATTTTCTCTACTATTGGTGTCTGATTGCACGAATGTGGATATTAGCGCATTGACTTCCCTATTGTTGCCGAACCCCAGGGCCAGGATAAGGAACTAGCAGTACTGTCTTGTTAACTTACTGTAGGATGAAATTTTGCTGTGCTTTTGGTGGATCTATGATGCTGAGTTCTAGTTATGCTTTCAATGGGACTAGCTATTCTTTCTTTGTATGATTTGATTTTGTGAAACTACAGTTTAATTTATCACAATGAGTTGTTATAAATTTTCTCCGTCTTGTGTTTAATTGCCTTCAGGTTGCCATTAATCCTGAGTCGAAGTCAAGGCAAACGAATAGGGAAGTGCTTAATGAACTTATCAAGTTGCATGGGAAGACAGCTCTAGGCGGCAAATTGCCTGCCTATGATGGAAGGAAGAGTCTTTACACTGCTGGTCCACTTCCTTTTGAATCAGAAGAGTTTGCAGTTACACTGGTTGATCCGGAAAAGAAGGAGAAAGAAAGGTTTTCCCAGATCCTTATCTTAGTCCATCTTTCAGTACTATGAAAACTTTCTCCTCTAGAGCTATTTAATCCTTTTCAACTTGTAGGGTGGAGAGAGAATACAAGATCACAATTCGAATTGCTGGGAGAACAGACATGTACCACCTTCATCAGTTTCTGCGCGGAAGACAGAGGGACATGCCTCAGGAGACCATACAAGTACTTGATGTTGTCCTCAGAGAGTCGCCAATTCGCCATCTTGGAAGTATATTAGCTATACCCGGCTTCACTTGAATTTTGCATGAATAAGCTTCTGTCCAGGGCACTGAGAAATTATTTGTAATAATCTTTCCATTGCAGTTATGTCACAGTGTCCAGATCCTTTTTCTCTACTACTTTTGGTCACAGAGGAGACATTGGCGAAGGGCTTGAGTGTTGGAGGGGTTACTACCAAAGCCCGCGCCCAACACAAATGGGGCTTTCACTGAATATAGGTAACACTGCCCCCCTTTAAGTTTTTGTTGTGCATTGACGTGTGAAGGTTAGAGATTTCCACCCTGAGAATCTACAAAACCCCTTCTACATTACATCATGTTACTGACTTATGTTTGTTAACTAATTTTGTTTGACTTTAACTGTGTTCAGATAAAGAAAGCTTTACGCGGAGTTCGCATTGAAACAAGTCACCAACCGGACCAGATTAGAAGATACAAGATAACAGGGATTACTCCCATCCCTATGAGCCAGCTGATGTAAGTAACTATCTGTAAAGGCCGCCCTGGGAACTTATTAGATATTGTGCATGTCTTTATATGTGTGTATATGGACTTAGGAATAAGACAGTTTGAGAGTAGGAAATATTACGTTGCGAAACATTATCTAAGATTGTGTTCCTTAGTGAAGATTAATTCTGAATTGATTGTACGTTAGCATGGACAGAGACTTGATGGCTCCATTATACTTGATGAAACTCCATAGTAACATGCATGCAATAGCCTGGTTATCACACATAAACTAAAGATTATGCTTAAGAGTGGTGCTAATGCCCCCCTCCCAATTATTTCATCCGTCCCTGTACATCAGTTATTATCTCCTAAATATTTGTGGTGTTACATTATTGCAATTAGAGTGTTCTGACTTATGTTAACATTGTGTTATCAACTTACAATATGTTCCTTTCAAAAAAAAAACTTACAATATGTTTTTGCCATTTTAGATTTCCTGTTGATGAGATGGGTACAAGAAAGACTGTTGTGCAGTACTTTTGGGACAAATATAACTACAGATTGAAGTATGGCTCTTGGCCCTGTCTTCAGGCAGGCAGTGATTCACGACCTGTATATTTGCCTATGGAGGTACTGTATCCATTGCCATTCAGTAGTGCTTGAATTGTTGATGTTGTATTTAGTGTTTTATGACCTTTTTTTTCCAAAAATGGTTGTAGGTTTGCAAGATTGTTGAAGGGCAGAGATACTCTAAGAAGCTTAATGACAGACAAGTGACCAACATACTAAGAGCAACCTGTAAACGTCCACAGGAGAGGGAGCAGAGCATCTGTGATGTATGTCTTGTGACCTTTGCTTCTCCTCCGTTTATTGGAATAATTATTTTCTCTATTGGATATCTTTCTGATGGCATCTTTTCTAATGTTGTACCTAGATGGTTCTGCATAACAAATATGCAGAGGATAAGTTTGCTCAGGAGTTCGGCATCAAAGTCAGCAGTGACCTAATATCTGTTCCAGCCCGTGTGCTGCCTCCACCCTTGGTAACTTCGCTAAATTCTTTTTTTTTTGTTTGCTAGACTAGAAGTTTTGTCAATGAATCACGCTGTCCTCTTGTTTTTTAGTGGAATAATCAGTTTCTTTGGTCTATTCCAGTTGAAATATCATGTCTCTTGTAGGGAGAAAACTTGTGCTCCAAGTATTGGACAATGGAACATGATTAATAAGGTGATACCATGTTCTTAGCTAGAAATTTCACTCTGAAATTTGCTGAGCAGTGCCTTAGCTGTCAATAAAATTAGCTATGCTCGTTGCACCCGTGCTGTTTCAGTGGGGTTGGAATTAGGAGTATTTGTCTTCTTTTGATGTTGAAACTATCAGTACCAATTTTTCTAGCTCAGTTTTATAGATGTAAGACAGCTTTCTTACTACTGTGTACCTTGGTACCCTTTTCCAGAAAATGATAAATGGAGGGACTATCAATAACTGGACTTGTTTGAACTTTTCGCGCATGCTTCCTGAGGAGGTGCAGAGGTTCTGTGTGGATCTGACTCATGTGCAATGCCACTGGAATGGTTAGTTGTTCACTACTTGCATGTGTTATGAACTGTTCTCAAGTCATTCCATGCTGTTTGGTATGCATACAGCTGACTTCTTATAAACCCTGCAGAATGTCAATCCACGTCCATTTGTTGAAGTCAAGTCAGCTGCTCCAAACCATATAGAGAATGCTCTGAGAGATGTACAAAGGAGGGCCACACAAATGCTTGCCCAACAGGGCACAGGAAATCAGCTACAGCTTCTAATCGTAATCCTGCCTGACGTTAGTGGTTCTTATGGTACGCATACTGCTATCTGGATCATACTCACCTTTGCGATTTATTGGGTATTTTTTTATATATATGTCTCTCCTACTTATGCAGGAAAAATCAAAAGAATCTGTGAGACTGACATCGGAATTGTATCTCAATGTTGCTTGCCAAAGCATGCTAGCAGGCCAAACAAGCAATATCTGGAAAATGTTGCACTCAAAATCAACGTCAAGGTCTCAATATCCATGTTCTTTGCATTAAGTTTTTGTTTTTGTTCTTCTCAATATCCATGTTCTTTGCATTAAGTTTTTGTTTTTGTTCTTCTCAATATCCATGTTCTTTGCATTAAGTTTTTGTTTTTGTTCTTCTCAATATCCATGTTCTTTGCATTAAGTTTTTGTTTTAGTTCTTTTTTTGCAGAAATCTCATTATTCTTTTCCTTATGCAGGTTGGAGGGCGCAACACTGTTCTTGAGCGAGCCTTTGTACGCAATGGCATACCCTTTGTGTCCGAAGTCCCAACAATCATATTTGGTGCTGATGTCACACACCCCCCACCAGGAGAGGACTCTGCATCATCTATTGCTGCTGTTAGTTTCTTCTCATAACTGTCAGATTCTCATTATTCAGTTGTATGATGCGATCTTACAATGTGATATTCCTGCTAACAATTTAGTGCAATCTGTGGAGTTATCTTAAATAAGTAATCATGGTGAATCCTCATTTGTAGGTGGTGGCATCAATGGGCTGGCCAGAAATCACCAAGTACAGAGGTCTGGTTTCTGCTCAACCACACCGACAAGAGATAATAGAAGATCTATTTACTGTCAGTAAAGATCCACAGAAGGGGCACAATATTAATGGTGGTACGATCAGGTTAGTTTGTCATTGACCTGAGTTAACTTACTGTTAGTTATCACATGGTTTATCTGGGTAGCTGACATGGTCTTGTTTGCAGGGAGCTACCGATTGCTTTCCGCTGGAAGACGAACAGAAGGCCTGAGAGGATAATTTTCTATAGGTATGCGTTTCAGATTTCTTGCTTCTGGTTCGTCTTTGTACTGTTCATTGAATTATGTGACTGACCACTTTTATACAGGGATGGTGTAAGTGAAGGCCCATTCAGCCATGTACTGCTTCATGTAATGGATTCCATCAGAAAGGTAATTTCCTGCATTATAATTTGTCTGTTGATTAATTTCAAAAAAAAAAATTTGTCTGTTGAATATGGTTTGCTTCACCTTATGTTTTGATGATTTTGTGACTTTTGTCCCTTTCCATTTCAAGGCTTGTGGTTCTTTACCTCAAGACACATTTATAGTTCTTCAGAAAAGGCATCAAATGAGGCTTTTCCCTGAGTTTCATGTAAAGCATGATATGACTGATAAAAGTTCAGATGGCAGCAGCAGTCATGCAGCCATAGCAGGCGAGGCGCCTGTGAAGGTGTGTGCCTACTTTTATTTCATGTTTATGTTGCTCTCCTGGTGCCATTTGTATTGGAATCACAGTTATCATAAGCAAACAGTTCTTAATGTCAGTTCCTTTTCATGTGCAGCCAACGATGGAAACAAATTTTTTTCAAGATACTAATGAAAAAGAAATTGAAGAGGGATTTGAAGATCCACACAAGGTATAAATTCTCTCTATACGGTCCAATCAGTACCAGAATACTATATACTGTAAACTGTTTTGTGCTTTCTTTTGTTTGATTATGTTAGTGGACATTTTTGTACAGCATTTCTGTTTGTTATGTCAGTGGACATTTTTTTTCTTACTATATTGTTTTCTTTGTAAGCACATATGTGAACTGTATGTGTACATGTATTCAAGTCTGGCATACTGTATATGTGTGTAAACAATTATTTTGTTATTTTTCCCTTTGTTCCATAAAATATATATTTGATAGGACTGTTTTTGTCGTTGCAGAACGGGACATTGATCAATGTCTTTATTAAAGGAGTACTTGAGCTGCCTTTGTGTGTTCAAGTAAATTTACTTGAAACTACCTCTGTCTTAGCTGAAAAAATTTATGAACGTACACAAATGAGGTTGCATGACCAGTATTTCTCTTATGGGGGAAAGAAGTTGATGGCTAACCTGACATTTGGGAGCCAAGGTGTCACAAATAATTCTCATATATATTTGTGTCCTCGAATGAGAGGTGGCCGGTAGGTGTCCACTTCTCATCAATTTCATGTTATTTATTATTTTGTTATCATTACTGAAAATATGTCGTAAAATTTTCAGAATAATGTTAGGGGATTTCTTGCAAAACAAGGCTTCATTGATGAAGCTGACTATGTTGTATGATGGAAGTCAATACCCCGAACTTTCAATGGATGTAGATTCATGTCTTCTTTAATGCAACTGTTCACGTATTGTCTTGCTACTGGTTACTGTTGGGCTGACGCTATATCTTTGGAGGAATGTTTTGAGGTTGATTATGATGCAGTTCATATCAGGATATTTCCAACCGTACATCTCAACAATAGTAAGTTAAAGAGAGTTATGAGAAAATTCGCTTCATTAATTAGGCAAACCTTTGAAGTGCATGGTTTTATGCCACCATATTTCTCACATTTAGTACATTTGATGACCCATGAAGTCCCGAACCTACACTATCTGGATCCTAAGTTTAAGTTTGTTCTTGACACGCACATTTCTATGTCCCCTTCAAAGAATAGAGAATCTATAATAGCAATACTGCGATGCTACTATGAAAGCTTGAGCAGGGCAGATCAACGGTTGTTTGATGCAGTGCTGAATTCTTGTATCATCGATAGTGGTTGGTTCGAAAACAGCAAGGCTGATCTCATTATGCGAGATATCCATCTGTACTATCAAAAACACAATCCAAATGGAAATGGGTATTCTAGTACTAAGCATGGTGCATTTCATTTAATGAGAAACTTCAGTATGCACGCACCCGGAAATTCTCAGGTTTGTTCACAATTCACTCCAGCTTGTCTTTTCACTTGTTGAATACTATTCGCCACCTTGGGTTCAGTTAGCAACTGAACATTGTTTCTTTGTTCCCACCATACTGCAGGATAGGAAGAACAATGTTCAACTTTATCCATATAACAGTGGCTTAGAAATTCTGGTGTATTTGATATTTGGAGATTTTTTGGCTTCGTTGCTGCATCGATTGCACATGTTCAGTAATTTTGATGTCCGCGACTTGTAAGTAATTCAATTTATCTCTATGAAATTGATTATTAGTGTATATAGTTAACTTAATGGTGTGTACCATGTGTTTGGTTGCAGATTAGTATATGCTATCCTTGCTCATTATCCATGAAGGTAAGAACTATACAGTTTAGCCTTCACATTTATAGTTCTCTATGCTGAATGATTTAACGTGTTAACCAGTCAATACTGTTAACAAAAGTGTCGATAGTATTGTTATGCAAATTGATTAATGGAATAACAACACATAATATTTTTCAACCAATCCCCGTTTGGTCTGAAATTTTCATTGAACTGGATAAGCAAGCATTTTCTCACTATAATCAATTCTTTGTCTGAAAGCATCATACTGACAGCTACATGGCTGCTTAATTTGTTTACTGGACATCATTAATGTATACCTTCTTTCATGTCCCAGCATACAGTGCACTGTTGCTGTTAAGGAGAAGCAGACGGTAGCTCAACCCATGCATCAAGGACAATGTTGACAAATCGAGCTGTTTTATGCTTAGTATTCGAGCCGTCTTTTTGAATGTAATGAGTATTCAGGCCTATTAGTTGTTTGTACTCTGTGGAGAAATAATCAGTTTTGATATATTTGGATAATTGATTCTTGAATATTGGTGGTCAGGTCCTTGTAAATGGCACCAACTTCAGTGGTCTTGATTATCGAGCTGTTTTTTTTCATTAGTTTTTGTTTGCTTTGAAAGGCCGAAGTTGAGTAACAGTAGCAGTAACATGTTTAGATTCCTAAAATTACGATATTTACACTTTTTCCAGTAACAGTAACATGTTTCATAGTTCTGAGGGTAACTTTCCATGTTTGGTACTTGGGTCTGTACTGTTGTTTGGTTTTTGGTTTAGCATTGTACATTCTGTTTTGTTAAAATGTTTTTGAGGGAATTAGAGCTGCCTGGAGTCAAATCACGAGTTACATGGTTCTGAGATAGATCGCAGCTCCTGATGGTTTTGGGAAAGGATGTGGACCATGCCGGCAAAAGAGAACGCTGCATCTATTTTAGTTCTAGGGATGAAACCGATCGGAGGCTCCTCTTCCACTTTCGTATTTTTTTTCATTGCAAATGAGAGCAATACGATATTATCAGTAACAAGAATGGTGGTGGAAACATACAATCGAAAATACATCGATAACGATCAAAACTCGTCAAACGGTATTTCAAAAATGATAAACGTGTCATACTGCAGAGCATAACACTATGACTTGCATATCTCATACCATGTAGTGGCGAATCGAATCCAAATATCCAACTAATCCACGACAGCAGACACAGCCGTATACATGACAGTAGCATTCGGTATACAGTACATGATACAGTAACCTAAATGATGTACGGGCGTACGGCACACATGACACATAGTAACCTAAATGGTGCGAGGATCATTGACCAAGCTACGTTTGGGCTTAAACAGAGCCTTCGGAGCCGGTACTGATGGTGCTGAGGCAGATCTTGCCGAGGAAGTAGACACACCAATACTCGACTTGCAGAACTTGGAGCCGGCATTCCTTAACTACAAGCACATGTGCTTATCAAACAAATGACATTTTTAATACATTGTGAGTTGTGATCGCTGCAGATTGGATCACTGAACAGAAGAAATAATCAGATATGTACATATGTCTATGAATATCTAAAATTAACACAAGAGAAATCATTGAAAATTTGAAATAGCTACAGAAGATAAACTAACTGATACACTAGCTACTACTAACACTCTGCTCTCGGTCTGGGCACTGTCACTCTGCCGCATTAGCACTAACAGAAGAAAAATTAATAGATACTCCGTAGTCCGTCCGTACACGTACACTATGTCTCTTCGATGAGTGAGCGAATGGGGCAGAGTAATGGACTTGTCTCAGCCCATGATAGCGGCTCAAGTCGAGGCGAGCATCCCTGCTCGAGGCTAGATTTGTATCGCCTTCCTCTTCTTTCTCCTTCCAGCTACCATCTTCTGTATCTAGAACACTCTATAACCTTCTAAAAGCCGTAATACGCTACTGTATGCTTAATTGTTTGAGCAATACTGCTGGGTTCGTGACAATTGGCATCAGACCCATCACCAACCTCTCCGCCGGCACCGACGAGTGTGTCACCATGAGCTTCGAGGAAGAGTATGCTGCCATGCCTGAAGAGCAGAAGGACCGGATTCATGGTCTACTTGATGATTGCATCCGGATGCTGAACTGAAAGAGATGACTGGCTCTCTACATCATCTACTTCGCCTACATCCCCGGCCATCAGCAACTGCGATGGCTGCAAGCACGAGGTAGACATCTCCTCTGCTTCCCCAACCTAAGTGCCACCACAGATTGCTGCTATGGTCACCCCTGCTACAGTGCTACGGCTACCGAGCTCGTGAGGATGGCGCCCGCTAGGTGTTCGGCGTCGGGTCCGTTCCAGGTCACTCCGTTGCGGTGCCTGCGGCCTCAGGTTGGCAACGGGATAGGGACGGGGAGCCCCGGTCCCCTTGTATTTTCCCCCGCCCCTGCCCCGACAAGCTTATCGGGGCAAAAATTTTCCCGTCCCTGTCCCCGGCGGATCCCCGATCCCCGGAGGAGCCCCGCGGGGAACTGTCATTCATGGTGCAATTGCTTGAAGATATGGTCAGGCCAGGATATTTGGCCTCTCAAGGATTTTGTTGACAATTCCATGGAATTTATAGAATCTGGACATTTCACGGTGCTTGGACCTACTGTTATGAAATGGTGCCAGGTTCAATCAGCTGTTCAGCTGATGTTTCAGATGAATTGTGCTTGGTGGAGCTCATTTGTGCACACAGCATTGATTATCGCAGAAGGTCCATGGGATCCGGGTTGTGCTAAACTCTTACTAGATGGATCGAATATCAAGATTCCTTCGGAGAAAAGGGGTAGTGCTATCTGCTATGTTTTCTATGAAGAGAAATTTGAGTCATGATGGTATTACTACTGATTGCTATGAAAGCGGCTTGTCCCGAATTTTTACTGATGGTATCTGCTGATGGTATTCATGGACCTGGTACATATATGCTGGCCGGTGTGTGAGCGAATGGGACAGAGTAATGGACTTGTCTCAGCCCATGATAGCATCAAATGCAAATACAGATGCTCCAGCTACGGAAGGGGCGCTGCTGCTCAAGTCGAGGCGAGCGTCCCTGCTCGAGGCTAGCTTAGGGCATGTACAGCCTTAGACGGTGGGTCGAACTGCGTGTACAGACAGATGTGGACAGTTCATACAACCCATATACAGAGAGACTGTCTGTAAGCTGTTTAATATTTTATATGGATCTTAAGATCAACTACAAATGTATTTGTGTATATCATTGTGTGGCTACTTGATTGAATAATATCAAACATGCATAATGTTTTGTATATAGATTAAGATTAACTACAAATATATTTATGTGTATCATTGTGTAGTTTTTGAGTTTCTTACGTACTGGCCAAGCTTTGATAGTCGAATCTGAAGACAACACATTAAACATTTAGAAGCAAGGTAGCATTCAGTACAGGGGCAACAAAATACAGATGAAGTACTCATCGTAGATAATTCATGGTGGATGCTGGACAAGCAACTAAACATACGTGGCCTACAGACACTACGTGGCCTTTTCCTGTCCAGGCACCAGTTTCAGCTTTCCCCACCGCTCCTCAGTCCTCATCCTCACCACATCGATCCACATCACCGACGGACGCGGCAGAAGGCAGCACGCCACGTTGTTGCCGTCTGGAAGCTGGAGCTGCCCGGCGCGGGGCGGTGCTCGAGCGGCGCGGGGAGCTGCTCGGCGTGGGCGCGAGCGGGCGGGCGCGGCGCGACGGCGGCGGCGGTCGAGCGAGCTGCCCGGCGCGGGGCGAGGACTGCTCGGCGGCGATGGCGCGGAGCATGGCGGCCGGGCTCGTGCGCGTTGACGCGGCAGGCTGACTGGGTCTACTCCCGCCCCGTCGTGGCGCTCGACGCGGACGACGACCACCGCGGCCGCCGCGCGCTCGAGCACCGCCACGGCCGCGTCCTCCGAACCATGGTGGCCGGATCTCGCAGCTCCTGATGCTGCTGCCCCGGCGGCGCCTCCTCCCCTTCCCCACCCCCTCCTCGTCGGCGCCGCCCCGGGCTGCAGAGGAGCGAGGAGCAGGCCGGCCTGCCTGCGGTGGCCTTCCTCCGCTCATGCGCGCCTGCCGACGGAGGAGGCTGCGCCGTGCTAGAAGAAGGGGATCTAGCGCAATGTTTGGCGGGGAGGGGGCGGAGCGTGGGAAGAAGGGAGTCGCTTTGGCGGGCAGGGAGCGCGGGAGGTAGACAGTCGATTTCGCGGGGGCGGAGCGCGGGATCCCGCCGGCGACGAGTCGTGGAGACGGTCGTTCTACAGCGCGGCGCCGCGGCGTCTCTTCAGCGTCGGGGAACGGGACGAGCCCGTCGCCCGGTCTAGCGACGCTCGGCCCGTCGCTGGGTATCTGTGGGGGAGGTTTTTGGCAAAAATGCCGGTCTAGCGTCGGGCTGTACATGCCCTTAGTCTACCTCCCTTCATGGCATGCAAATCCAACGACACCCACACACGCTGAAGAAATTCTCTTCAAATCTAACGACGCGTCTCCGCATGCTAATTAAATTAGTATCTGCAACCGAGACGTACATGCAGAAGCCTTTTAACTGCAATAGCTCTTTCACCGGAGCCGGACCGTTACGCGACATCCTTTTTCAACGTTTTGCAAAAAAGAAATACGACACCTAAAGAAAAATGGAGGGAGTATTGTGTAAACGGATAACAGAGCTCGCTAAACAAATGTGTGTAAGGAAATGCGATCAAGCTGCGATCCGATTATGCCCAAAATCCGAACTAAACAGCACCTAGTTTCAGCTTGCCTTGAAATGCTCAATACGTGAGATGCAATTAGGAGAAGAGTTGACGAACAGGAGGATTAATGTCCTGCTAAGACTACTACTTAATATTTTTATATACGGAAAAAACTGGAATTGAGCTGCGTATAACGGTGACCGGTGAGTGTGCTGATGGCGATCGTCCTGGCCATCACTCTCTCCTACTCCGAAAAACCATATCCATGGTACGCGCGCGTCACCACGTACTACTGATTGCTGTATTTCTACGAATTAAGTTGTGGATGATCACAGATGCAGCCATGCAGTTGCAGCTGCCGGCCTGCAGTTCATTTCGTCTGGGAGGCTGATCGGCTGACGTTGGGGTCCGATACCTAGCGGATTGTCTACGAAAGAATGCTATTTTCTCACGGGGTGTCCTCGATCAACAGGCTGTCGTCGGCGACGATGCCGCGGAGCATGGCGCCGGCACCGGCCTGGTGGCCGGGCTCGTGCGCGGTGACGCGGCAGGCTGACTGGTTCTACTCCCGCCCCGTCGTGGCGTTCGACGCGGACGACGACCACGCGGCCGCCGCGCGCTCGAGGCCCGCCACGGCCGCGTCCTCCGAACCATGGTGGTCGGATCTCGCGGTTGCTGATGTTGTTGCTCCGGCGACGCCTCCTCCCCTTCCCCACCCCCTCCTCGTCGGCGCCGTCCCGGGCTGCAGAGGAGCGAGGAGCAGGCCGGCCTGTCTTTGGTGGCCTTCCTCCGCTCATGCACGCCGGCGACCTCCCTCACATGGCTGCGGTGGAGCAGAGCAGCTCTGCGTCCCTCCGGCTCAGATCTGTCAAAGGTCGAGGAGCTGCGAGGTCACGACGTGAAGCTCATGGACGGCGACGACGACGGCGTCCGGGCTACGTCCTCTTCCTCCTCCGGCAGCGGCCCGGCCCTCTCTCTCCCCCGGCCGCGGGCCTTCCCACGACGACGGCGGGGCTCCAGCTCGGGCGCGGGCGTGGGGAGTAGGGGAGCTGGTTTTGGCGCGAGTGGAGGAATTGGAGAGAGGGGAGAGCGCGGGCATACGGGATCCGCCAGCGCCGTCGCTTGGAGGAGACGATCTCTACAGCCCGTCGATGCGCGTCGGCTCGGCGTGGGGAGCGGGACGCCCGCGTCGCCTGGCGGCTCGGCGTGGGGGAGCGGGACGCCCGCGTCGCCTCGCCAGGCGACGTGAAGGCCGTCGGTAGGGAGGCGCGGGGTGTTTTTGCAAAATCATCGGCTTACAGACGGGGGAAGAGACGCGTTGTACATGCCCTTAGGCTAGATTTGTCTCTAGAACACTCTAGAACCTTCTAAAAGCCGTAATACGCTACTGTTTGCTCAATTATTTGAGTAATACTAATGGATTCATGACTAACGCTCAGTGCTCCCTGCGCTTGGATTGCTCTTACAAACACCGGCTTTAGACAGCGGAACAGCAATGCTGGCTGACCTCATCGACAGCTGTGCCCGCTCAACAGGACGACGAATAGTCATCCGCACCTCCCCAGCGAACCGGGGTTTTGGTACGCCACCGGTACCGGCCCGGGCCGGCAATTTTTCTGATTTTTCTGCCGTTTGATCTTTGAGCTTCGGGGTTCGTGCGGTGGCTCCTCAACCATATTTTAATGGTTCCCAGCGAACGACCAGTGGCACGGTGCGGTGGGGCCATGCTCTCCGACAACACGGGCAACATACGGATTACAGGGATATGAAATTGTCTTTTAAAACTAGTTTACCAAGGGGGTGTTTAGTTCCCGAGAAAAGGTGAAAAGTAAAGTAAAAAAGTCACATAAAACACTTTAGCACTTTTCATTTGTTTGTGGTAAACATTGTCCTACTATGACCTAACTAGGTTCAAAAGATTCGTCTCGTCGTGTACATCAAAACCATGCAACTAGTTTTTTTTATTTACCCATGTTTAGTACTTCATGCATGAGGAGAGAGATTTGATGTGATAGATGAATAGTGAAGTTTGGAGAGAGAATTTTTAAATGTTTGATGGCCTCGAGTGAGACTGCCGGAATATGCATCCAGATGTGGCTGATAAGAAAAGAGAATTTTACAGCAGAAAATGAAAGCTCAGAGTGGCGATCACAGGCCTCCCAGCAGGCAGCTTTGTTCCAGCATCCCATGGTCTTCCTGTCCCAGACAGTGTTGATAAGGTTCAATGCCCAAGTTTCAATAGTATTCAAGCGCCGCCATCAAACGTGTTTTGTCCCCTGTTCTTTAAAATTATGATAGAAAGGTTTTCGCTGCTTTTATAGAAAACATATGCATTTGTTTCGATAGACTCCTACCGGGGATTCCAGCTTATGGAACAGAGCAGCACAAAAGGATGTGTCTTTTCGTGCAGCAACACCTAAACACGATCCCAACTCAAGAGAACGCTAAAACTGTGACAGAAAAAACCCGACACCAGGGCTTTATTCCAGCTTCATGAAGCCTTCTCCTGGTTACTTGCCAGCGATCTCATGAACTCTTCACCCCATCTCACAACGCGTTCTCTTCTCCACGAAGCACATCAGCATCCTTCAACAGGAGTCCCATTTCTGCAACCATAGAGAGGATTTGAAGAACAAATCAGTAGGAGCTCTTGTAAGTTTTTTTCTCTACCACCATTTTGTTCATGGTGGACTGGTGGTCCAAAGCACCCATGCCACCATCGCGAACACAAACAAACACACAGAAACCCCCAACAAAAGGAAGCCAGAATTCAAGCATGTCCTGCATATCGCTCGAAAAGTCTTTTGATTGATTTGAGTTGCCTAACCCAGGGCACCAATTAACATGATTCGGTGTGCCCAATTTCTGTTTCCATTGTCTGCTAAGGTGTTCCAAATCACACCAACAGTGCATGAGTTAGCTTGTGCTCCAATATTCTCTACGCCGCACCGAATGGTGTTGTGAAGCTCACCAAATTTTATATAGAAGTAAACTCGAAACATAAAAAATACCAAGTGGTTCCAGGGCATTGGTTAGATTAAGTACAAAAAAGAGGTAAAGCAGAAGCATAAAGTGTGTTATTAGGATTCCACTAATAAAGAAAACTGTTTTACCAATCAATTCTAAGATTTTTTTTTGCAAATAAACACACAAATAAAGGTTAATACATTAATGTACACAAGCGAAATTACGTAAGACTTCAAATTACAATGTGCACACAAGCAATAACCAGCCAGAAGGCAAGGGAAAATGAGAAGAAATGAAACATCTAACTTCTCAGCATCTTCAGAAACAGACACACTAAAACTTCAGCTAAATTAATGACAGCATAATATTTATTTTTATATATGAAAAAATGCAGGTGCGTTTCATCCCTTTCCCCTTGCTTTTGTATCAACGATGTAAACTGTTGGATAAGCCTTGCACTGTTTGGTCTTTGTGGGGCTGGTCCTTTTGTGGGGCTACTGCTGGTCCCTCTGTTCAGGACAGCAGGTAGGCAGTTACAGTCCTTGGTCTTTGACTGCTGCTGGTCCTGGTGTTTAGGACAGCAGTTAGCATCTTTGTACAGCTAGTCTTGCTGGTCCTGTAGGGCTGCAACGCATGGTATGCTTGCAGCTATGGAAGGACAGCATCTTGGACTAGTTAGGACAGTAAGTGCTGGTGGTTTTTCTGCCCACTTGGACAGCATCTTAGACTAGCATATTAGAATATGCTAGGGGCTGGTTCAGCCTATAAATATGTATCCCCAACCCCTTGGGTTGGCATCGCATTGTGAAGAGAAAACAGAAAATTGCCCCAACTTCGAGTGTGATCCTCTCTAGATGAGAGTAACCATTGAGCTACTAACAACTGGTATCAGAGCCGTTCTTTCCTGCAGCCTAAAGATTTCTTGCTCTACTCCCTCTCCAGCCCACAAACAGCCCCAAACAGAGGCAGCAACACCTGCTGCCCCTGTCCAATCCCCTCCACCTGAGCAGACGAACAGCAGCTCAGCGAGCAGCAGCTCGTCTGATGGAGGTTCCTCCAGGCGCAGCAGCAGCCCCATGCAGCGCGCCAGGTCCGTAGGACCCTCTCTGCACTCGGTCGCCTCGAGCATGCGGAGCCGGCAGTCAGCCGAGCTCGCTGCAGCAGAGGAGCGCGAACGAGTGGCGGTGGAGACCGCGGCAGCGGCAAAAAGGGCGTCGAGGCTGGCAGCAGCGGAGCTGGCAGCAGCCAGGGCGGAGGTGGCAGCGGCGGCGGCCGAGCTGACTGCCGGCTCCGCATGCTCGAGGCGACCGAGTGCAGAGAGGGTCCTACGGACCTGGTGCGCTGCATGGGGGCTGCTGCTGCGCCTGGAGGAACCTCCATCAGACGAGCTGCTGCTCGCTGAGCTGCTGTTCGTCCTGCTCAGGTGGAGGGGATTGGACAGGGGGCAGCAGGTGTTGCTGCCTCTGTTTGGGGCTGTTTGTGGGAGTAGAGCAAGAAATCTTTAGGCTGCAGGAAAGAACGGCTCTGATACCAGTTGTTAGTAGCTCAATGGTTACTCTCATCTAGAGAGGATCACACTCGAAGTTGGGGCAATTTTCTGTTTTCTCTTCACAATGCGATACAGCCCAAGGGGCTGAAGTTACATATATATAGGCTGCTGCAGCTGCTAATCAGCCCAGCATATGCCATTTAGATGCTACTGTCCTAGAGAGCAGCAAACTCACCACCATGTGCTGCTGTCCTAGTCTATATGCTGCTGCCCTTACCAGCCCCACAATTGACCGGTAGTACAGAGCATCAATGCCTAACTGCTGCCCTACAAGCAGGACCAGCAAAGACCAAAGGACTGTAACTGCCACCTGCTGTCCTGAACAAGGGACCAGCAGTAACCCCACAAAAGGACCAGCCCCACAAAGACCAAACAGTGCAAGGCTTATCCAACAAAAACCATCAATGAAATAGGGCAGAAAATGACCTGATTCAATTGTCTGAGGCGTTCTTTTGACTTCGGATCATCCAAAATAACTTGCACCTCCTTTATTGCGCAAAACCTCCCACTTGCACTATGTAAAAGATGGTTAAAATCAACCACAAGATGCTAATGATAGAAGAGTCAAGAGTGTAGCAGTTACATAGAAATATTCTCAGATTTCTATTTTGTGTCATGCAACGAAGGGCAATATGTAACACTTTTAAGTCAAAGAAGACAATACGCAAATGATACATGAAGTCTTCCATACCTGTTGAATCCAAGGTAAACCTGACCAAATGTGCCACTACCTAGCAACTTCCCCTTTTTCCACTCTGATTGAGATTGGTCGGAAACAGTGAGGGATGAAGGAATGGGACAGCTAGTAATAGGAGCTGGTGGACGAGGCAAGGGTTGAGACTGGCTCTTCAGATCATCCATCCCCTTAATCGTTGACCTTGGACTAAAACCAAGGTCTCCTGGACTTGCATAACTGGAAGCAAAATCATGCTTTCTTGGGCTTGGGGAAAGACTCCTTGTTCTCGCACAACACGTATCCTTATGAAATCTTCTACCACGCAAAGAGGCTCCACTCGTTGAAGCTTCTAGGCTTTTCAAATGGACTTCCCTGACATTGGTGACAGGCACCTCAAAAAACTTATAGTGCTCACGGGGAGCACTATGTGAAACAATGTGCTCCTTTTCCATCGTGCACTTATGTGCAGCAGGTGGCATAGTTCTTGCTCCAGGATAGACAGTTGAGTCTGCGTACCTAAAAGTTGCATCAACAAATAGTGAATATCAGATTAAAAGTTGCATGTCAGGAGGCAAAATAGGTAAGAAGAAAAAAACAAAACAAATAGACAATCCGACAAGGGAAGGGCAAAGAAATAAAATTGTGTGGAAACTCAAAAACGGAATAAACCTGATTGTGGGTTGAAGATCTTGAATGATTTGATTTGAGATTTTTTTTAAAAACTCTGCACTATAATGACTAAAGCTAATTTATTCCTGTGTTCAGGCCAGATAACCCCTGCCAGCCATTACACTGTTGCACAGCATCAGAATACTAAAAACATGGTGTCAACACTAAACACAGAAAAAGACATTTTGACTGATATAACAAACTACTCTCATGGTCATATAGCA